>QEPC01010811.1:1182289-1203140 GCA_003113815.1 Sphenodon punctatus
GCATGCCTATCAACACTGCACCAGAAGACCTGCAACAGGAGAGAGGAAGGGAGGGTGGGAGAATATAAAAATACATGGTTTTATGGAGCAATGTATTGAGAAATCTGAGGCAAACGAACAGGGTTCCATTTGGGTATCGTTTTCTGTTTAAGAAAATTACTTCAAAGCATCTTGAAGGGTCATATTGCAGAATGGGCAAGGTCCTTGGTATGCAAGAAATGCCACTGCATTTCTTGGCATGCTAGAAGTTAGAGAAATGTATAGCAGATAACTGTTCACAAGATCTGCAGTGGAAAAAAGAGACAGAAATTATAACTTTCCATGTTCATGTACATAAAATTATAATCCAGTAAGCGAGACATCCACAGAGAAAATGAATAAAATAAATAAATCCAACAGCATGGTTTCACCTACAAAACCGAAAGCATATGTAATTTCCTATATATTTCTAAAGGTAATGGATTATACTATCCCTCTCTGTGAGAATTGTGGAACCAGTCAGAAATGTCTGATGAAAACTGCCGATAGTGGAAGACAAGATGAGGCTTTTAAAAATTACATTTAAAAAATCCTCCTTTATGCAATTGCCAGATGAACGAGTGGTCTGAAAAAAACCCTCTCCCTATCTCAATCACACAAGCACCATATTTACAGTAGGAAAAATCCAGCCCTTGCAATTTTCAGTTACAGGGTCCTGTGAGGGAAAGTTGCCGCAGAAATGCAGGATCACAAAATGGCTGCCACTCATCAAAATGCATGCGCGGGCATGTTCTGCACGTGTAATGGAGAGAAATCCCTCCCAGGGATACTATATTAGTTGTTTTTAACGCCTAAAAAATGAGTTAAATTGATTATCATGCAGCCACTTCTCTAAAATGTTGCGAGGGGCTTCCCATAGCACATTTGGCCACTTTGCAGCATAGGGGTTCACAAATCACAACAGATTTCCCCCCCACCCCAAAAAATGCACACAACTGGGATACACCTGGCTCTGAACTTCACAGGTCTCCACCACCTGCCCTCCGCTATGTTCTCACAACGCTTACAGCTGTTTAAAAGAAGCCATCACTATATACAATTCAAATTGCAGAAATCGCCTGTCTGTGGTAACGGCTATCAGCCGGCCATCAGTGGCTCCACCACCCGCCCAACACAATTTTTCACAATATCTTTGAAAATTAACATTTAGAAAGAAAGCCCTCTCCAGTAGTGTTCATATTGTACCAATATGCTTGGTAACAGCTAGCAGGCCGGCCAGCAGTGGTTTCTCTGTGCAGCGACCACACCTCAACAGCTGTGTCCTCGACTTGCTGAGGCCAGAATGAAGATAGGTAGGACAGGCACACCACACAAAATGGTCATTTCTGCACTACCGCACATGCGAGTGCGCAATGACGCTCACACGTCAACCCAATGCGTGTTATTTCATAGATCACGCACATGTCTATTTCACATGATCTACAGCCAATAAAAATGTGTCAGATTCTGAAACAGTCAGTGAAACCCCCACATTTCAAGAACGGCACATGGATGGTTTGAAAAATACAACACGCGCATTTGAACTGGTTTGAGGATTTAAATGAGCTGGGGGGAAATGTGCTTTTTTCACCAATCAGGCACATTTACTGTCTCGTCTAAAAGTGCCCTGGGTCTGAGAACAGCAGGGGACAGATTATTGCTGTCTCCACAGGCTAGGGCTATGGCTAGGGGGGAACTGGTGTGTCACCAAGGTCACTTTCAGACCTCCCTCGTGCATATTTTGGCTGCAGGAAGGAATGCAAATGCCAGGATATGTGCAGGGTTCGGCCAGTTTGAAAGCCCCCCAGCGTGGCTTTGCTGACAAACACATGCAGATATCTCTGCGTGTTTGTGCTGGCAAAGCCGTGTTGGGGGGGGGGGTGCCCTTTCAGACCGGCCGAACCCTGCACATATCCTGGCGTGCGCATTCCCTCCCACAGCCAAAATATGCGTGCAGGGTGTGCGTGTGTCTGAAAGTGACCCAAGTATTGGCAAATACTACTGAATGGGGTCAGTTGCTCCTGCTCTTGCACCCAGTCTCATTGCTGCTCACATTCCCATTGCCCAGTATTCAAATGCAGTTGCCTTTGAAGTGGGTAGGGTTGTGTCTCTGGAGGGGGTAGGAATTGCAGGGAAGGGACAGGGGCACACATTCTTAGTTCTCTCACACTCCCACGCCCTACACACTCGCTCGGGCTCCGACCTCTGGAAGGAACAAGCAGGGTTTTACTGCCCGTCAGGATAGTATGTGGCTCAAAGAGACCAGGTTCCTATCATCATAGGGCACTGTGTGCTGTCGGGAGCCTTGGCCTCAATCCAGTCGCGCCCCTTGCATAACCCACGCCAGGGAAGGGGCAGGAATGATAGGTGCAGCACGTGTGGGGGAAACCGGGGAAGGGAACCAGGGGGGCCGAGGGATCCAGGGAAGGGCTTGCACTCAGAGGGGAAATGGAACTGAACTCAAGAGGAGGGGGAAGGGAAGGGCTAGATTGTCCTCCTGTCACCCAGTTCTCAGGCACACTCTCTCACACACACACTCACCCAGGGCAACAGCGGGGTTTCAACAAGTAATTCACAGCAAGCAGGGTTTCCAAAACACGACACAATTACCCAATGACTTAGTTTTCCAAAACACGACACAATTACACAATGACTTCGTTTTCTCTCTCTGTGTTGCTCAGGGCCGGTTTCTCCACTCCAATCACCAGTGCCGAGTGTTCCTCGGTGCCTGTGCTTTATACTGGAAGCCTCGCCCCCTTGCGTGCTTGCAAGTGTGCAGAATGTCGCACAGGGGGCGTGGCCATGTTGAGCACGTCAGACGGCCCCGCGCCTGCATCCAGCGCATCCAGTGGGGCTGCCAGAGCATGCTGTGATGCGGGGAGCACCTCTGGTGCTGCCAGAGGTACACTGGCCGGCGGCGTGGCTTGTGGGGATGCAGAGGGGGGGTGGGGTGGCGAGCCGCTGGGGGGAGCCCGATGATCGCAGGGCCCCCTATGGGTGCTTGTGGCAGGGGGGCATGACAGGTTGCCACCATTTAGCAACCTTTCAGCTGGACTCAGAGACTTCCATACACCAGGGTCAACCTGGGGTGCCTTTATATTGTAAGCCGCCCCAGGCTGCCTGATGGCAGGAGGGGCGGGGTATTAAATTGAAAAATAAATAAATACCACAAAAGGTGGCACCCCTAGAAGTGGGTACAGCTGTTTATATAGGAATGCCCCTTCCTGCCACATATTTGTGGTGGAATGGTGCTTCAATGTGACTGTCTTTGGAATGGGAGTAATTGTTTTTTCACAAATCCCTTTGCTGGCAAATGGGTAGAGAACACTGGCTGTCTTTAGACGAGATGCTAACATGCACGTCCACCCATCCCCTGCCCACTCACATGCCCGTCTGAAGGTGCACGCTCCCATGACCCATTCACCGCTCATTCACCAACCCATTGCCGCTCATGGAGCAGCGGAGAAGAAGTTCACACGCACATCCCTGGCCCGTGTGAACAGGGCTGCACACCCACCCGGTGGACAGATTCATTAACACCGTGGTGAAAAAGTGCCGTGAAGGCCTCCTGCCCTGCCCCCGGGTCCTGCCCACACCCCTATCAGGAGCCTTTAAAAGACATGCGCATGAGATTTAAATCGTCTTCCCTGAATGCCCAACATGGCAGAGATCCACCGCAATGGAGGACAGCGCGAGCAGGATATTGGGGACGGGACGGAGATGGTCCCACATGGAGAAGCTGCACAGGGAGAGCAAGATGATAGCTGATAGTAGCAATGCTGTCCCTTCACAGGCAAGTACCAGCACAGCCCCCACTGGGAGACAAGCCTCCTCCTGAGCCCAAGCAGCTCAGGGCACAGCCCCCAGTGACAGCCAGGTAAGCAAGTGGGAGCTCGGGGAGGGGACGGGGCCAGTCCCATATGGAGAAGCTGCACAGGGACAGCAAGATGACAGCTAACAGTATATGTTGTTCCTTCACAGGCGAGTACCAGCACAGCCCTCACTGGGAGACCATCCTCCTCCTGGGTCCCAGCCACGCAGGCTGCATCCCTCACAGGCCCTGCACCCAAGGGCATGCCCTGAGGACAGGACAAGACGAGAGCCTTCATCCGCTTGTGTGGGGACACCAAAACACAGGAGAAACTTGTGAGATCCTACCGAAATGAATCAGTATCTCAAGGTATCTCAGATAAGATGGCATGGCTGGGGTACAATAGGGACATGTCCCAGTTGGCATAAGATAATATCTAGTGACTACTTTATTTGAATTTCTTTTACCTCCAATGAGGATGCACATTTGATCATGTGAAGCCAGATCTTCTTTGCTTCCTTTCCCCCCAGATCAATCTTTAAGTCCTTACTCCATTTCTCTAAGTATGTAATGGACTTGTTGTATGCTATATTCTTTAACTCTTTGTAAATCCTCCCTAATCTTCCTGCTGATTTACTGTATTTAAACAGCATATTTTCTAACCTTTAAAGGTTAGAAGCCAGAGGCTTTTGGCACAGATAAGCCTGTTTTACAAAACAAAAGAGAGCAGCGTGTTGCAGTTTTGAAGGCGAAGGTCAGAGAGAGAGAGGAAGGGGGGGTGTCCTGGCTTTTTAAGCTCGACTCCTCCTCCCCTTTGGGAATTGCCTCTAGGTAGGGGATTCTCCAATCCAGGTGAACTGCCTGAGCCCTCTGACCTCTGATGCCACCTAGGGGAGACATCATGGCACTCACCTTGAGATATTGATCCCTGTCCTTGGCTTGCAGAGCATGCCGAGAAGACTCGTCCTGCGATCTTGCGTTTGTCCAGGCCTGGGGGTGGGTGGGTTGATAGGGTGTACCCAAGTGTTTATCTAGGGGACTCTGATATGGAAACAGGGGCATTTTGCCACATTTCCCCCTTCTTCCTCTAAAGCTGGGACACGTAGCTTCCCAGAGCTGAGTCTCCAGAGTACCGATATTACATACAGCCCCCGTTACAGAATAAAAAGACACGTGTGTTAGCATGTAATATAGACAAACCGTTCCCCCGCATAGACAAACCATTCCCCCCCAACGCAAGAGAAAAAGAAGTAAATACAGTCAGTTACACTCTTTTCTAGAAAGAGCGTCTGCGATCACATTTTGGCTTCCCTTTCTGTGCTCAGTTTTCATATTGAATTCCTGCAGTTTCAAGACCCACCGCTGTAGCTTTGAGTTTGTGTTTTGCATGGACTGCAACCACTGCAGGGGGGCATGATCAGTTAGGAGAGTGAAGGATTCTCACCCAGACACTAGCCAAGCACTCCTTCTGTATAGAGGACAGATTCTGTTCCCTGGGGATCAGCTTCCTACTTAGATAGGTAGTTGGGTGCTCAGTTCCCTTACACTTCTTTAAAAGCACAGCCCCTAGTTCTACTTCTGTGGTGTCGGTAGCCACAAAGAGTTCCTTAGGGTCACGTGCCTTTACCACAGGTTGGGAGAACACTACTCCAGAATCTTTCAAGGTTCTTTTCAGTTTCTCCTTATCTTGGGGCAAAATCTTCTCAGGCAGATAGAGATCCTCAATCCCAGTTTTTCCTGAGCCAGTAACTAAAAGGTCTGTTTTCTCATCATCCCCTTCCAAGCTGTCAACAGGGGAGATCTTGAATACCAGTCTATCCCTGTCCCAATGTGGTTTGAACCGGCTTACATGAACTACTTTGGGGTTCCTCCCAGACTGAATCAAGGTCATTACATGAGTCATCAGGGGCCCCTTAGCTCTCCTCTCAAACATCAGCTCAAAAGGTGAGAAGTCCTTGGACTCCAGAGGTACTTTTCTGTAAGCAGAGGACAGATGCAGGAACTCCTCATCCCAATTGTCAGGGTGAGAATCCCCATAAGCCCTCCGCATTCCCTCCAGGGTCCCAATAAATATATCCACTAGCCCATTAGTCTGTGGAAGATAGGCTGTGGTTTTCACATGTTTAACCCCACAGCACTCTCATAGGCATTCCATTATTTCTGCTAGTGAATTTCCTCCTGTGTCATTCCATGGGCATTCCATTATTTCTGATTGGGAATTTCCTCCCTTGTCATTCCCTAGGCATTGCATTAATTCTGCTACGGAATTGCCACCTTTGTCATTCCATCTCTCTGATGGAAAACCCGGATGAAAAAAAATCTTTATCAGGCCATCAGCAAAAACAGTGGCCCATGTAGAAGCTAGAGTAATGGCCTCAGGATATCTAGTTGCAGAATCTACTAGGGTCAGAATAAAGCACTTCTCCCTTGTCTTCCCCCTTGTCTTCTGCGTCAGGTGTCCCCCTGTATCTATACTCACCCTCTCAAAAGCCTGTCCTATGATTGGGAGTGACTACAGAATTGCTTTTTCCTTATCCCAGATTACTTGTTCCCCACAGCCAGGAGTGAATTCCACCTCCTGTTCTTGAGCTGACTGCTTGAGCTTCTCCAAGCTGGGGTCTTCTAGAACCTCCAGCTCAAAATACTCTGAGCTTGCTAGACTGGGGTATGCAAAAACCTCCAGTTTAACCTTCTCTACCACACCCAGGGGCACACCATCCCTTTCTGGGGTCCCTTCATCTGTTCCCCCCTTGAACTCTACACTTTCCATTCTAGGGTTGCCCTCCAGGCCTGCCCCCAGGGCCACTATTCTTTCTGCCGCACCCTCTCTGGGCTCTACAAATTCCATTCTGGGGCTACTCTCTAGGCTTGCCCCTAGGATTACTGTTTCCCTTGTTGCATCCTTGGGGTCTACATTTTCCCTTCCAGGGCTGCCCTCTAGACCCACCCCTAGGATTACTGTTCCCTCTTTGGCCTCTATGTTCTCCCTTCCAGGGCTGGCATCTATCCCTGTTTCTTGGGCTTCTGTTCCCTCTGAGCTCACACCTTGCTCTGCCGGGGAACTTGCCTCGCACTCAACCCCACTCTGAAGCTGGCTATGCAGGCTAGGGGTGGCTTCCGCATTTGACCCACCCTCCGGCTCTGAGTAACTTCCTGCTTCCCTGGCAACCCACGTCAGCCTGTCTGGCTCTCAGGAGTTTTCACTGTAGCTGCTTCTGTTTTCCTGGTTTGACTCCTGGTCATGACCCTTGAAATCCTACAGGGTCCCATAACATCTCTGCTGATCAGCATGGGAACCGTGAGATTGTCCATCACCCCGATATCCAGACATGCTTCAGTGTCCCTCCATTGTATGGGCAGGTGGTCCACAGGGACTGGAAGGGATATTCCATGTACCCCTTGGATGTGACGGGTTTACCCTGGCAGTATGTCTGTGGGAGAAACCAAATTGGCACCGATTGGTCCCCCCGTATCTGTTTCCCCAATAATGGTTCTGCCCTTTATAATCACCTCCTCCCTGAGGTATCCAGTCGGTTCCTCAGGATTTGTGATCCTAAAGACTTGTACACGGTCCTCTGAGGGGCACCGTTCACACCATTGCTGCCCTGTGGACCAGCTTGGGGGTGCTTTGCAACTGTGGGCGGCTGACTTTCTGGTGGCCCAATGCCCCACAGTTGAAGCAGCCCTTCGCATCCCGATTTGGGGGTATTCCCAAATTGGGGGTCCCCTTTTTCTCCCTTGGTGGGGACCCAGATTCCCATTTAGGGGATACCTCCCCCTTTCCCCCTATTTGCTGCCCTTTCCAATCCTTCCCAAAGTGGATAGGCTTTTTGTCCATCCTCTCCCTGTTGAGCAACAATTAATCAGTAACCTCTGCTGCCTCACTGAGAGTTTGGGGATTTTTATCTTTCACTAAGTGTTTGATTTCCCTGGGGCAACGATAATAAAATTGGTCTAATCGCATTAGTCCTACTACCTGGTCTTTGATATCAGCTCTCGCTCCCTCCAACCACGTGCGAGAGGCTTCCCACAACTGGGCCCCAAACTTGACCATGGATTGCCCTTGTTGGGGTGCCAGGGTGTGGTATCGTTTTCTGAAGTGGTCTGGACCCAGCCTATAGCGCTTGAGCATTGCCTCTTTAAAAGCGGGGTAATCATTAGCATATTCAATCGGCAAATCATCCAACAGAGCTGACATTGTTCATGTTACCAACCGAGCCATATATCTCATATACGCCCTCTCCCACAGTTTCCACCTACAAGCCTGTTTCTCAAAGATGCTCAGGAACAGCTCTGGGTCCTCCCACTCCTTGAAGGGGGTGAAGTCCTTGGGGGTCAATTTGTGGGGGGCTCTCTGTTTCATATGTAACATCTCCACCTCTTGTACATGCTGGACTTCCTGGGCCTCTCTCTCCTTCTGTCATTCCTCTTGCTCTTCACATTCGTGCTTGCATTGTTCTGCCTGGTTCTCCAGCTCCCTCTCCCTGAGGCAGTTTTGCTCACAGATCAGCTCCTGCTGCTCTTTGGTCCACCTGCAGGGGCTTGAGGGACAGTCAGCCTCAGCATCCTCACTCTGGCCACTCGAGCTTGCCGGCACGGGATCCTGAGTTCCATCCCATTCTACCAGGGCCTTGACTGTAGTAGCCTTATTCATGACAGAGAAGTCAATCTTTCTCCTCTTGCACTCCTCCTCTCTCTCCTCTTATTGTACCACTCTGCCATTTCTCTAAGCCCTGTCACGTTGACCTGCAGCCAAATTAAAAGGACTCAGTTGCTTCCAGCTTATCTTTGAAAAAAACCCTTGCCTTGTGTGCCACCAAAAAAAACCCTGCTTGGGGAATGCAGGCTCCCTGTCTGTACGTGTTAAGCCTGGACGTTTGTGGATTATCCCACTGCTGCCACCATGTGTGACGAAACGCAGCATGGGGCACTATACAGTGAAGCCACCCGCCTTACTGGGTTACGTCTAAAGACCGCTGCCACCACCAGGAACCAGAAAACTAAAGGGATTCACACCTTCCCGGATATATGAACCCCAGCCCAGCTCTGGCTCTTCGCCCATGGCTCCCGGGGTCTCCTGCTGAGGTCAGTCCCCCTAGAGTTGCTCTCCATAGGCAGGGCTGCTGGAACCTATGTGCCTTGTCAGTACTCCCCTTTGTGGGTACAAATCCTTCTAACCTTTAAAGGTACCAGAGGCTTTTTGATAAAGAGGGAAGCAAACTTAGAATAGAGTTTTAGATCTTGGGGATCAGCTGTCCCCTGGTTTGGGTAGTCGCCTCCTAGGACTGAGGGTAGAAAGGCTATTGCGGGTACTTACAGACTCCTTTTCATCACCTGTGCACCTGTGAAACAAGTGAGGCACATATCTTAGCTGGCTCCCTGCCAAGCAGCGTGTTGCAGTTTCGAAAGAGAAAGTCAGAGAGAGCGAGGAAGGGGTGTGTTCTGGCTTTTTAAGCTCCACCCCTCCTCTCCTTTGGGAATTGCCCCCAGGTAGGGGATTCTCCAATCCAGGTGAACTGCCTGAGCCCTCTGACCTCTGATGTCACCTAGGGGAGACATCATGGTGTTCACCTTGAGATACTGATCCCTGTCCTTGGCTTGTGGAGCGTGCCCAGAAGACTCGTCCTGCGACCTTGCGTTTGTCCAGCCCTGGGGGTGGGGGCGTGATAGGGCTGTCTCTTATACACATCTAGATGTGTATAAGAGACAGGGGTGTACCTGAGTGTTTGTCTAGGGGACTCTGGTATAGAAACAGGGGCATTTTGCCACAGTCCCTATTGAGGCAAGTGCAGAATTATTATATGTGAATTCAGCAATAGGGAGATAGAAGGCCCAATTGTCCTGGAGATAATTAAAAAAACACCGTAAGTATTTTTCCATAGTTTGATTAACTCTTTCAACTTGACAGTTTGCTTGGGGATGGTAAGCGGTTGTGGGACTGAGGTGGATGCCCAGAAAATGGGACAACGCTTTCCAAAACTTAGCTATGAATTGTGGGCCCCTGTTGGATACTATCTCCTGTGGCATGCCGTGTAACCGGGCAATGTTCTGTAATATCAGAACTACTGTTGTGATGAAGGTTGTCCTTTACATGGTATAAAATGAGTCATCTTGGTGAAATAGTCTACGACAACCAAGACTGTATTGTAGTTGTCGGATAGGGGGAGCTCCACTACAAAGTCCAGTGCTATTTTCTGCCAGGGACCTGATGGTAATGGAGCTAATTGTAATAAACCAACAGGAGCTTGGTGGGGGGTCTTAGTGAGCACACAGGTTACGCACCCCTGAACATATTTACGGATGTCTCTTTGCATGCCAGGCCACCAGAACTGGCGAAGAATCAAGTGCAAGGTTTGTCGCTTCCCTGGGTGGCCTGCTAATGGGGAATCATGTTGTGTCCATAAAACATGGGACCGATAGGTGGGGGGGAATTACTACTTTGTTTTGGTGATAGTACAGACCATCTTGCTGCTGGTACCGATCTTTGGGTATCTCATTCAGACTCTTTTGGCTGAGGAGGTGGTGGGATGGAACTGATGCAGCAAAAACCATAGGAGATATGATAGGTCCTTCAATTTTGTCAGTTTCTTTGTCCTTGGTATAGCACCTGGATAGCGCATCTGCCAGGGTATTGTTGGTCCCAGGTCGGTACTTAATGGAAAAAGAAAAAGGGAGAAAAAAAGAGCCCATTGAGCATGGTGAGCATTATTGATATATGTGGATTGCATGTATACCAGGTTCTTGTGGTTGGTGAACACCAACACCGGATGAGGAGCGCCTTCAAGGTAATGCCTCCATGCTTCAAAGGCAGTCTTTATCTCTAACAGTTCTTTATCAAGAATTGTGTAGTTCCTGTCTGCGGGAGTTAGTTGCCAGGAATAGAAGGCACAGGGAAATCGTTTAGCTGAGGGTCCTGTCTGTTGCGTTACTACTGCTCCTATTGCCCTATCAGAAACATCTGCCTCGATTACAAAAGGTTTTGCAACATCAGGGTGTTGTAAGATCGGAGCAGTCATGAATGCCTTCTTCAAGGTAATGAACGTGTGCTGTTGTTTAGGCCCCCAAATAAACAAGGCCCCCTTCTTTAGTAGTTGGGTCATGGGGAGCTTTGCATAGCATGGAATATATTGTCTATAATAGTTTGTACTCCCTAAAAATCATTGGAGGGGTTTGATTGCTGTTGGGGCTGGCCATTTGTGGATGGCCTCAATCTTTTGGGACTTCATCTCGATGCCTTGCAGAGAAATTATAAATCCCCAAAAGGGAACAATGGTCACATGAAACATACATTTTTCTAATTTACAATACAATCTATGTGTACATAAGTGTTGGAGTACTATTCGGACATGGGTAATGTTGTCTTCAAAGGTTGGGGAATATATCAAGATGTCATGAAGGTAAGCGATAACAAAAATGTCTAAAACGTCCCAGAATATATTGTTAATAAAATTATGGAAGGTGGCCGGACCATTTGCCAGGCCAAATGGCATGACCAGGTATTCAAAATGTCCATACCTGGTCCAAAAGGCAGTCTTACACTCATCCCCCTGTCAAATCCTCACGAGGTTGTACGTGCCATGAAGGTTAAGTTTTGTGAAGAACTGAGTTCCTTTCAGGCGATTCAATAACTCAGGGATAAGTGGAAATTGATATTGATTCTTGATGCTCAGGGCGTGTAGGCCCCTGTAATCTATACAGGGCTGAAGATCACGCTCCTTTTTTGGTACAAAAAATATCGGTGCCCCTGCCAGGGAAGTGGAGCACTGAATAAAACCTTTCTTTAAATTTTCATCTAAATAATAGGGATGTGCGAACAGGACAGACTTCGGCTGTTCGGCTGTTCAGGCTAAAAACTCCGGTGGAGTTCGGACCTCCTTGAATGTTCAGAAAGTTTGGCCTTGCCAGGAGGCTTGGGGTGCTCCAGTGACCTCCCAGGGGTGCTCGTGGTGGCATGGCAGGCCGTTGGAGACCCAGCAGAAACAGAAGCAGCAGCAGAGACTGGGAAGGCTTGGTGCTTGGCACCCCAGGTTGCCCAGGTAGACAGGGTAGGCGCTTGGTCCCTGGGAGTGCCTGTGGCACCAGGGCTGGCCATCTGAGAACCACCACCACCACCACCACCACCACCACCACCACCAGCAGCAGCAGCAGCAGCAGAGACCAGGAAAGCTTGGCACTTGGCACCCCGGGTTGCCTGAGAAGGCAGTCTCAGCGCTTGGTCCCTGGGAGTGCCTGTGGCACCAGGGCTGGCCATCTGAGACCCAGCAGCAGAAGCAGCAGAGACAGAGAAGGCTTGGCNCAGCAGCAGCAGCAGCAGAGACCAGGAAAGCTTGGCACTTGGCACCCCGGGTTGCCCGGGCAGACAGGCAGGCTCAGCGCTTGACCCCTGGGTGTGCCTGTGGTGCCAGGGCAGGCCATCTGAGACCCAGCAGCAGCAACAGTTGAGACTGGGAAGGCTTGGGGCTTGGTTGCTGGCACCCATAGGGGGAAGGGCATTGCAGGCTGGCATCGGTGGAGCAGCGGCAGAGATCAGGCCAGGGCTTGGTGGCTGGCACCCCTACTCAGCTGGGCATTGTAAGCTGGCAGGCCTCCAGTTCTGCTTGCTCTATGCTGGGTTCTCCATTTCTAGTCACCATCATGGCCGGGCATTGCAGGCTGCCAGGCATCGGCAGAGCAGTAGCAGGGGCCCGGCCAGTGCTTGGTGGCTGGCACCCCTACTTGGCCGGGCATTGTAGGCTGGCAATGCTGAGTGGGAATGCTGAGTGGCACTGCTGCAGAGCACCCACTCAGATAGAGTGTTTGGGGAGGGATTCAGCTGGGCAGCTCCCAGCATGGCTACCCCATCAGCAAGCCACCATGCACTCCCTCTGCCATGGACCATGGGGAAGGGGGAAGCACACTGGGCTGGCCTTTGCAATTTACATGTCCCTGCCTCGTGTGAGCCCTGGGGAACTCAGGCTCCCCAGAGCTCCTGGCTAGTTCTTATGAGGCTATGTCCCCTGCCCACTGAGTGCCAGAAGCAACAGCAGAGGCCTGACCAGGGCTTGGTGGCTGGCACCCCTTCCCAGCCGGATTTTGCAGGCTGCCAGGCATTAATGGAGCAGCAGCAGAGGCCCGGCCAGGACTCGGTGACTGGCACCCCCACTTGGCCAGGCGTTGCAGGCCAGCATGCATCTGTGGCAGCTTGACTCAGGGTAGTGTGGGAGGGCAGCTTAAACTGGGTGGCCAGGAAGCCAATCAGATGCCTAAACCCCATGTCCCCAACCAACGAGAAGGGATGCCCATCAAGAGAAATAATTTCCCCCAACACGCACGTGACTTTCAGTTGAAAGCCACACCACCCTCCATGTCCTGCAGCTGCTGATGGACTTGGCAGCTGCCCCCACCCCAGCTCTCAATGATGTGGATGGACAGCCCTCCCTGCCTGTAACATAGGTCCCAGAACCTTGACGATGAGTCCTGGAGCTGGAGTGGCTGGCTGTTTCTTGATGCGGAGGAATGACAGCTCCCTGTGAGCAGAATGATGGCCCCAGAATCCTGATGGTTGGTCCTGGGACTAGAGTGGTAGCTTCTAGATGATGTGGATGGACAGCCCCCTGTGCCTGTAATGTAGGCTCCAGTACTCTGATGGTGGGTCCTGGGGCTGGAGTGGCTGCTTCTTGATGCAGTGGAATAACAACTCCCTGTGGGCGGAATGATGGCCCCAGAACCCTGACGGTGGGTCCTGGGGCTGGAGTGGGAGCTTCTAGATGAAGTGGAATGACGACTCCCCATGAGTGAAATGATGGCCCCAGAACCTTGATGGTGGGTCCTGGGATTGGAGTGGCAGCTTCTAGATGACATGGATGGACAGCCCCCCATGCCTGTAATGTAGGCCCCAGAACCATGATGATGGGTCCTGGGGCTGGAGTGGCTGATTGTTGATGCAGTGGAATAACAGCTTCCCATGAGCAGAATGATGGTCCCAGAACCCTGCCAGTGGGTCTGGGCGCTAGAGTGGCAGCTTCTAGATGATGTGGATGGACAGTCCCCTGTGCCTGTAATGAAGGCTCCTGATGGTGGGTCCTGGGACTGGAGTGGCAGCTTTTGGATGAAGTGGAATGATGGCTCCACGTGAGAGGAATGACAGCCCCAGAACCCTGATGGTGGGTTCTGGGGCTGGAGTGGCTGCTTCTTGATGCTGTGAAACAACAGCTCCCCGTGAGCAGAATGACTGCCCCAGAAACCTGATGGTGGGTCCTGGGACTAGAGTGGCAGCTTCTAGATATGGTAGGATGACAGTTCCCTGTGAGCAGAATGACGGCCCCAGATCCCTGATGGTGGGTCCTGGGACTGGAGTGGCAGCTTCTGGATGAAGTGGATGGACAGCCCTCCCTGCCTGAAACGTAGGCCCCAGAACCCTGATGGTGGGTCCTGGGACTGGAGTGGCAGCTTCTGGATGAAGTGGAATGATGGCTCCCCATGAGCAAAATGACAGCCCCAGAACCCTGATGGTGGGTTCTGGAGCTGGAGTGATTGCTTCTTGATGTGGTGGAACGACAGCTCCCCGTGATCAGAATGACTGCCCCAGAACCCTGATGGTGGGTCCTGGGACTAGAGTGGCAGCTTCTAGGTATGGTAGGATGACTGCTCCCTGTGAGTGGAATGACAACCCCAGAACCCTGAGAGTGTGTCCTGGAACTGGAGTGGCAGCTTCTGGATGAAGTGGGATGATGGCTCCCAGTGAATGGAATGACTGCCCCAGAACCCTGATGGTGGGTCCCAGGACTAGAATGGCAGCTTCTAGATGATGTGGATGGACAGCCCCCAATGCCTGTAACGTAGGCCCCAGAACCCTGATGGTAAGTCCTGGGGCTGGAGTGACTGCTTCTTGTTGCAGTCAAATAACAGCTCCCCATGAGTGGAATGACCGCACCAGAACCCTGATGGTGGGTCCTGGGACTGGAGTGACAGTTTTTGGATGACATGGATGGGCAGTCCTCCCTGTCTGGAATGTAAGCCCCAGAACCCTGATGGTGGGTCCGGGGGCTGGAGTGGTGGGTTGTTTCTTGATATGGTGGAATGATGGCTTCCTGTGAGTGGAATGACAGCCCAGAACCCTCATGATGGGTCCTGGGACTAGAGTGACAGCTTCTGGATGATGTGGAATGACAGCCCTCCCTACCTGTAGCGTAGGCCCTAGAATCCTGATGGTGGGTCCTGGGGCTGGAGTGGCTACTTCTTGATGCAGTGGAATGACAGCTCCCCATGAGCTGAATGATGGCCCCAGAACCCTGATGGTGGGACCTGGGAAAAGAGTGGCAGCTTCTAGATATGGTAGGATGACAGCAGTACTGTGAGCAGAATGACATCCCCAGAACCCTGATGGTGTGTCCAGGGGATGAAGTGACAGCTTCTAAATGAAGTAGAATGAAAGCTCTCCCTGTCTGTAATGTAGGCCCCAGAACCCTGAGGGTGGGACCAGGGGCTGGAGTGGCTGGCACCCCATTGGCTGGGCGTTGCAGGTTGCCAGGCATTGGTGGAGCAGTGGCAGAGGCCCGGCCAGGACTTCTAGATATGGCCCCTTCTTGGCCAGGCATTGCAGGCTGACTGGCATCAGTGGAGCAGCAGCAGAGACCCAGCTAGGGCTTGGTGGATGGCACCCCTACTTGGCTGGGCATTGCAGGCTGGCATCATACTTGACTGAGTTCAAGAAGCTCTATTGCAAATTGGGCAAGCCTTGCCCGGTGGTGAATCTCATGGACACCCAGCCCCTGCCCACTGGCGCACTCATCTGAGCTATGCCCATCTAAAAAAGGGAGGAGCAAATGGCTGACATGTAGTACCAGCAGCAGCAACAGACATTGGATTGCCAGGGCACAGTAACTGCAGCTGGCAGCCTTGTTGGCCGGGTGTTGCAGGCTGGCTGGCATTGGTGCAGGAGTGGCAGAGGCCCAGCAAAGGCTTGGTGGCTGGCACCCCTACTCAGCTGGGTGTTGCAGGCTGCCAGGCATTGGCAGAGCAGTGGCAGAGGCATGGCCAGGGCTTGGTGGCTGGCACCGCTACTTGGCCTGGCATTGCAGGCTGACTGGCATTGGTGGAGCAGTGGCAGAGGTCCACCCAGGGCTTGGTGGCTGGCACCCCTACTCAGCTGAGTATTGCAGGCTTGCATCCTACTCTCCAGATCTGAACAAGCTATCCTGCCAGTTGGTCAAGCCTTGCCTGGTGGTGAATCATGTGGCCACTCAGTAGCAGACATTGGATTTCTGGGACACAGTACCCATGGCACAGCAGAGGCAGCAGAAGCAGACATTGGATTGCCATGGCAGAGAACCCGTGGCACAGACAGCAGAGGCAGCATTGGAAACAGCAGCAGACATTGGATTGCACGGTAGCAGAACCCATGGCACAGACAGCAGAGGCAGCATTGGCAGCAGCAGTGGTCATTGGATTGCCGTGGCACAGAACCCATGGTACAGACAGCAGAGGCAGCATTGGAAGCAGCAGCAGACATTGGATTGACTGGGCACAGAACCCGTGGAACAGTAGGATTTGCCTATGTGCTGCACCCATGGAGCCAGGATGGTAGGATTTGCCAGGGAAGAACTCCCATACAGCAGCAGACATCAGCAGCAGGATTGCATGGGAACATTTGTATTTGCCAGGACAGACCACCCATGGACCAGCAGACAGTAGCAGTGGGATTACCAGGACAGTGGGGCACATCACCCAGGATTGCCAGAGCAGACAGACAGGCACCTTGGCATAAGAGGCAGGCAGGCTGGGGCAGGGCTTCAGCTTTGACCACAGGGTGGGCAGACAGGCACTTTGGTATGAGCATCGGAAGGCAGGCTGAGGCAGGGTTTGATCTTGGCCACCTGGGTGGGTGGGCAGACAGGCAGTGTGGCATTAGCATCAGAAGGCTGGCTGAGGCAGGGTTTGATCTTGGCCACCTGGGTGGGTGGGCAGACAGGCAGTGTGGCATTAGCATCAGAAGGCTGGCTGAGGCAGGGTTTGATCTTGGCAACCTGGGTGGGCAGACAGGCAGCGTGGCATGAGCATCAGAAGGCAGGCTGAGGCAGGGTTTGATCTTGGCAACCTGGGTGGGTGGGCAGACAGGCAGCATGGCATGAGAGGCAGTAGGGAAGGCAGGCTGGGACCTTCGCAGGGCACTCAGATAGGCTGGCGAAAACTGTGCAGCGCGCACGTGAGAAAGCCAGTCAAATAGGCGGGCTGAGGTTGTCTAGCTGGAGGCCGACTGGCAGGCTTACAGCTTCACAATACCACCCTGCATCATGAGGTCAGTCAGATAGGCTGGCCAAGCTTGTCTAGTCAGAGAGAGAGAGAGAGGCAGGGCGGGTGCCGGGCATTGGGAAGGAGGCACAACACCTCAGCAGCAGCAGCCCAGATTGAGGAGGAGCCACCTCCCAAGACTGCCCCGGGCATGGGATGACATGCGCCACTGCACCATCAATCCATGTCCAGGGGCAACTCGAGGAATCCCAGCAGCGGAAGGTTCACCTTTATATAAAGCAACTGCTCCACCAACTTGGCCCCCAGACTCAGGCAATGTGGAAAGCAAATGTCCCCCACCATGGAGAACACCCGCTCGCTGGGGACACTGGTTGGTGGGCAGGAGAAGAGACACTTGGCCACTTTGGACAGGGCCGACCACATGTTGGTCTTGCCAGCCCAGTAGGCCAGGAATTGCTGCTGGGTTTGATGCATGGCTCCTCCTCCAGGTAGCTCTCCACTGTTGCTGAGGCGCTGTCGTACTTCCTCACGTAACTGCCTGGGCAGCACCTCCATCACTGCCCTCAGCCATACTGCCTGCCCTGTTGTGCACAAGTCCATGCTCGACAGAGTGCCCTGCACATGCGAGCTGCTGCTGGCAATAGGGGTACTTCTGCTGTTTAGTCTGCTGCTGGTGCTGCTACTGCTAGGGCTGGGGGCAGGGATAGACCCTGCCGACTGAAAGGGGTGGATGCTCCCACTTCCACCATCCCCAGGGGCATCGTGCTGCTGCTGCTGTGCACTCTCAAGAGCCCGCTCTGCCTGCTGGACCCTCTTCACCAAGTCACCCTTCCAGTGCCCATGGCTGCTGTCTGGCATGCCACACTGCCCTTGACCCTGGGGTCCAGCATGGTTGCCAAAACGTATTCCTCCCACTGCAGGAGCTCATTGAACCACACCTTCAGCCCTGCCTTTGTCACGGGGGAGGGGTGAAATTAAGGAAAAGGAGGGGGGTACAGGAATTAGGGAGAGTCCCCCCTGGAGGGACAGGAAGGGACGAGGGGGGGTCCTCAGAAAACCCTCCCTTAAGAGCTCAGGATAAACACGCACACTAGGGACGGCTCTCTCTCTCTGGGGAATTTCTATCTGGGAAAAAACGTCCCGCAGGGTGTTGGGTGGGCTTTCCCTCAGCACAGGAGGGCAGCCCTTTTCGTCATTGGGACAGAGAGAGAGCCAATTGCCCCTATAAACAAAGACAAACACGGGGGGGAACCACACGTTCAGGGAACTTCTCGGACCCAGGACACCTGGTGCAGGGGGGAGGGTGCGGTTCGAGGGAACAGGGGAAGGACTCCCACAGGGGAACGGGAGAGGGGGAAAGGGATGGAATTCAGGGGGCAGGATGGTCTGCAAGGGCAGAGAGTGTAGGGCTTGAATCAACAGGGAAGAGAAGGAGTTGGTAACCACCACCGAAGACTCACCAGGCACTACTATTCAGGAATTAACACTACAATACAAACACACTACTCACTCACTCCACAAGGTCACTCCAGGAAGGGGATACACGGGGGTCAGGCACTCTCCACTCAACACTCTGACAGTTCAGGATACACGGATACACGATCGCTCAGGGGGCCAGCTACTCACAAGTGATTACCAGCAGGGCTACTACCTCAGCCGGAGTCTTTTATAGGCCTCTCTCTATTACCCCCAGGTGAGCCCAGGGCGGGGCTCCCAGCCGCCGGCAAGCACGCCGCTGCATTCCGCTTAGGGTGGGGCGGGGCCAGGAGTGTCCAGGAAGCGCGGCATGGCTCCGCCCCCACCGCAGCATCCCCGACACCCCCAGCAAGCCCTCCAGCCACCGCAGCTGTTCGCCGCCGGGTTCCCCGCCGCCGCCCCGCCCCGTGGCCCCTGACAGCCTTCAACTGCTGCACCAGGTCAACCGCCTCATCCACCAGCTTCCTGCCCTGAGGGCCACATCCTTCCCCTGGAGAATCTCCTCCAGCCTCCTCAGGAGACTCTGGACCAGAGGGGTCACCTGGCTGATGGTGGCTGTGGAGGAGCTGATGGTCTCCATCATGACCAGGAATGGTCTGAGTACAAATATTGTGTGAGCCAGGATCTCCCATTCCACCCCATCGTACCCTGGAGGTGTCCCGCTGTCCGTCACTAGTTGAACCTGATGCAAGGCGGCTTTCTGCTTGAGAAGGTGCTCGAGCATCAGGAAAGTCAAATTCCACTGGGTGGACACATCCTGCACCAGCTGTTGCACTGGGGAACCTTCTTCTACCTGCTTTGCCCAGAGGAAGTCGCTGCCCTTCACACTCCGGTTAAAGAAACCAGCCAACTTCCTCCCCTGCTCGATCAGGGAGCTAAAGGTGCCTGCCCCAATCCCCTTCTCCCCCAGGCCCAGAGTGTCCCTGACCACCAGGTGAAGGATGTGTGTGGCGCAAGGGATTCTCCTGGTGAAGTCCCCCTCGTGGACTGCCCTCAATATGTTGGCCATGTTGTCCATCACCACACACCCCTTGATGAAGGGTGCGCCTGGTGTGACCCACTCCCTCACCATGGCGGTCAGGGCTGCCTCAATGTTTCAAGCGGTGTGGGGGTTATCCATGACTCTGCCTGAAGCAGGGCCCACCTATACTCTGCTTCAGGACCCCTCCTGCCACTGCCAAATGCTGCCTCTGGGTCCTGCCACCAGTGCGCCATCACTGCCAGGTACGTGTGCTGCGCGTTCCTGCTTGACCACAGGTCTGTGATGAAATGGATGGTGGCACTCCCAGCCCTTGTCAGCTGCTCCCTCACTGACTCCTTTAAAGCCCGATACAGGGCACCACCTGCCAACTCAGGATGGTGCGCGAGGGCAGCTTAAACTGGGAGGGCCAGGAACCCAATCAGGCACCTAAACCCCATGTCCCCAACCACCGAGAAGGGCTGCCCATCCAGCGCTATCATTTTCCTCAACACGCTCCTGCAGTTGGGAACCCACTGGCGTCCACTTCCCCTGCCTGCCCACTTAGCAGCACAGCGCTGCAGCATGCCTTGATGTGCCTCGCTATGGCAGTTGTGCCAAGGTTGGTGAGCACCTGCTCATGCTTCACCACTTTCTGGCACAAAGTGCACTGCACCTCCCAGGGATCATCCTCCCACACCAACTTGAAATGTGCCCAGATGGAGGATTTATTGCCCCCTCCTGCCTTCTGGCCCGCATCGGGTGATGTACCGCTGACAGCACTGCTGGGAGGGGAAGAACATGGTGGCGACACAGCTCTCAGAGGGACAGCCATCACCTCAGCACCAGATATCTCCTCAACGGGACTAGTGTCTGCCTCGCTGTCCCCAATCAAAGTGATGTCCTGCGAAGTGGAGTACTGGGTCCCTGAGTCTGATCGACTGCCCACCATGCTGCTGCCACTCTCCCTGTGCTCCCTATAGCTGCTGCTGCTGCTGCTTCTGCTACTACTCTCCCTGCTGTCATTGCCCGGGGATCGGGCCCTGCCTCTAGCAGCTGGGGTGGGATCCACCAGCCCTGGACTGCTGGGGATCACCTCAATAATTGGGGTTGGGGACATTGGTGGCCCTGGAGGAACATCCGACCCCAAAGCACCTGCTCCTGCAGCCACAGCAGAGACAGCCGCAGCCTCCTGAAGTGCAGGCCTTTCAGTGCCCTGCATGGCAGTGGAGGACGCTGGCAGGAGGTGCCACTGAACCACACCCCTAGTACCACTGCTGGGAGCCTCTAAAGTCTGACTGCCAAAATCAGGCCTGTGCAGTTTGGGGTGTGGTGATGGGCTCGGGCTGCTGCTGATG
>QEPC01010811.1:1206280-1220335 GCA_003113815.1 Sphenodon punctatus
GTGATTTTAATCCCCCGCCCATTTATCTATTTATTACTGTTTTCTAGCCCTGTTTTTTGATGTATTTTATATTTATATTTTAACTGAATTTTAATTGTTTTTATTGTTGTTGTTAGCCGCCCCGAGCTGCATTGCAGGAGGGGGCGGGATATAAATCTGAAAAATAAATAAATAAATAAATAAATAAATATTGATGAAACAGGACTCAGAAAACCTGGTCACTCCACCCCAGATCTATGGCCAATTTCTGAAAGTGGGTGATGTATTCAAGTAACAGGATTTTGCCCTGTCTTAAATGTAATATTGCTTGTTCAGCATCTCGGGTTCGGTGGGGGTAATCAAAAAGGAAGCCTAATCATTTAGGCTTCCAGGGGTTGCTACGTATGCTAATTGGCTTTTGAGCTCTTCACTGAGCCCCTGATGAAACAGGACTCAGAAAACCTGGTCACTCCACCCCAGATCTATGGCCAATTTCTGAAAGTGGGTGATGTATTCAAGTAACAGGATTTTGTCCTGTCTTAAATGTAATATTGCTTGTTCAGCATCTCGGGTTCGGTGGGGGTAATCAAAAAGGAATTTAAATTCCCTGATGAACC
This sequence comes from Sphenodon punctatus, assembly GCA_003113815.1. Lineage (NCBI taxonomy): Eukaryota > Metazoa > Chordata > Lepidosauria > Sphenodontia > Sphenodontidae > Sphenodon > Sphenodon punctatus. The sequence goes on from QEPC01010811.1 coordinate 1,206,877, forward strand.
CCTCATAGTCCCCTAATAACTGGCTATTGGTGGTAAGGAAAGGGGTAGCCCAATTGAAGGCCACCCCGTCCAAAAGTCCAATCATATAGGCTACGTTTGCTTGATCCATGGCCTAAGTTCGGAGTTGTGTCTGAAAGGTGAGGTTATGTAGAGGCAGGAAACCTCGGCACTGCTTCCTATCCCCATAGAACTTATTGGGCTTCGGGGCCTTTGGTTCTCGAGGGAGTGGGGGTGGGGCCGGAACCTCCATTGGAGGGGGGAGCAGCCGCTCCCAATACTTCTAGGTCTGGAGGGGAGGGGCCTGCTCCCTCTGGTACCCCTATTGCCTGTTCCTGTCATTCCTGCAAATCCTTAACCTCTAGGGCCAAGGACTGGAAAGTCTGAACAAGAGCAGCAAATTCCTGTGCAGGGTCCATCATGGGAGGTGGGGGGTTGGAGGGGGAAGGGTAGGAAGTGATAGATGCGGGTAATTCTGTCAGGTGGGGCGGGGAAGGGTATGGTTGTTCGAGACCAGAAACCCTCAGGGGATTAGGGTCCCTGTCCCACTTATGTTTGAGGTGCCCCACATGGAGAAAACAGGCCCTCAGTATCTTAGGGGGGGTGGTGTTCTCTCTGACACAGAGAGGAACCCAGATCATCACTGGGCAGTGAGGGCAGGGATCCCCAACAGGGGGCACGGGAGAACACAAGACAGGGCGAGGGGGAAATAAAGGGCAATACTCATGCAGGGCCAGGGGCTGCCACCAGGGAGCACCAGGAATGGAGGAGGGTGCTTGTGCAGAGGGTCCTGGGTCCAGGAGTGTGTGTGTGTGGGGCAGCATGCAGGGTCTTCTCAGAAGGATGGCAAGCACTCCTCTTTCGCAACCAGGAAATGCAGAGGTCTGAAGGGGGGGCGGGAGAAGGGAGTACCCAATCACATGATGCACTCTCAACTCTCTCACTCTCAGGACTTCACACTCACTCACACTTAGGCTGCTTTTAAACGAGGGCGCGCTGAAGTGCCTCCCAAACGCCGCATTAAAGGAAAGCCGCTGGAGTGGCTTTCTCCCCGTTGCCGGTGGCGGCTGGAGACACGGGGCTTTGGAGCGGCGCGTTCTTAAGCCAGATAATTGAACTCTTAAGAACGCGCTGCTGCAAAGCCCCGTGTCTCCAGCCGCCGCCGGCAACGGGGAGAACGTCACTTCCGGCGGCTTTCCTTTAATGCGGCGTTTGGGAGGCACTTCAGCGCGCCCTCGTTTAAAAGCAGTGACAGTCTAGGGTTAAATACAGAGACAATAGCTCAAGAGAATAGGTTCAAGGAGTCACAAACAGCAAAGTAGGGCCAGCCTCTCACAATGAATACCGGCAAGGAGTGGATGTCCTGCCAGCTCTTTTATGCCTGCTCTGGGTTCCCCAGGTGTTGCTCCTCCCGGCCTCACCCCCCTGCCATGCCCCCTTTGGCAGCGGGGCAGTTCCTCTGGTCCGCAGCACTATGGCTCCCAAGCTGTGCGCTGCGTCGCAGCTGTGTTGTCGGTTGCCCAGCAACCGAGGATGTCCGTGGTGCGGCTACCCCTGCCTCTGGTCTGCCCGGGCTCTGCCCCCTTGGCCGCGTGACACGAGGCCGTTGGCCTCCAGGCCACCCAGCACTCTGGGAGGTGCGCAACTGGGCCCCCACTGCCCATCGGGCTGAGATCCCCTGCTTCCGGGACCCGGCCCTGACACATAGGTACAACCTTGCACAGCCCGTGAATGACAGCCACAACGTCTGTGCTGAGGTGTCTCACAGCACGAGTCATCTCCCTATGCATGGTCTCCACCTCCTTCCACATGGACCTGTGGCATATCATGACCGCCCACCTCCAGAGCCATATCTGGTGCCTGTAGTGCTCCGAGCTTTGCTCATACAAGCGACTGGCTGGCCTCTGAAAGTGACATGTCCCAGTGTGAGTGCTGGGGAACCAGGCTCCCTAGCACTCATGGCCAGTTCCTGTGACTTACAAAGGCCGTGTACACAGTGTCTATAAACGGCGGACCGGTCTGCTGGTGTGGGTGGCCATTCCAATTCATACAGGAAGGGGATGCATGGGCACTCGTTAGCACGTACCTTTTTGGCTTGCCTCCCACAGTGCAGTCCAGACTTTTTGGCAGTGAGTGGGTGCTGCGTGGCTGATGGGAGTATGCATTCCCGTGCTCCACCTTCAGATGGGCGGTGAGATGAGTAACTCCTGAGTGGCCGTGCGTGGTAGCATCTCATTTATGCCTGCCCTCTAGGATGGGGTGGGGGCTCCTGAGAAGGGGAAGTCAGAGAGACAGCTCTAGAGAGATAATTTCCAGTCAGAGCTGGCCTTGGGCTGTGCAGGACCTTAGCAGACCCTTCTTAGGGCTGCCATATTACCCCAAAATCCAGGAATTGCCTGGATCTCAGGCTAAACACCTGACTGTTGGCCAGCTTAAAATGTGGCCTGGATTCCAGGGGATAGTGTCACAAACAGACCCTTTCCTCTGCCCTTCCCCCTCCCACATTTTCTCCACCTATTAGTCCATTTCATGGGACCCACTACCCACCCATCCTACTGCCACAGACTGAGGGAAGCAGGTGCCTTTGACTTTCACAGTCTTGGCACCCAAACCTGAAACAACTCCAAGCAGCACAATTTCCTAGCAAGTTCCCTGCTCTCGAGATACTGTCTCAAGTATCAGGATTGGAGTTCTTAATACTGGCTCTTGAATTCAGGGGATTCCTCAGAAACTCCAGCTTCCCCATCTCCTTTCCTGCTCCCGCTTTCCCAGAGTCAGAGGTGCACACAAGTCTCTACCACTCGTTCCAGGCCAATGTTCGTGTTCCCTTCTCTTTCATGTCCTCTTTCCTGGCTTCTCTTTACTCTGCCCTTCAGTACTTTCCAGGCCCTCCACATCCTCCTTTGCTTTCTTTGCTGGCTGCCCAGGAGGGAACTTCGGCTTTGATTTTTGAAAAAGCAAATCAGTCTCTAACCCTCAAGGATGCGATCAGAAGATAGAAACTGTATCCACTTCAGGCACAATTGGAAGGCAAAGAGAAAAGGACCCAAAATGGACTCTTTCAAGAAGTGCATGATTATAAAAGCCAATTGTCTGATCTTGAAGCTTGGAGGCTGCTAAAATTACTCAGGCTGAACACTCTCTATTTTACAGGAATTAACAAAACACACACACACACACACACACACACACACACACACACACACACACACACCCCTCTTTCTCTAGGCTGTCCCCTGAATGCCCACTAGACTAGCTGCAACCCAGTTGCCTGTGCCCACATGAGTTCCCAAGTGATCAGAAACCGTCACCATGATCGGGGAGCTTTTGGAGATCCGCATCCCCAGAAACGCCCCCCTTTGTGCTCCCAGCCCAGCTGTAACTCAGAGAACCTTCTCTGGATACCCGTAGCTTGGAAGACTTCACTGTGGGGTTGTCTTATATAAAAAAGTTCTGTCTAGGCTCTCATCTAGATAGGGTACCCCTTTAGTGAACCCAAAACAAACAAAGATGCTGTGTAGAGAATGGATGAATATAAAGAAATTTTTATATAATAAACCAACAAATTACAAATAAATAAAACTGCAATACAATCATAAAAACAATCTACAACCCGACGCATTTCGGGTTCAAAAAACCCTTCTTCAGGGGTGTAGGAACAGATCTGAAATGAACAAAACAATGAACATTTAATAAATGAAAAATATCTATATACAGCTCAATTCCCAAGTTTTCAAATATTGATCTTCTATAAAGCAGCAGAAATTTAACAACATATGATTAAACTGAACAAGAATATCAAAACTCATAATACAAATATATACACGATAGAATGCTGATGTAGCTTGGAAGACTTCACTGTGGGGTTGTCTTATATTAAAAAGTTCTGTCTAGGCTCTCATCTAGATAGGGTACCCCCTTAGTGAACCCCCCAAGGCCAAATAAACACACAAGCACGCTAGGCTTGGTTATAAAACATATATTAAGTAAATACTATTATAAGGCTGTTGATCGGATGGTGCAAGTCAATAAATCAAATATAAAACAAGCATTCTAAAATACACTGAAGTTTTCTAATTGTCCTCTTACCCTAAGGCACAGTCCAGGTCCATCAGAGTCTCTCATGGCCTTGGTGTTGAGGCTGGGTTCACTTTTAGTGAACTGAAAAGTCTCTAGTTCATGGTTGTGCAGCCTCTCCTGCAAACTGCTTACTCCTTGCTGGTCAATATGGAAGAGAGAGTGTTGAGATCCTCTGTCTTCTTTTCTTTGCAGGGGGCTTGGGTCACTTCCTCCTCCTGCTCCTTTTGTTATTCTGAGGTCGTTGCAGATCCTCCCTGGGTGTTACCTTTGCAACCAAATGCTTGTTCTGCCTAACAATGGTTTTTCTGTCCCCCCCCCACCCTGCTGAACCGGTTCAGCAGGGTGGTAAGGCTTACAATCTTCTAATCTTTACCTTTAGCTGTCCTTCTTAGTAGCCAAATTTACCCCCAGTACCCCAAATTCTGTGTCCCATTACCCCAAATGTCTGTGTTTCCCCCTTTTCCCCATGTGTTCTGAGGTAGGGTGGCTGAGGGGGAGAGGGTGAGTAGGGAAATCAGGATAAGGGAACTTATCCCTTACAGTTCAGTAATATGAGATTTTTATGTCTTGGCAGGAAGTCCCTCACAACTCCAGGACCAGCAGCAAAGGCGAAACTATAATAGGGACTGCACTGGGGCCCACTAGCCTATTTTTGTCCCCTCTGGGTTTGTGCCCTCACCCTGCCCTTGCTGTGGCACTACGTTGTAGGTGAAGGGAGGCCTGTAGCCAGCCAGCCTATATTTCAACTTCATCCCCACACGCTGGTGCAGTCAGACAGCAGCTGATTAGCGCCACTCTAGCATGCAACTCCAGCCCCATCCACACAGGGAAAATCCAGCCTTCATTCCCAGGGAGTCTCTGAAGATAGCAGAGTTCAGGCTAATGCTATTCATGAGTATAGAACAGGGAGGCCTCGGCTGGCACGAATCTTGGCTGTGGTTCAGCTGCTCGAGTTCACTCGTTCACATTCTTCCTCTCCTAACTCAACCCTCTCCTGGGGCAGGGGAGACAGAGTTCATCCAAACACCCTCGTTCCTCAAAAACAAAAATCTAATTTACTGGGTTATTTCAGAAAGCACCAGGGCTGCACTTCCTGGCTCTGATCAATAGGAGCTTGACTCTGGCCATCAATAATAAATAAGGGTCACCAGTTCTTCTATTGACCTAATTATGGGGAACACTGCAAGTGTTCATAATTAACCCCTTGGCCTTCCACCCCTTCTCTCCAAACAATGTCCCAGCACTTTTAATTTGGATTTATGCAACAGAACTACTTTGCTCTCTTTTTCTGCTTATCTGGGCATCAATGGGTTTGTGTGTGAGTGGGGAGTTCTCTGTAGCACAGAAAGCTGCCTCTTCCTACTGTTACTAGCAAATCAAGCTCTCCAATGTGTTTATACTACGCACACACAGAGGATATTTTTAAACAGGCGGGGGGAGGTGGGGGCTGGAAGCGGGGGCCATGTGCACTCGATGGAGCAGACATGCACTTCCAGTGGGTGGGGGAGGGTTTAGATGGTGGCCCATGGGTGTGCACTTGGTGTGCACACACATCCACCTGTCGGCCACCCATGTCCTCGCATGGCGCAACCTGGAATTTTTTGGGTTGCTTCATGAGGGGAGATGGGTGGAAGTAGGTGGGGGTGCGTGGGTTATAGGAGCATGTGCCCATCCACCCCCACTTTTACATAAGTGCTACCACGTGTCCACTGGGTGGACCTTCATGGTAGTGTCTCTTGTATAAATGCTGAGAGAGAGAGGACATCAAGCTTTTCTGATGTGGTGGAGGCTTCCAAACTCCCATCCTTTGCCACTGGGGAGTGGGGCATTCACTCAAGAATCATAATTGAGCTTCTTCTCCAAACCCTCTCCCCTCCTTACAGTCTTTCTGACTGTGTCCCTGGCCCTTTAAATGCACAGCACATGTTTTCCTGTCTTCATAAGCCCATTGAGAAAAATCTGGGGGCCTGGTACATCTTGGTAGTTGGGGATCCCTGACCCTCTACCCTCATCCTAAGTTTTGAAGTCAGTTTCTGGAGATCATATTGGTTCTTGATTTACACATATGTTGTGTGTAGTTATTCTAAGTTTTTGATCCCCCATCTTGACTTGGGAGACCTCCTACAATTTTATCTCCATTCCTTCCCTCTCATCAGGCTTGTGTCTCAGTTTGGTGGCACGTGGCAGAGTCATGTGCACTTAACAAGCACGGACATATGTCACATGATATGTGGCAATTGGTGGCAGTTGTTCATTTGTCCTTGCTGCTCCATGAGCCAGTGCCAGGCTTGGCAAGAGTGGAGTCTGCCTGCCTATGCCATGCTGCTCAGTGCGGGAGAGGAGCCCTTTTCCCATTAGCGCAGCCTGTCCTCCTCGCCTTGCCTGACAGTTCTTTTTTTAGCTGCTGCTGGCTTCCTCGCTTGCCACTGCTTTAATAAGGAGCCAATCAAACATTCAGGAAGTTCACAGACTCCTATTTCTGAGTTAATGCATGACTGACTGAGCCAGGGAGTTGAGGCTGCTGCAGGAGAGCAGCACAGGATCTGGATTGCCTTTCCTGCTCCCATGGGAATTGTGATCAACTCAAGGAGCTAGCTTGGGTTGCCAGGGAGTGGGGGATTCTCCCTGCAAGGTCTCTCAGCTGCCATGATTCCAAAGGTGTTGGCAAGGGACACAGAGCAGCCCCCTGTGCCAAACCCCATGTACCCCTCAGCAACAGGTAGCACTGAGGCCTCTGGAATCGCACAAAATGAGAGGATTGTGAAGGGGTCTGACAGATTCCCCTATTTCTTAAACTTAACCTCCCAGTCTCCCCTTCTACTTCAGATCCTATGTCCCCACTGAGCTTCCCTATCCGCTCAGCTCTGGCTTCCATCTTTTTCTGGAAGACTCTCTAGTGCCCCTTCTGCAGTCCAGAGCAACTTCCGCTCTAACCCTCCAGCTGGGACTCTTCCTTTTCTATGGCTGCCAACCATGTTGATTGGCACAGAGCTGTCCATGTCCCCAGATTTGGAGGACTGGTTTGGGGGCATTGCCTTACTTCAAATTTGTGTGCGTGTGCATGTGCATGTGTAGACTTATTACTTGTCCTAAGGAAGAAAACCATTCAATGTTAATTGTCATGTTTATGAAGGATTCATTCCATGATCCAAGCCCATATGGACAGGCAATTGTGACATAGAACTAGTTTACGAGCCTATGTCATGGCTATGCAGGCAGCAAAGAGGGAGTGCTTTGCTGCCGTCATAGTGTCCGTGAAATCCCGTCTGGCGGAGCTGTTCCGGGTTGTACGAGGACTGGTCAGTCCGGCCTCCCTCAACCCGGGCGTTGAGTCATCGTCCGCCTGTTGTGACCTTTTTGTGGGTTATTTTGTGGAGAAAATTGCTCGTATTCACCAAGACCTCGATGCCCCACTTATTGCAGTGGAGGAGGTAGAGGTTGTAGAAGCCCCGGCTTGTCCGATTTTATGGGATCACCTTCAGTTGGTGACACCCGCTGACGTGGTGGGGGTGCTTGGGGCTGTTCAAGCTGCCTCTTGTGAGTTAGATCCATGCCTGTCCTGGCTGGTTAAGAGCTGCTGGGAGACAATAGGGCCATTGCTGGCCAGGGTGGTCACCACCTCCCTGCGGGAGGGCAGAGTGCCGGGCTGTCTCAAAGAGGTGGTGGTGTGGCCTCTGCTCAAGAAACCATCGGTTGACGCTGACTCTCCTGCCAGCTATCAGCCTGTCTCTAACCTTCCCTTTTTAGGGAAGGTTATTGAACGGGTAGTGGCTCAGAAGCTCCAGGAGCATCTCAATAGCAACCATTATCTCGCACCTTTGCAGTCTGACTTCTGTCCGGGTCATGGCACTGAGACAGCACTTGTGGCATTGGTGGATGACCTTCGCTGGGAAAAGGACCAGGGTAGTTTGAGCCTATTGGTCCTTTTAGATCTGTTGGCAGCATTTGATACTGCTGACCATGAGATGTTGGTGACGTGGCTGCAGGACAGTGCGGGGGTGGGCGGGATTGTTCTTGAATGGTTCCGCTCATTCCTGACCGGAAGAATTCAATGGGTGGTACTCGGTGATTATTTTTCATCTTACCGAGACCTCCTCTGTGGGGTCCCACAGGGTTCGGTTTTGTCCCCTCTCCTGTTCAATGTGCATATGCAGCCACTCCGTGGGGTGATCAGAGAGTTCGGGGTGAGGTGTCATCAGTATGCGGATGACACCCAACTGTATCTCTCATTTTCGACCAACCCAGGCCCGGCTGTCTCGGTGCTTACCTGGTGTTTGGCAGCTGTGGGGGACTGGATGAGAGCTAACCGACTGTGACTGAATCCTGACAAGACAGAGGTGATGTTAGTGGGTAAGTTGGCAGAGTTGACAGCCCCGTCGAATAACAGAGTCTGTCCTCCATTGACTTCCCAGGTACAGAACCTGGGGGTGCTTCTCAATGCACAGCTCCGCCTGGATCTCCAGGTGGAGGCTGTGGCAAGGGGTGCCTTCTGCCAGTTACACCTGGTGTGGCAGCTTCAGCCGCTGGTTTCAGTTCCTGACCTGGCCACAATCATCCATGCCTTTATTACCTCTTGGTTAGACTACTGTAATGTGCTCTGTGTGGGGCTACCTATGGTGATGGCTTGTAAGCTGCAGCTGGTGCAGAATGCAGCGGCCCAGCTCTTGGTGGGGCTGGGTCGCCGGACTCACATTACACCAGTGCTCCGATCTCTGCACTGGCTGCCAATAGTCTTCCGGGCCTGATTAAAAGTGTTGGTTCTAACCTATAAAGCCTTACATGGCCTGGACCCTGCTTATCTGTGAGACCGCCTCACTCCCCAGGTTCTAGATCGGCCCCTGTGGTCATCTGGGGCACCATGTTAGAGGCCCCCAGGTTTCCTGGGGGGGGGGGCACACAGGATAGGACATTCTCAGTGGCTGTGCTGCTCCTCTGGAATTCCCTTCCCGTGGGGGCCTGTCTGGCCCCTGACCTCCCAGATTTCCATAGGAACTGTAAGACCTGGCTGTTCCATCAGGCATTTGGCGAGGAAGAGGGGTAAGGGGTGGGTGGGGATGGGGGGGTTGGGAGAGTGAGTTCTTTCCCCCTGTTTTGATTCTCATGTTTTAAAATGTTTTATATTGTTTTATATTATATTTATATTTTATAAATATAATATAAAACGGGAAGAGCAGGGTAAAAATTTGTAAAATAAATAAATAAATAAATAAATAATATGTAAGATAGATTACCCTTGGTTAATGACAGATTCTGAGAAGTCCAACACAGGTTTCGCATTGGACTGGAAGATCGGTGGTAGACTGGAGATAGTTAACAGTTAGCTAGGCTATGTTGTGAGCCACAAGACTAAAGTTGCTTGTCTGTTTTAATCTAAGAAAACCACAGCATCTGTCATATATTTCTGAAGCTCTAGGACACAATCATCTCCATGAGTTCGCATGTGCTGGAATAAGTAATTTTTTTTAAAAATGTGTTTTTTTTAAAAAAAAAACTCCATTGTTTAACACTGAGACAGAACTAATAACGAAAATAGGGGGCGGTTGGGAATGGGTGCAGGGCAAAGGAAGGCATAGCTATAATAGGGACAGGTGGTGCATACCCATAAGCCTGGGGTGGGGCATGCATCTCCTGCTGCTGGGAGGGAGTTAAGCCGAGGTGGGAGGGGTGGCATTCCAGCTTCTGCACCAATCTTGGAATGGCCTGTCATGGGCTGAGTGTTGGGCTGGGGAAGAGGACATGGGGTAGGATGGGCTGTGGATTAGATGAGAGAAGAAACTGGGAAAAAGCATGGTAGAGTGGTAGTCAGAGTGTAGCGAAGTTGGACACAGGGCCTAGGGAATGCTGATACAGTCCAGGATTTCAGAGGCAGCCTGTGAGTGGGGAATGCTGGAGTGATGCTCCACCTTTTGACCCACTGTCAAGTCACCCCCGCTTCTCCTACATCCCATCCTCTGGAATTCCAGTTGGCTGCCAGGGTGTCACAGTGCATGCGCAAAAGTACAGTACCAAAAAGCACTGTGCCCTTTTCTGCATGTGCCTGGAAGGCTTGTTGGTACACAGTGCTTTTTGGTACGGTGAGCTTTTGCACATGCGCTGCACAGTGGCCAGTGGGACAGAGAGGGGATGAAGACAGAGGCAGGGTCAGGCTAAAGCAGCAGCAGCAGCAGCAGCAGTTAGAGGAGCTTCCTTAACTTTACTGTGCCTGCTGCTCCAAGGGCACAGGTGTAGTAAATGCAAGGGGTGGGACTTCAGGCAGGGCAAGAGCAGACATGGGTTCCAATAGATGAAGCCAGCCTATCAGAATGACTTTGGGGCACTGATGTAATCAGGTACCAATTAGTAGCCAATGATATTCTGTCAAGTACTATAATTTCAATGGGTATACCTATTTTTGCAGGTACTCATTTCAGCTCTATTCCAAATCATGGATCTGTGCCATGGAACTATCCCCAGTCCTATCCTTCATGCCCTCATCTCCACTCACTCACCTTGAGCTCAGTTTTTCAGTGCCTGGGGTTAGGAACTAGATCCAGGGACCAGATCCAAGAACTGGAAAGGGGCCACAAAAAACTAGCTTTAGGCTGTATTAGGGATGTGCAAACAGATCGCGGTTCAGAAGTTCATTTTTTTGTTCATTTGGTTTGGTCGCCGAGTTCAGGTTCGGTCGTTCGGTTTGGTCGCCGAGTTCGGGTTCGGTCGTTCGGTTCGGTGGTGTTCAGTTTGGTTCGGCTGTTCGGAAATAGGTATCGTGTGATCCTGTGATCGCGTCAGAAACTGCAAACTGGACATTTGAGTGCGTGTGGAGCTGTGTGGCGAAAGAGTGTGTGTGTTGTGGCTGGCTGGGTGTTTGATGTGTTTTGGCTGTGTTTGTGGTGGACTGTGTGTTGGTTTCAGTTTGACTGTTGGTATGGCTGGTTGGTGAGTGTTGGTGGGTGACTGTTGGTGAGTGCTTGTTTAAAAAAAAAAAAAAGAAGAAGGTGACCATTAAACGCCGGGTCTGGGGGAAGACCAAGGTGGCGGAGCCGGTGGTGGAGGAGGAAGAGGTTCTTGCTGCTGCTGCTGGACCTTTGGTGGTGGAGGAGAAGCAAGATCCGGCGGGCACAGGAGGTGCTGCCACTCCTGCTAGGTTTGTAAACTTTTTTTTTACTTTGAGGACAAGAAGAATACTACCCTTTAGAGTGAACTCAATGGTGTGCAGGTGGGTGCGTGGGTGGTGGGCAGTCAGGCACAAACAGTGGGCATCAGCGGGTGACAGCAGATGTCTGCCACAGAGAGAGAGGGTACTGTAGTAGTGTGGGGGGCTCTTCCAGCAGTCAGGCACGAGCACCCCCACCCAAACATGTGCCAGGCTAACAAGGGTCTCCATTCTCCAGTTACCATCCCTACGCACCCCCAAATAAGGGCAGGATTTGCATGTGCCAGCCAGGGTCTTTCCAGCTGCCATCCATAGCACCCCAAGGATGGCAGAATTTGCACATGCCAGCTAGGGTCTTTGGGATTTGCATGTGCCAGCCAGGGTCACCGTTTCCCATTGACATCCCTAGCACCCCAAAGAGGGAGGACTAGAGGCATCATCATAAATGCAAGATGATATTATTTAGGTGTTGTTTATGTGTTCCTGCTTCAGAGAGGGTGAGAATTCAGAATCCTCCAGTGCCAGGGGCAGGCACAGGACACCAAAGCGGAGGTCGCCAGTGCCACCCCCAGACACTGGGCGGACAAGGTCTGATGTCTGGCAGTGGTATGTGAGGCATGAGGATGGATCTTCAGAATTCAAGGTAAGGCACGGGGGCTGGAACAACAGGGAATGGATTGCCCTATGACCTGTTAGGAAGTCCCCTGCAGAGAGAGATTGGCCACACACCCTCTTGTGGAGACAGCATGCAGGCAGGGCTTGACAGACCATTGGTCTGATGTAGTATGGCACTTTTTATGTTCCTATCTTTTTATGTTCTTTAGGTCAACCATAAAAAGTTCTGGAGGCAGTGCTAGGGGACCACATCAGGGCTGATAGCCCACAGTGAGAAGCTCCATGGGCTGATGGTGAAGTGGCAGCTGCAGGACTCTGGCATCGTAGCCGTGGAGCTGCAGCATCATCATTGCCAGAAGAAGGAGGGGGAAGGCACGGCAGAAGCAATGCCATGTAAGCCCTTCCCCCACCTCCAGACCCCGGGAGTCTGCAGCGGCAAGGACCTTTTGGGCCGAGGTGGAGAGGCCCACCCGGGACTTTGTGAATGGCCTATGGTTGCCTGCAGCCACCATGGAGAACTGCCTGGTGGAACATTCCAGGTGCTCGAGGTGGAGAGAAAGAAGGTGGAGGCATATGGCCAGTACATCTTTGCCAAGATGGAATGCCTGGAACTGTACCACCAGTCGGTCTCCAGGTGGCATGCAGTCTTGGCAGGGGCTGTGGACTTCGCCTTGGCCCATGGCTATGAAATGCTGGAGCACAGGGTGCCAGCCCCTCAGTCCTGTCCTGTGCCCCTTTTGCCTTTCCTCCAAGTTCCGGGGGACAGGCCCAAAGACTAGATAGACCCCTAAGTTAAAACTTTCCTTTCTTTTTAAATATGTTTGGTTTTGGTTTTATACTGTTGTTGTTCTTGTTCTTTAAAAATTATTCATAAAGGTTATATTTTTGTTACAAGCTTTGTTTGACTTGTCCAATCTTTTATCCCTCTGTGCTGCAGTTCTGGGAGGTGGCAGAATCTTATACAGCTAGTTGATCCCTACCAGAAGCACCTGGCACCTCCACATGTAGCATAGATAAGGTATTACCCAAAGATGTGCCAGCAGCAGGGTCTCAACTTGCAGACAGCCCCCCAGGAGGGGCAGGGTTTGTGTGTGTGTGTGTGTTTGTGTGTCAGAGAGAAAGAGAGACAGGCTCCTTGGCAGCGGGCATCAGGTGGCGGGTGCTGGTGGTCAGAGGGGCTTTTTTCCAGCAGCTTCAGTGGGCATCCGCGGGTGGGTGCTGGGGAGTAGGCTGGTGGGGAGGGGACAGGCTGGCATGCGGGCCGGGCACTGGGCTTCTGGATGCAGTGGAATGGTATGATAGCCCCCAGTGACTGGAATGATGGTCCCAGAATCTCATTGATGGTTCCTGGGACAAGCGGGCATGACTGATTCAGGTACAGTGGAATGACAGCCTATGGGAGCTGAATGATGTCCCTAGAAGTAGTGCATGGTTGGGCAAACTTCATTCAATCATGCGATAGGTAGGTATAGGAACACACACAAGACATTCCATGTTTTGTTATATTCCATCTCATTTTGGTAGGTTTGTTGCTGCTGGATGTGGGCATCGGGCACAGATGGGAGTTCTTCCTGGTTCTGGCAGGTGGCAGCTTGAGCTGGCCTCCCCTCCACCCCATCTCTCTCATTCTAG
>QEPC01010811.1:1224353-1252765 GCA_003113815.1 Sphenodon punctatus
ACAAAACTGAAATGAAAATCAATCTAATAATAATCCTACTCTAAATAAATCCAAAACTTAAAACAGGGGAAGGGAATCAGGGATGGAATAAGAGGGAGAGGGAAAGGATTCAATGGAGGGGGGAGGGAGGAAGGAAGATTGAACACAGGGAGGGGTAAAAACAAAAAATAACACCTAAATCTATCTAATATAATCTAAATAAATGATAATATGGAAGTAAATGGGTTGGATGGGTGAAATAGGAGGAGGATGGCAATGGATTGGGGAGCTGGGAACTGCTGGGAGAGGGAGCCTTCTGAAAATGCCTGCTGTCAGGAACAGTTAGTTAGTTTAGTTTATTGTTTAGCCTAGGCCATTACAAATATACATTAGCATATATAATACAAAAGTAAAATAAAATTCATGGCTCATATATACAATAACCCAATACAATAAATATATACAACACACAGCCTTAACAATTCATTCCAATCCTTCAATTAATTCAAATAATTCAGTGATTCAACCTTACTTCCCGCCTCTAGGTCCTTTGAGAATCAACATACACACTCCTAATTCAGATAACTGCCCAGCAAAATTTAGCCACAGCCCTAGTTAGATCTGAATCAATAGGATGCAGTAGTCTTAGCAGAACTCTCTTAGGTATATCCCCCTTCCCAAGATATCCCCCCAAGAACTTAAATCTTGGCCCATCAAAGGCAGAACAATACAGAATAATATGCACAGGGTACTATATACGTCTCCCGACTGACACATACAACATGTTCGCTGTTTCCACGGGGTCTTCGTATAACGCCCCTCAAGTGCTGCAGAGGGGAATACCTTTGCCCTCATTCTAAAAAAGGCAACGCGGCAATTGGCATCCTGCCATTCAAACAGGTAGTATTGGCTAGGCCTCTGTATAGCATAGAAGGGGTAATAAGAATTATAATGGGGTGCCACCTCCTGTGCCTCTCTCAGGGCATTTTCGGTTTGGGCAGCCTGATCCCACATCCACCTTTTAATAAGGTTTTTAATAAGGTTTTTACATGCCGCCCAGCCCAGCCCTTTCAGATCTGTACAGGAAAACCCTAGCTTAGCAACTTCATGCTTAGCTTCCCATATCCAGCTATCCCCCAATCCTGCAGAAATTGTGTCGTTCACCAACATGTCATTAGGTCGAGGGAATAGCACCTTCTTAAGCCAGAAATTAAAGAATAACTGAGTAGCATATACTTTCAAGGGTAGTACGAATGACTCTGCCTGCAGAATTGCCTGAGGAGTCCCCCGGGGCGCCCCCAAGATTGTCCGCAAGAACATATTCTGTAAGCTCTCCAGATGAGTAATGTATTTCGGGCCCCATACCGGAAATGCATACAGGAGCTGACTGGTCACTTTGGCCCTAAAGAGTTGTAAAGCTGGTACTACTGCAGGATTTCCATTTCTGGAAATGGCACCCCAGTGCAGACACCAGACAAAGACCCCTAATTCCCAGACTATCTAGGTGAAAACATAACAAGTGGTAATGGTGTGGCCCTTGAGAATGAAGTGGCAACCACATGTTCTATGGGCACTGTTTGATGGGCCTATAAGATACAACTGCAACACAGCACGGGGTAGGCAGATGCCTCATATTCACTATCTGTGCAGGAGCTCACACTTAGACACAGAATTACTTCTGAAAAAAACTGAGTAGATAGGATTGCCAGGTGTTCCTTATCTTACAGGACAATCGTTATTTCAAAACCCCACAGAATATAATGGATATTTCTTATTCCAGAACTCCCACTGCTCTCTTGCATCATTTATATCTGGAGCTGGGGCAGAACGCAGCGGCTTGTCTCCTAACGGGGATGGGCCGATGCGAGCACATTACACCGGTTCTTTGCTCTCTGCACTGGCTGCCGATAGATAGTCTTCCAGGCTCAATTCAAGGTGTTGGTGCTGACCTTTAAAGCCCTAAACGGCCTGGGCCCCACCTACCTGTAGGACTGCCTCACCCTCTGGCTCCTGGATTGGTCCCTGCGGTCAGCCGGGGTGCCCTTCTTGAGGTCCCCTGGGTTTCTCGGGTGTCGACCTTGTGAAGAGTGTTCTCTGTGGCTGTGCCGTGGCTGTGGAACTCCCTCCCACTGAAGGTCTGCCTGACCACCGACCTCCCCTCTTTCTGTAGACAATGTAAGACCTGGCTGTTCCACCATGCCTTTGCCAAGAGAGATGGGGCGGGTGGGTTGAGGGGTAACTTGTTTTTATTGTGGGATTTTAACTGTATTATTGTTGTTTATTTTAATCTGTTTTAATATGTGGTTAGCCACCCTGAGATGCTTTTCGCAGGAGGGGGTGGCATGCAAATTTTATAATAAAAATAAATAAATAAATAAATAAATAAATATTTGAAATTTTTATCTGACTGCCCAAAGTGTAGACACAAGGGACCCTTCACTCAAGCCCACTTAACTCGGCAATTCATCAAAAACTCTCTCTGTTTCCCATCTGCAAACAATGAAGAAAAGGCAACAGAACATTAAGAAATGGCCATCTAGATAGACCTGCCAGTTCAGGGCAGCGTTGGGTCAAGCCTGAGGACACTATAATCTGCTGACATAGAGAGATTACCCAGTTCATCCCATCCTTGCCTCTTGGAGCAGCCCAGCCTATGACTGCTAAAAGCTCTGGAACATGGCCACCTCACTCCTGAATTCCCGTTAGACCAGAGAAAGACAGATCACAGCTGGGAAGGAGAAGGGAGCCCCTTCCCAGCTCCCATTCATTACCAGAGCAGATACTTAATGAGACCACTTCACAAATGGAATGGCCCATTTCTCCACTGTGTCTAAAGGCAGATTACGATGATGAATCCTGCATTAGCCAAAGAGAAAAGTGGAAAAACAGCGGGTGGGTTTAGCTGGTTATTGATTACAGGTTCCTAATGCATCAAAATGAGATTTAAAGTAACAAACAAATTCATACTCCTCAGCCCCAGCAGGAATATACAAAATTTACACCCTGGTGATTCTCTTAATTTCTTAGGAACATAAGAAGTGCCATACTAGGTCAGACCAATGTTCCGTGAAGCCCAGCATTCTGTCTCCGACAGTGGCCAATCTCTTTCTCTTGGGAGAAGTACCTGACAGGCCACAATGGGCAATCCATTCCCTGTTGTTCCAGCACCCAACAGTAAGAGGTTATGTTCCCAAAACCTACTTGGCTAATAGCTATTAATGGACATATCCTCCAAGAACTTATTCAATCCCTTTTAAAAACTAGTTACACTACCAGCCTTGACCACGTCCTCTGGCAGTAAATTCCACAAGTTAATTGTGTGCCGAGTGTATAAATACTTTATCTTACTTGTTTTAAATGTGTTGCCAGTTAATTTCATGGAGTGTCCCTTTGTTTAGTACTGTTAGAGAGGGTAAATAATTGCTCCATATTTATGTGCTCCACACCACTCATGAATTTATAAACTTCTATCATATCCCCTCTCAAGCCGTTTTTAGATGAGCGGCATGCGATCGCACCAAAAAATCATGCATTTTTGAAAAATGCCGCAGGTGAGGTTTAGATGCACCTGGACTCATGTCATCGCTGGTCATGCATTCTTTAAAGTCACAGAAATATCTCAATATCGAGGTATTTAATCTGCAGCTTTAAAGAATGCATGACCAGTGATGATGCACGTTCAGGAACATCTAAACCCCACCCATGGCACTTCTCAAAAGTGCATGATATTTTGGTGTTATCGCATGCCGCTCATCTAAAAACAGCCTCAGTTGTCTCTTCTCCAAGCTGAGGAGCCCTAACCTATCAAGTCTTTCTTCATACAGGAGTCATTCCATACCACTGATAATTTTTGTTGCCCTTCTCTGTACCTTTTCTTGCTTTACAATGCCTTTTTTGAGATAGGGTGACCAGAACTGCACACAATACTCCAGCTGCGGTTGTACCATATATCTATTTAGAATCATTATATTTTCAGTTTTATTCTCTATCCCTTTCTGAATAATTCCTAACATTTTGTTTGCTCTTTTGACCACCACCGCACACTGAGCTGAGGATTTCAATGTATTGTCTACAATGACTCCAAAATCCTTTTCCTGAGTGGTAACTCTTAATTTAGAATCCAGCATTGTATACATATAGTTTGGGTTATTTTTCCCTATGTGCATCATTTTGCACTTCTCCACATTAAATTTCATCTGCCATTTGGATACCCAGTCTCTCGAGATCCTCCTGCAATTCTTCATAGTTCACTTGGGTTTTAAATACCTTGAATAACTTTGTGTCATCTGCAAATTTGTTCACCTCACTCTTTACTCCCTTCTCCAGATTATTAATGAATATGTTAAACAACACTGATCCCAGTACAGACCCCTGGGGCACTCCACTAGTTACTTCTCTCCACTGTGAAAACTGACCATTTAGTCCTATTCTTTGCTTCTCATCTTTTAACCAATTATTGATCCATAAGAGGATACCTCCTCTTATCCCATGATTTCTTCAAGTGTCTTCATGGACATTTCGTATTCCACAGAGTATTTCCATTGTACTTCTTGACCTTGACCACTTCCAGTGTGTGATGCATGTATTCCAGGTGATCCTGGAAATTACATACCAGTAAGTCTGACATCATCAGTAACAGGCAAATTGATAGAGGTCATTAGAAAAAATGGAATTATTGGAAATATTGGCAAACATGACATGATTGTGAAGAACCAAAGTGGTTTTTGTATTGGGAAATTATGCCTCAACAATCTACTGGGATTCTTTGATGGTGTTAACAAGCATATGGATAAAAGTGGTCCAGTAGGCATAGTTTATTTGGATTTTCAAAAAGCATTTGAGAAAGTCCCTTGTCATTAAAAAACCTTTGAGAAACCTAAGCAGTCATGAGATAAGAGGAGGGATCATCCCAGGGATCAGTAACTGGTTAAATTATAGGAAACAAAGGCCAGAACTAGAAGTCAGTTTTTATAGTGGAGAAAAATAGGCCGTTTGTACACAGACAGGGGTGTGGTGTTTTGGCACGGCGGGTGCACATGGATGTGTGCCCGTTTACATGGGCACCCACCCATCTCCACCCACCCACCTCCACCCATGTAGAATCCTTTGTTCTGTCGGAGGACTCCGTGGGTGAAGTGCGGTGGGTGTTGGTGGGTGTGTGGTGGAAGCACGCATGCACAAACACCCACTGTCCCTGATATTTACACAGGCACACACCCGCCAAACATCCATCCACCTGCAGCCGTATACACGGACTACCCCCCTCCCCGCCGCACACCCGCCGGAACACCAAGCAGCGGGGGGAGGGGGGTATCTATGTAAAAATGGCCATAGATAGCAGGGTGCCCCCAAAGAATCTGTACCAGTCCTGGTGTTGTGTAACAAATTAATTAATGATCTGGAAAAAGTCACTAGAGGAGAGGAGGAGGCAGAGAATAAACTGATATGAAGGGTGCAATCCTCACCCATTAAAGCCAATGGAAGTTCTGTCATTGACTTCAATTGGTCCAGGATTACAGCTGAACGCACTGGCTCCACCACCCAAAGATATGTGCATCAGTATTGGCACTGGTTACTTTCATAACCAGTTCCATAAGCAACATCTCCCACCCTTATTAATGAGGCTCCCTGCTCGGTCTCACTGCACTGACACTTCCTTACTTCCACATATGCTCAGCCAAAAGAGTTCCTGTGTTACCCCAATGCATCAAAGTCTTGGAGTCTGTCTCTTTTATGTCTTGGAGAATGGGATGTATTGGGCTCCTTAATACAGCCAAGGTTTTAGATAACCCAAGCAGCTAAGTCATGCTGATCTGGCATGCACAATACATTAGTGTGTATAGATTATCCATAATACCCTTCCCAGAACTAAAGAGAGAAAGAGAGCTGCACCACAGAAAAGGTTTTTCTTGTTGCATAACTTATTCATTACTCCTAAAAACGTCAGGGAGCAACTCTGGGACACGCAGCTCTTCCTTGCACAGAGCAGCCTCAGCCTGTGAGTGGAGCCATAGCCTTGTGCTGAGGGCTCAGCAGTCATGATGAGACCATGTAGAAAGGATAATGCATGGGACAGTGCTGAGAGGGAGCTAATGCCCTTGGGGATTCACCACTGCCTCGTGACAGGGGATTTTTGCTTTCGGATATATTAGCAGCCACTCAGAAACCCAGAGAGATGGTGCTGCTAGATGCTTTTTACATCATTGTTTTACATTCCCATTTCTC
Organism: Sphenodon punctatus; assembly: GCA_003113815.1. Taxonomy (NCBI): domain Eukaryota; kingdom Metazoa; phylum Chordata; class Lepidosauria; order Sphenodontia; family Sphenodontidae; genus Sphenodon; species Sphenodon punctatus. Next base: position 1,230,558 of record QEPC01010811.1, read on the forward strand.
TTTCTAGCATAGGGCTTTGTGCTGTGTGGGGCTGATGCAGATGTACAAGTCTTTTTAGATCTGATGAGTGCTGCACAAAAAGGCACATGGCCTAGTGGCTGGAACTCAAGCCTAGCACCCAGGAGAGTCAGGGATTAATGGGCTGAAATGAGAATCCCATGCATTCTTGTGAGATCTTATCGAGATTTTAGAGAATCTTGCAAGATTCTTGAAAATCCCAGATGCACTCTGCGCATGAGCAAAATGGCCACCATGGCCATTTCTGCGTACGTGCGGCCCCGGTGGCCATTTTGTGCATGCACAGAGTGTTTTGAGGGTTCTTGAGCATCTCATGAGCCTGGCCCCCAGGCTTCTCATTTCAGCCCATTAATCCCAGACTCTCGTGAGTACCCGGCTTGATGCCCAGTTCTCAATGTCTTTAAAACGCTCTGTGCATATGCAATTGGGCTGCCGAGAGTGCGCACGTGCAAAAATGGCCATGGCAGCCACTGCGCACATGTGCACTGCCAGTTTTTGACTGCGCCAGTTTTGCATGAGAATGTGTTGAGAATAGACCACTTCATGACTCATTCTTGCAAATCTCGGTGACCAGCCAATTCTCATCGAGATTTAGTGAGAATGTGAGGGCAAATCTTAGCTCTAATTTCTAGCATCATTGTTGGCTTACTGTATGACCTTAGGAAAGTCATTATTGGGTGGGTTTTTCCTGTGCGTTTAGTTTGGGTATGGTCAATCCTGTATTGGTACAGGGAGCTAGAGTAGATGACTTTGAGGGACCCTTCTCACTCTATAACTGTCTCTCCATTTCCCTTTCCAGAAGTTCTCCATTTAGATAGTACTTTGGGGCAGAGTGTTAGAATGTAGCCAAAATGCAGATTTGGCAAGAACCAGTCTCACCAAACTAAACTTCTGTCCATCTTTGACAAGGCAAATTGGTTAGTGGCAGAGAGAATGTAGTTGAGGTAATATACCTTGAATCTAATGAGGCATTTATTACAGTTCCACATGACATCCTTATAAGTAAGTTAGGGAAATGTGGCTTTGACAGAACTGATATTAAAAAGTTACACAACTAGTTGGTATCCAGAGAGTTGTTTTGATATTAATGGTTCACTGACAAACTTTGAAGAGGTAAAAAGTAGGATTCTATTTGGGGGGGGGGGGAGGTCTGTCTTGGATCCAGTGCTTTTAAATATTTTCAGCAATGGCTTGGATGAAAGAGTGGATAGGGATGGAAATACAAATTTAGTATTAATACTAAAGTGCACTAAAGAAGGCACTTTAGTATTAATACTAAAGCAAGCAGCAGATATTAATTAATTATTTATTATTATTATTATTATTATTATTTTCTTTATATAGTGCCAGAAGTGTACCTGGGACTACAACCAATAGTTATAGACAGATTCTTACCCCCACAGGCTTAAAATCTAAGAGCGATGGGGAAGACAGGGGAGAGGTGAACATCAGGAGAGACAAGAGTACATTCATGAGGTTGAGAAGGTGCAGGTATTAAATTCTGTTTAGCATTTAAACATATAAAAGGTTCTTTGCCATCTGCTGGGCTCTGTTTAGCTTTCCCTCCACCACTCTGCATCTTTCCCCACATGTTAATTGCAGTCTGGTCAGTTTCACCTAGGCTCTGGCACTGCTACTGTTCTCCTGTTCTGATCTGTCTCCCAGCTCTGCTGTCCAGTTACTGCCAGCCCTCCCTAGCCAGTCTCAGGCCCACAAACCACCCCATAGCTGTTTCGTCTCATCTGCGCTGCATCCTGAGATCAACTTTGCTTTCAGCTTGTCCCCAGTCACAGGTGAAGAGGGTGGCTGGAGACAAGCAGAAAGCAAAGTTGATCTCAGGATGCAGCGCAGGTGAGACAAAGTGACTGTGGGATGGGGGCTGGCAGAGGGTGTTAGCAATCCAATTGCCATGCAGCAGCAAAGCACTCCCACCCACTAAAAGCCCTCCAGGCCCTGGCATTCCCCCCAAACTCAGTGTCACCTCAATCTCCCAGTGCCAGACCCCATAACCCTTGCCAATCACCAAGGGCCGGCCCCAGGCATGTGCCACATGTGCGACTGCACATGGCCTCACAGCCAGCTGGGGCCCCACATTTGCCTGACTTGGCAGCAGGCTGCAGCCAGCTTCTCCCCCAATAAGTTCTTCTGTCTCCCCTCCCTGGCTCTGATCCCCATCTCTCACCTGCCTCTGCCTTCTAGTACTACTGCAGCAGCAGCAGCAGCGGGACACTGATTGGACTGGGAGATAAAGCTGTTTGTTTACAAACAACTCCTCTCCTGTAAGTGATCAGAAGGTTGTTACTGGGGCTGGCCTTAGGAAAAGTGGGGCCCTGGGCGGTAGAGATTTGTGGGCCCCCCCTCCTGGCAGCAAAGCTGCCGGCTGCCAGCGAGCCTACGGGGTGCTCCCCAGCTCAGGAGGAGGCTCAGGACAAGGGGACACTGGGTGGGGTAGGGGGATCCTGGGGTGGGCAGGGACAATGGAGTCGGCGGAGGCGGGGGGAAAGGGGGCACTGGAGAAGTAGGGGGATCCCGGGGTCGGTGGTAGCTCAGCTGCCCCAGGCCGCTATCAGAGCCTCCTTAACTGCATTTGCGCCTTAGAACAGAGAAACCTAAGATGTGGTATTTGGTGTCTCTTTGCCAGAAAATGAACAGGAGGGAAAAGTCTAGTCTTCAAAAGACAGGGACTTATGCATTCATGCACCCCCTTGTTCTNGTAGGGGGATCCTGGGCTCGGTGGTAGCTCAGCTGCCCCAGGCGGCGCTTACCGTGGGTCTGGCATCTGGTCTGGCTGAGGCAGGCAGGGCACCAGCAGGACAGCTCCGAGGGCGTCCGGGGCCCCTAGGACCGAGGGGCTGAGCCAGGAGTGGCCAGCCGGGCCCTGTCATGATCCCCGTGCCTGTGACTTCAGGCTGAAGGCTTCCCTGGCTGGGCTGGCCTTGACGGGGCATGGGGAGAGATCCCGGGTGCACGTGGTGGTGGTGAGCTCTCAGAGCACCGCCACCGGAGGGGAGGTCAGGTGGTCCCTGCGACGGGCGGGATGGGTCCAGAGGTGGGGGCCGAGCTAGTGTGTGTGTCAGTGAGCTGACTCACTGATTTGCTGCTGCTGCTGCCAGAGGCAGGACTGGGACCCTAACCCCCTCCCTCAACCTGGCTGGACCCGACCCGACCACTTTTAATTTTTTTTTAAAAAGTACAACCAACTGCCCATCTGCCCCAAACCAAGTCCGCAACCGTGGGACCCTCCAACCGCAGGGTCCTGGGCGGCCACCCTGGTCTGCCCCACGGTAAGGCTGGCCCTGGTTGTTACCTTGCAAAGAAGGTCCTTTGAGATGGTTCTTAACATTCTCACAACTGAGTTCAGCATGCTCACCATATTCAAATAATAGACCACATGAAGGTCTCAAGCTCCTCTAGTATAAAAATCACTTTCTCCTCAGATTGACAGTTCTTTCCAACCCTTTCTAGGAATATAAGAAAATTCCATGTGGGGCTGGAAGGGTGGGTGTTGTGCCAATGTTAGGAGCCATCTTGAAGAACCCTGGTTTACAAGGCAGCAACCTTCTGTTCTTCTTTAAGTTGCTCCTCACAGGCTGTTTTTACACAGCTCCGCTGGGTGGTAGGTCTGTGGATGTGCCGGTGCATGGGTGGGGAGCATGCTCATGGCTGCACATGCATCCCCACTCACCCCCGACTCATCCACACCCACAGAGTAACCACCATTTTCCGTGGTTGCTCCATACATGGGGACGAGTGGGGGGTGAATGGAGATATGTGATAGGCGGGCACGCACACAAACCCCCACTCACTGCGGGTGTGTGCGCCACATTGTTCAGATGGTGCTCTCCCACCCAGGAACACGCAGAAATCTGCATGTTCATGGGTGGGAAAGGCTCGTGTAAAAGGGCCACATTCTTACAACTGCTTTACTTATACTATCTTAGGTAGGAATTTAGGATGTAAAGCAATATCTATTCTGTATTGGAAAATCTGCAAATATGGTTCTGAGATTATTATGGCTGTTATTTCACAAACTCTTCTTAATGAAGTTATTGCTAACAGGAATACTGTCTTTAAACCTGCACCCCATAACCAGTTCATTTGTGCCTGTCAAATAGTCAATTCATGCTGTCCCGGGGGTGCAAATTAAATGGCTATAGGTGGTGGTGGTGCAGTGTGAATGGATTATATGGGGGGCCGGGACACAAATGAACTGGTTATGGGGTGGGGGCAGCGTGAATTGATTATGGGGGCACAACTGAACTGGTTATATATATATATATATATATATATGTCTCTTTTCATGGAATAATGCGCTTAATAGGCTGGCTGCATTTTGGGTGTCTTGTGTGTTTGATAGCAGCACCTCTGGACCAGTCACACCACGTGGGTGCACAAGGCACAGATGACATTGGCAGCAAGAAGCAACAGACCCTGGAAGTCAGGCTGACTAAGCTCACCCCTCCCCCAGTAAGGCAGTGCCTGCTCACTGCCTGCCTGGCTGTCCCTGCAGTGGAACCGCTCCTGGGGAGTGGTGATAGACGCTTAGGTGAGGGTAGTGGAGAAAGCATTGGGAAGGCATGCTTATCTATGGTTGCTCGGTTGAGCACCAGGTAAGGCAGCCAAGGGGTGGCAAGCTGGGGGTGGGAATGGGAATTCTTCCTGTCCAGAGGGAGTAAATTGTATGTAAATGTACATATTTGCATAATTAGGTGGGGCCTAATTATGCTAATTATGCAAATTAGGCCCCACACCAAGACTTCGCACATGGCTTCACAAGCCCTGGGGCCGGCCCTGCTCTCACCTAGGCACAACCAGCCCCCTTTGACCCCACAGCAGCCCATAGCCACAAGGCAACCCCTGGGTCTACAGCCACCTCCAAAGCACCCCCAGCCACTAAAAACCACCATCCCCTGGCATTTGCCCGCCCAAAACAGTGTCAGACAAGTACACTACACTTTACTTTAGTAGACACTTTACTACTTTTAGAAACCTCATGGATCTTTTCCCATTGATTTCTATGGGGAAAGGCGCCCATTAACTTCAATGGAAAAAGGATCCCATTGATGTCAAGGGACAAAAGGCTCCCATTGACTTAAATGGAAATTAAATAGAAACAAAACAGAAATAAAACAAAAGTAAACAAAAACAAAACAGAAGTAAATACTAGGGGTGGGAAGTTCGGATTATCCGGGATCCGATACTGCCGGTATTTTGCTGTACCAGCAGTATCGGATTAATCCGGATATTGGGGGTACCGGTACCAGTTTCCCGTGCCGGATTGTTTTACATTGCGGCCATTGAAATGAATGGCCACAATGTAAAAAAAGAAAAGAAAAAACCCCAACCACTTTTACCTCCCCCGTCCAGGCTGTGCGGGTGGAAGAGGGGACACCTCCCATCCACCCTGCCCAGCCTGGATTTAATTTTTTTTCCCCTCCCCCTGAAGTCCCTGGCTCCAGGCCGCCACCAGCGACCCAGAGCCCACACCAGCAGGTAGGTACTAGGGTGATCCCTGGGGTGGGGGGTGGTTTAACACCTCCCCACACCCCAGGGATCACCCTACCCCCCCACCCAGGGATCGCCTACCTTTGGCACTCCGGGCGGTGGTGGTGGCAGCACAGCGGTCCGGCTGGCTGTGGCTGCCGGCTTCAGCGCTTACTAGGCCTTCTGGGGAAACCCGGAAGTTCCCCAGAAGGCCTAGTAAGTGCTAAATCTGGCAGCCACAGCCAGCGCTGAAGTCGCCGCACTGCCGTGCTGCCGCCACCGCCACCACCCGGAGTGCCAAAGGTAGGTGATCCCTGGGTGGGGGGGTAGGGTGATCCCTGGGGTGGGGTGTGTGTTAAACCACCCCCCACCCCAGGGATCACCCTAGTACCTACCTGCTGGTGCGGGCTCCGGGTCGCCGGTGGCGGCCCGGAGCCAGGGACTTTGGGGGAATTTTATTATTTTATTAAATCCAGGCTGGGCAGGTTGGGTGGGGGGTGTCCCCTCTTCCACCCACACAGCCTGGGAGGGGGAGGGATTGTTTTTTCCCCCCATTGATTTCAATGGGGACACTGACAGTTCCCCATTGAAATCAATGCAATAGGTCCGGCACCAGTAAACCGGTTTTAATCCGGTAAACCGGATTTTTGCAAACCGGTAACCCGTAAAACCGGTAGCCGGTTTTTTGCCAGATGTCCCATCCCTAGTAAATACTAAAGTCTATCCCAAGGAGAGCTTACTTACCAAACCTACAGACGATGCAATACTGGAATGGATTGTAAACATTTTGGATGGTAGGATTAGCATTCAAAATAATATTGATAAATAGGCGAACTGTGCTGAAAAAATGATAAAATGAAATTCAATCATAACAAATATAAAGTATTGCACATAGGAAAGAAGAAACAAATGCACAAATACAACATGGGGATAACTGACTAAGGAGCAGCATTGCAAGGCGGCTCTGGCGAGTTAGTGGATTACAAACTAAATATGAGCCAATAATATGTGACACAGTTGCAAAGAAAGCAAATGCTATTTTGGGTTGCTTTAGTAGAAGCATTGTATCAAGGACACAGGAAGCAATTTCTCACTTAGCACTGGTCAGGCCTCAGCTGGAACACTCCATCCTGTTCTGGGCATCCCATATTAAGAAAGAAATAACAAATTGGAGAGGGTGTAGTGAAGGAAATGGAGGGTAAAAACAGATGCGACAGCAAACCGCTATGGCCTGCTTTGTCACACTTTGTCTCAGTGTCCTCACCTGCATGTCTGTGCAGGTGCTGCCAGATGTTGGACTGGGATTTCTCTGGGCCATGTCGGCAGCTAGCCCAGGCTCTGACCTTGGGAAACCCCCCAAGTCACAGCCTGGGCTAAGGCCCACCTGACCGGGCCACAGTCAGTTTTCATGACTGTTCCCAGGCCAGTGTGCCAGCCTGGGTCAGGTATGCCATGGCCGACTGCCATGGCTGCCCATCATGGAAGGGGGATGGGGCACTGGGCACAGCATGGGGGCAGGGCCAGCCAGTTGCACGCTTAGTGTGTTCCCTGCTTGTCCCAGTTGTGGGCATGTCTGTTCGATTCCTGAACTGGCCTGGATCGTGTCCACCGCAGCTTCCCAACCCAGCCTGGGTCAGCCACACATCTAGTTTTACCCAGAGATGTTTGAAATGCAAGGCCTATGAAAACAGGCTGAAAGAGCAAGGCATGTTTGGCCTAGAGGAGGCTGAGGAGGGGAAATGATGGCAGTTTTCAAGTGTGCAAATGGTGGCAAGAAGCAGGATGGAAGACAATTGAAGTCTGGACAAGAAGGAATGAGCTTGAATTTAAGGAGGAAAGACTAGATTAAATATTAGGAAGAATTTTCTAACTGCAAAAATAATCAGGCAGTGGAACATATTACTAAGGGAGGGCGTGGAATCCCCATCATTGGATGTTTTTAGAACTAGGTTAGATAAAACTCTGCCAGGGATGAGTTAGATCTGATTGCTTCATATGCTTTTTCTACTGTTCTTTGTTCTGTGGTTGTCTTTCCCCTGTAACTAAGCTGAGCATGTGCATCTGTACCTTCTCAACTTCATGAATGTGTCCTAGGGTGAAAACAGACATGCACATTAACTCGGCATAGGATGCCAATACAGCCCTGCAATATGCATAAGAAATGTTAAAGTGGTTAGTGTTAAAGTGTTAAAGCAGAGTTAAAGCAGAGTTACATGCATGTCTGTCTTCACACATTGATTGTCTCTCGCTATGTTCCCCTTTCCTTTGCCTCTCCTCTCTCATCCATACTACATTGTAAGCCCCCTGGGGCAGGAATCTGTAGTTAATGATTGTTCAGTGCTAGGCACATTGCTGGAGCTAGATAAATAATTATTAATAATGATTGGTCCTGCTTATGGGCTGTGGGATGGACTTGGTTATCTTATTTAAATTTATTTATTTATTTATTAGCCTACCCTTCTCCACAGATTCAGGGAAGCTAACAACATTAAAAATATAAAATACATTAAAATCCCCTAAAGCCCCAACAGCTGCCTGTGGGCAGGGGAAGCAGGATATAAGATTTTATAATAAATAAATATAAATAAAACATCTGCCTGCTAAATACCTGGCCAAACAAAAAGCTCTTGCATCTCCTCTGGAAGACAAAGAGGCTCAGGGATAGGCAGACCTCCAAGGGAGAGAGTTCCATCATTGCGGGGCAGCAAAGAAGAACACCACCGTGCATGTCCTCATGATAACAACTTCACAGGCAGTTGGCACTTGCAAAAGAGTGTCCTCATCTGTCCTCAGAGGCAGTGACAAGACATAGGGGAAGAGGTTGTCTTTCAGATACTTGGGGCCCAAACTGTTTAGGGCTTTATAGGTTAAAACCAGCACCCTAAATTGTGCCTTGAAAGCAATCGGTAGCCAGTGCAGAGTGAGACTCTGGAACACCAGAGTAACATGCTCCTGCCAGCCTGTCCCTAACAGAAGGCAGGACGCTGCATTCTGCACCAACTGCAGCTTGCAAACAGTCTTCAAGGGCAGCCCCACGTAGAGCGCATTGCAGTAGTCTACCCTCAAGGTTACAGAGATATGGATGATGGTGGCCAGATCCCAATCTGATAGAAAAGGTTGCAGCCTTTTCACCAGATGAAGTTGGTAAAAATCACTCCTGGCCACCGCCACAACCTGACAGTCCAGGCACAGAAGCGGATTCAGGAACACCCAAAGGCTGAGAACCTGAGTAATCAAGGGAGGCTGGACCCCGTCAATGACAGAGGTTCCTACCTCCCCCAGGTCACAAGATCAGCCAACCATCATCACCTCGGTCTGGGTCTTGTTTGGATTCAGCTCCAATCGGCTCACCCTCATCCAGTCCACAAAGGCAGCCAGGCACAAGGTAAGCACCAAGACTGCAGGACCTGGGTCGGATGAAAAGGAGAGATAGAACTGGGTGTCATCTGCATATTGATGGCACCTCACTCCAAACCTCTGAATGATCTTGTCCAGATACACAGTGAACAGGACTGGGGACAAGATGAAACCCTGTAGGACCCCACAAGGGAGCTCCCGACGGGACTAGGAGCCACTGCCCATCACCACCCTATGGGTTCTCCCAGCTAGGAATGAGCGGAATCACTCAAGAGCCGTCAGCATCCACTCAGCTCTGTCTGGCCATGCCACAACAGGACAGGATTTGTGGTGCCTCCCTCCCCAGCATGGGCCCTATGGGCCCCTCCATCTTGGACCCTGGGACAAATGTCCCTCCTGACCCCATGGCAGCTACATCCCTCAACACAGGAATGAAGGGGCATTGACTAAAACCAAGAGGTGGCCAATTCCAAACTGATCAAAGCCAGAAATACTTTTTCACACCATATGCAATTAGGCTGTGGAAGTCACTGCCATTGGATGTATTGGAGGCTGAGAGTCTAGTTAGGGGGATGGGGTATTACTATTTATGTATATTATAGAAGACTCAAATATCCAGGACAAATGCAGTTCATGCTGCAAGATTTGGAGGATGGATAAAAACCCTCTCATAGGTCAAGGTAAAGTCAATCTCCAACTGTCAGGATATGGGATGAGTCTGTAAGATACTGAGCGCCACAACTGATTAGAAGTGGAAGGAACCTCCTTTATTCCTGTAAAGGCACACTCAGACAGCTGCTCAGCCTCCATCTTGGAGATCACATGCTGGCTGTTCCAGGATGGAGCATGCTCAGTACAACTTTGGGGCTTCCAAAGGTAAATAACTGTTCCTACATTTGCCACCAGGTGTCACATCTGCATGGGGCTTGCACTTTGCTCCAAAACCTCTGGTGGGGACCACTCTTGGAAATGTCATTTGATAAAGGGCATCTTTAGACATAAGATTAACGGGTGTCTGAACATGTGTTTTGACCTTGATTTGGCCGTGTGGCACTGCTTAGACACACAGCCCATCTTGGGGCAAATTGGTGTTTTGCTTGCCCCCCGATCTCAGCATGCAAGTGCTGCCACCTTATTCCCCATGTTGTATCTGCTAACTAGGGATGTGCGAATGCGGTTCGGATGTTCAGAGTTCGGACTGAACTTGGTCTGTTCGGACGACCGAACCCAAACCCACCGAACCGAACTCGATCTGAACACATAAATGACCGAACAGTTCGGCCATGTTCAGATGAGTTCGGGTGGGAAAAACGTGACTGGAAGGTCCAGGGAGGGGGAGGCAGCAGACTTCCTGGCACCAGGGTGGAGAGGCTTGGAGTAGCAGCCAGCCTGCCCAAGCACCACCCCTTTTCTCCTCATCCCACTGACTTGGCAGTCTGTGATTGGACATGGGGGATGGGGTGGGGGGGCTAGGCTGCATAGAGCCAATGGGACTTGTGGTAAGGCGGGTGCAGCAAGTAACAAAAGTAATTGCCCTCCCCCCTTCAGAAGTCTCCCTCTCCCAGCAGTTTGTGTTCCTAATCCATTGCTATCCTCCTCCTATTTCACCCATTCTCACACATTTACCTCCCGTATCATTTATTTAGATTAGAATAGATAGATTTAGGTGTTATTTTTATTTTTTACCCATCCCTGTGTTCTTTCTCCCTACCCTCCATTGAATCATCCCCTTCTCCCACTTTATATTCCATCCCTGATTCCCTTTCCGTTTTTGGATTTATTTAGAGTAGGATTAGATTGATTTAGGTTTCATTTCAGTTTTGTCCCCCTCCCTATGTTGTTTGGTGTGAACTGTTTGTCTCCCCCTCCATCCATATATAGATATAGATATTAGATAGTTACTATAGATAGATAGTTGTAGGAGTTAGCTTAGTTATAGAGATAGATAGAGATAGTGTGTAGTGATTCAGTTTTAATCTTTTAGAGTGTGTTTATAGGACTAGGCCTTTGTAGATATAATATTCCATTTAGTTCCATAGATTTTAGAATAGTTAATAGCAGTTCCTAGCGTTAGTGTAGATATATATAATATTAGATAAAAATTTTGAATAAAAAATAAAATAAAAATATATATAAAATCTTTGTGTGCATTCTTTGGGTTGGAAGACATGGAGAAGGGAAGTAGGAGAGGCTGGTGTTCTGCTTGTAAGGCAGGCAATAGGGCACATGGCAGAGGTGGTAGGGGGCATGTCAGCAGAGTGGCAGCATGCAGCAGCAGTCGCCAGAGCCCATCACCGCGCCCCAAAATCCACAGGCCTGAGTTTTGGAGACAGGATGTTCATCATGGGCCACCAATGTCCCCCATTAATGATGTGATCCCCAGCAGTCCAGGGCTGGTGGATCCCACCCTGGCTGCTAGAGGCAGGGCCCAATCCCTGAACAATGGTAGCAGGGAGAGGAGCAGCAGCAGCAGCAGCAGCTATAGGGGGCACAGGGAGAGTGGCAGCAGCATGGTGGGCAGTCCAGCCTCAGGGTCCCAGTACTCCCCTTTGCGGGACGTCACTGTGATTGGGGACAGTGAGGCAGACACTAGTCCTGTGGAGAAGTTTGGAGCTGAAGCGATGGCTGTCCCTCCCAGAGCTGTGTCGTCACCACGTTCTGCCCCTCCCAGCAGTGCTGGCAGCGGTGCTTCACCCGGTGCAGGCCAGAGGTGGCAGAAAATACTCCATCTGGGTGCATTTTCAGTTGGTGTGGGCGGAAGATCCCAGGGAGGTGAAGTGTACTTTGTGCCAGAAGGTGGTGAAGCGTGGGCAGGTGCTCACCAATCTTGGCACAATTGCCATGGCGAGGCACCTTAAGGCATGTCACAGTGCTGTGCTGCTAAGTGGGCAGGTAGGGGCAGTGGATGCCAGCGGATTCCCAACTGCAGTGGCCAGTTGTCCTCCTCCTTCAGCGGGCAAGTGTCCTGCTCTAACAGCTTCCTCTAGCAGCAGGAGCAGTATCGCTGCTAGGGGGGAGCAGCAGGAGCAGCAGCAGAAGCATCAGAAGCAATGTCATCAGTCCACCATGGAGGAGCTGGGATGGGGGCAGCTGCCAACTCCATTGACAGCTGCAGGACATGGAGGGTGGCGTGGCTTTCAAGCAAAAGCCATGCGCCTGTTGGGCAAAATGATCGCTTTGGATAGGAAGCCCTTTTCTGTGGTTGGGGACATGGGGTTCAAGTGCCTGGTTGGGTTCCTGGTCCCCCAGTTTCAGCTGCCATCATGCACCACCCTGAGTCGGCGGGTGGTGCCAGCTCTGTACCAGGCTTTAAAGGAGCAGGTGAGGGAGCAGCTGGCAGGGGCTGGCGGTGCCACCATCCACTTCACCACTGACCTGTGGTCAAGTAGGAACACGCAGCATGCCTACCTGGCAGTCACAGCGCACTGGTGCCAGGACCCAGAGGCAGGATTTGGCAGTGGCAGGAGGGGTCCTAAAGCAGGGTATAGGTGGGCCCGCCCTGCTTCAGGCAGAAGTAATGGATGTCCCCCACATGTCCCGGAACATAGAGGCAGCCCTAACCACCATGGTGAGGGAGTGGGTCATGCCAGGCGCACCCTTCACCAAGGGGTGTGTGGTGACAAACAATGCGGCAAATATACTGAGGGCAGTCCATGAGGGGGGCTTCACGAGCACCCCTTGTGCCGCATATACCTTTCACCTTGTGGTCAGGGATGCTCTGGGCTTAGGGGAGAAGGGAATTGGGGCAGGCACCCTTACCTCCCCGATCGAGTGGGGACGGAAGCTGACTGGATTCTTTAACCGGATCGTGAAGGGCAGCAACCTTCTGCAGGCAAAGCAGGCTGAGCAAGGCTCCCCAGTGCACCAGCTGGTCCAGGATGTTTCCACACAGTGGAATTCGACCTTCCTGATGCTCGAGCGGCTTCTCGAGCAGAAAGCCACCTTGCACCAGGTTCAACTGGTCATGGACAGTGGTGCACCTCCAGGGTACGATGGGGCAGAATAGGAGATGCTTGCACACATGGTCTTTGTGCTGAGACCATTTCTGGCCATGATAGAGACTGTGAGCTCATCCATGGCCACCATCAGTCAGGTGACCCCTCTGGTGCAGATTCTCCTCAGGAGGCTGGAGAAGATTCTCCAGGAGTGGGATTGTGACCCTCAGGGCAGGAAGCTGGCCGATGAGGCGGTTGACCTGGTGTGGCAGCTGAAGGCAGGACTGAAAGCACAGTTCGATGAGCTCCTGCAGTGAGAGGAATATGTCTTTGCAACCATGCTGGACCCTAGGGTCAAGGACAGTGTGGCACACCAGACAACTCTATTGGCACTGGAAGGGTCAGCTGGTGGAGAAGGTCCAGCAGACAGAGCGGGCTATGGAGAGTGCATGGCAGCACCAGGATGCCCCTGGGGATGGTGGGAGTGGGAGCAGCCACCCCTTTCAGCTGGCGGTGTCTATCCCTGCCCCCAGTCCTAGCAGTAGCAGCACCAGCAGCAGACTAAGCAGCAGCAGCACCCTTATTGCCAGCAGCAGCTCGTATGTGTGGGGCACTCTGTCGAGCATGGGCTTGTGCACAACAGGGCAGGCAGCGTGGCTGAGGGCAGTGGTGGAGGTGGTGCCCAGACAGAGTTACCAGAGGGAGTACGATGGCACCTCAGCAGCAGTGGAGACCTACCTGGAGGAGGAGCCATGCATCAATCCCAGCAGCGATCCCTTGGCCTATTGGGCCAGCAAGACCAATGTGTGGCTGGTCCTGTTGAAAGTGGCCAAGGGTCTCTTCTGCCCACCAACCAGTGTCCCCAGCGAGCGGGTGTTCTCCATGGTGGGGGACATTTGCTCTCTGCACTGCCTGAGACTGGGGGTCAAGTTGGTGGAGCAGTTGCTGTTCATCAAGGTGAACCTTCCACCGCTGTGATTCCCTGAGCTGCCCCTGGACATGGATTGATGGCAGAGTGGCACACGCCATCCCATGCCAGGGGCAGTCTTGGGAGGTGGCTCTTCCTCAATCTGGGCTGTTGCTGCTGTGCTGAGGTGCTGTCCCTCCATCCCAATACCTGGTGCCCCCCTGCCCAACCCCCCCCTCATACTAGATGGCCTCGGTTGACTTATCTGACTGACCTCATGATGCAGGGTGGCATTGGGAAACTGTAAGCCTGCCATCCGGCCTCTCTCTAGATGATCTCGGACTGCCAAAGTGACTGGTGCTCCCTCTCTCTCTCTCTCTCTCTCTCTCATATGCTGCACAGTCTTTTCCAGCCTATCTCAGTCTGCCAAGGTCCCAGTCTGCCAAGGTCCCAGTCTTATGCCAGGCTGCCTGCCCATCCACCCAGGTTGCAAAGCTTGAACTCTGCCTCAGTCTGCCTGCCTCTCATGGCACGCTGCCTGCCCGCGCGCCCGCCCACCCAGGTTATGAAGCTTGAACCCTGCCTCAGTCTGCCTGCCTCTCATGCCATGCTGCCTGCCTGCCCACCCACCCGCCCAGGTGGTCTACATCAAAGCCTGCCTCAATCTGCCTGTCTTCCTCTCATGCCACGCTGCTTGCCCGCCCGCCCAGGTGGTCTACATCAAAGTATGCCTCAGTCTGCCTGCCTGCCTCTCATGCCTTCTGCAATCCAATGTCTGTTGCTGCTGCCAATGCTGCCTATGCTGTCTGTGCCAAGGGTTCTGCTGCCCGGCAATCCAATGTCTGCTGCTGCCAATACTGCCTATGCTGTCTGTGCCACGGGTTCTGTGCCCCAGCAAGCATTCCAATGTCTGCTGCTGCTGCCAATGCCACATATGCTGTCTGTACCATGGGTTCTGTGCCCCGGCAATCCAATGTCTGCTGCTGCTGCCAATGCCGCATATGCTGTCTGTGCCAAGGGTTCTGCTGCCGGGCAATCAAATGTCTGCTGCTGCTGCCAATGCTGCGTATGCTGTCTGTACCATGGGTTCTGTGCCCCAGCAATCCAATGTCTGCTGCTGCTGCCAATGGCGTGACTTCAGCATCTCCGCTGCTCCAGATTTGGAGATCTGAACCCGACTCCCTTTTGATCGGCTGTGGGCAATGGAGGCCATCGGCGATCGTCCGTCCTTTCGGAACAGTGCACCTGTCTCTTAGGACCGACTCTTCGCACATCTCTACAGATCTTAGTCCTCGACACTTTGCAGATTTGGCCGATAGTGCATATCTGGTTGTTCAACCTGCATTCCATGCTGAGTTCCTTGAGGACTTCCGCCATGATGATGAACTCAGTTTCCTTGCCTTCCGATGATTTGGAGCTCACCTGGGATGATCTCAATCCTAAAAGAATCTTAAACATCTCATTCAGGCCAGGATCCTTGTTCTGTGGCTATGCCATGGTTAGCAAAAAAAGTACCAGGGAACTTTCACCCTCTCCAGCCAGCATTCTAGCCCCAGGACCTACCATCAGGGTTCTGGGGTCTACATTACAGGCAGGGAGGGCTGTTGTACTGCTGCATCAAGATGCTGCCACTCTAGTCCCAGGACCCACCATCAGGGTTCTGGGGCCCGTCATTCCACTCACAGGGTGCTGTCATTCTGCTGTATCAAGAAACAGCCACTCCAGCCCCAGAACCCACTGTCGGGGTTCTGGGGCCTATGTTACAGGCAGGGAGGGCTGTCATACTGCTGCATCAAGAAGCTGCCACTCTAGCCCCAGGACCTACCATCAGGGTTCTGGGGCACGTCATTCTTTCCACAGGGTGCTGTCATTCCACTGTATCAAGAAACAGCCACTCCAGCCCCAGGATCCACCGTCGGGGTTCTGGGGCCTATGTTACAGGTAGGGAGGGCTGTCATACTGCTGCATCAAGAAGCTGCCACTCTAGCCCCAGGACCTACCATCAGGGTTCTGGGGCCTGTCATTCTTCCCACAGGGTGCTGTCATTCCACTGTATCAAGGAACAGCCACTCCAGCCCCAGGATCCACCGTCGGGGTTCTGGGGCCTATGTTACAGGTAGGGAGGGCTGTCATACCACTGCATCAAGAAGCTGCCACTCTAGCCCCAGGACCTACCATCAGGGTTCTGGGGCCTGTCATTCTGCTCACAGGGCGCTGTCATTCTGCTGTATCAAGAAACAGCCACTCCAGCCCCAGAACCCACTGTCAGGGTTCTGGGGCCTACGTTCCAGGCAGGGATGGCTGTTGTACCACTGCATCCAGAAGCAGCCATTCAAGTGCCAAGAATCATCATCAACGTCTCGAGCTCCTCTACTATAAAAGGCATCCACTGTTGCCCACTGCTAGATAGTCTCTCTCGCTCTCTGGCACCCCCACAGATTTCCACCCAACTCTTTCTAGTGATATGAGACAAGTCCATGAGGCGAAGGAACGCAGGGTGACGTGGTGAGAATGATGAGAGCCAGCACGAAGAACCTTTTTTTAATGAGGTAGCAACCTGCTGCTCGTGCCCAAAGCAACTGCCCACAACCATGGCATGCCTGTCCTGATGGCCTCAAGCTCCTCTCTAGGCTACGAATCACTCTCCCTTTCAGAGTGACAGTTCCGCCTAACCTTTTTTAGGGATATAAGACAAGTCCCTGTGGGGATGGAATGCAGGGTGATGTGCTGAGAATGATGAGAGCCAGCACGAAGAACCTTTTTTTATGAGGTAGCAACCTGCTGTTTGTGGGGAGAGAGAGAGAGAGAGAGAGAGAGAGAAAGTCTCCCCACTGCTAGAAGGACAGACAGACACATTTCCATGCTGTCACTTGCAGTACATGGCCAGAGAGAGAGAGAGACAGAGAGGCTCCCTGCTGCTAGAAAAAAGGGGAGAGGTGCATCCAGCTCAAGCTGCCACCTTCCAGAACCAGCAAGAGATCAGATCTCATCTATGCTCATGCTCAATGCCCACATCCAGCAGCAAACCTACCAGAATGAGATGGAAATAACACACAACGTGTTATATGTGCCTGCCTGCTTGTGTGCATTCCTGTACCGGCTACCACCTATTCCATGATTGAATGAAGTGTGCCCAACCAAGCACCAATTCTAGGGCCATCATTCAACTCCTTCAGGTCATTCCACTGTACCTGAAGGAGTCATGCCAGTCCCAGGAATCATCATCAAGATCCTGGAATCATCATTCCAGTAACGGGTTTTTTCCCCCCCATTCCACTGCATCCAGAAGCAGTCAATCCAGTCCCAAGAACCATCATCTGGGAGCTGCTGCTGTTCGTGCCTGACTGGCCAGTGACCAGTGGCGCCCGCATTCCAGCCTGCCCCCCCACAGCCTACTCCTTGCAGCGACCCGTGGATGCCCGCTGTGGCAGCTGAAATAGCCCCTCTGCCCACCCGCCGCCTGCTGCCCACTGCCAAAGAGCCCCTATCTCTTTTTCTCCAGCACCCCCTGACAGGAAACATGATATCCCTGGCTGGTTGCTCTACCTGTGGCGCTGTCTGCAACTCTCCCCCCCCCGGGGTGATCTACATAATATCATGCATTTATGGTGATGCCTCTAGTCCTTTACAGACCAATACCCATTCTCCCACACCAAGGGGATGGATGGTGCTGCAGTGCTGCCTACTCTCCTCTTTCCATTTCTCCCATGTACACCACCACCACCACCTGTGGTGCTGTAGTGTCTGCAAGTTGAGACTTTGGCTGCTGCTGCTGCTGCTGAAAGAGCCCCCCCCACACCCTCTCTCTGTGTGGCAGACCCATACCTAAGACACATGCAAATCCTGCCCTCCTTTGGGTGCTAGGGATGGCAATTAGAGATCCTAGCTGGCACGTGTCTGGGTGGGTGCTACGGCTCATGCCTGGCTGCTGGAGGAGCCCCCCCCCTCTTTGTGGCAGACCCAGAAATAAGAAACATGCAAATCATGCCCATACGCTACCACCCGCTGATGCCCACTGTTTGTGCCTGACTGCCCACCACCTACCCACCCACCTGCATGCCAATAAACAAAAATACATTTTACAAACCTGGCAGAAGTAGCACCTCCTGTTCCCTCTTCCTCCTCTGGTGAGGAGCTGACCTCCACCACCTCTGATGGTCCAGGCTGGGCCTCTTCCTCCTCCACCTTCACCTTCCTCAGCTTAATTTTTCTTTTTCCCTCCATTTCCAACCAAACCAAACCACACACAGAGCCAAACCAAACACACAGTCAAACCCAAACCACACACACAGCCAAACCAAACAAACCACCTCAATCAAACAAAACCACACACATACACACTTGAAATACCGTTTCCGGTTTGGTCCTGATCACAGGAACAAATGATATCGATACCGATAACAAAAATAAAATCTTTGAAATTGGTATCGGTATCAATATAGAAAATGACATTGCACAGTCTTTGCCTGCCTATCTGAGTGCCCTGCCAGGACAAAGCTCAAAGCTCAGTCTGCCTGCCCCAGGACCCACCATCACCCTGATGTGAGAATGATGAGAGCCAGCATGAAGAACATATATTTATGAGATAGCAACCTGCTGCTCAGTCTGCCTGCCTCAGTCCGTCTGCCTTCTGCACATCTCTGCCCGCCCAGGTTGCAAAGCTCAAAGCCTGCCTCAGTCTTCCTGCCTTCTGCACATGCCATGCTGCTTGTCTGCCCACCCTGTGGGCAAAGCTCAAAGCCTGCCTCAGTTTGCCTGCCTTCTGCTCATGCCACACTGCCTGTTTGCCCACCCTGTGGGCAAAGCTGAAGACCTGCCCCAGCCTGCCTTCCTCTCATGCCAATGTGCCTGTCTGCCTGCCCTGTCAACCCTGGGTGATTTGCCCCACTGGCTTGGTACTCCCACCGCTGTCTGCTGGTCCTTGGGTGCTCTGCCCTGGCCAATCCAAATGTGCCCAAGCAATCCTGCTGCTGCCATCTGCTGCTGTATGGGAGCTCTTCTCTGGCAAATCCTACCATCCTGGCTTCTACCATCCATGGGTGCTGCGCACAGGCAAATCCTGCTGCTGCTGTGCCATGGGTACTGTGCCCTGGAAATCCAATGTCTGCTGCTGCTGCCAATGCCGCCTCTGCTGTGCCACGGGTTCTGAGACCGGGCAATCCAATGTCTGGTACTGGGTGTCCACGTGATTCACCCTCAGGGTTCTGGGGTCGTAATTCCACTCATGGGGAATTGTCATTCCACTGCATCAAGAAACAGCCAGCCACTCCTGTCCCAGGACCCACCCTCAGGGTTCTGGGGCTGTCATTCCAATAATGGGGAGTTGTCATTCCACTGCATCAAGAAACATCCAGCCAATCCAGTCCCAAGATCCGCCATCAGGGTTCTGGGGCCTACGTTCCAGGAAGGGAGGGTTGTCCATAAACTTCATCTAGAAGCTGAAACTCTAGTCCCATGACCCACCTATGTTCCAGGAAGGGAAGAGGCCCAGCCAGGGCATTGCAGGCTGGCATCCTACTCACCCGATCTCAACCAAATCTTCTGCAAATTGGAAAAGTAGCCTTGCCCGGTGGTGATTCACGTGACCAGCTGTGATGGTGGCTAGAAATGGAGAACCCAGCCAGCATAGAGCGAGCATAGAGTGAACAGAACTGGAGGCCTGCTGCTTCTGGGTCTCAGATGACCAGCCATGGCACCATGGGCACCCCTGGGGGCCAAGCACCAAGCCTGCAATGCCCGGGCAACCTGGGGTGCCAAGCGCCAAGCCTTCCTGGTCTCTGCTGCTGCTTCTGGGTCTCTGATGGCCTGCCATGCCACCACGGGCACCCCTGGGGGTCCCTGGAGCACCCCAAGTCTCACAGTGGGTCTGAAAGCCACCAAACATTTGGGGGGGACCGAACACCACTGAACCGAACAACCGAACCCAAACCCGGGTCCTGAACCCAAACCCAAACCCGGTTTTTGAACCGAACGGCCGAACGACTGAACATCCGAACTGCATTCTGTTCGCACATCCCTACTGCTAACACACCAGGTGATATCATTAGACATAATGTTGGCCATGTGTTTAGCCGGAATATGCAAATTGTCCTTGTGATGCAATGGTGTTCACATCATGGGTTCAACGGGTGGCCAAAGTGGTCACCTGATCTTTGTTATGCCTAAAGACACCCACAGTCTCCCCACACAGACCTTGGTTTGCCACTCTGCATGAGTCTGTCCTGTTGCTCTCCCCCCACCCCCGACATCTCATCTAAACATCTACTGCATTGCTTCCTTGGATCCTGGAGAAGGGGGAGACATTGCATATTTCCCCCAGCTGTGTGAGCTGCAATCTCAGTGACAGTACCTGGGTCAGGACTAGGTTAGGTACTGTAGCCGGGCCAGAAGGTCAGAGCTAGGGCTACCACATCCCTCCTGACTTTCATCTGGAGGAGGCAGGGCCACATTGACAGGGGTGGGGCAAAAGAACTGTTGCACCCTTTTCTGTCATCGCCCCTTACAGAGTGTCATGATGTCACAACACTCTACAGGGGCAGGTCCATATTGGAAAGGGAGCAGTGAAGCCCCTTTTCTGACATGGCCATCCGCTGCTGCCCCTGGAAGCGCCAATTTCTTTGGTTTATTGGGTGTGCCCCTGGCAGGTCCAGAGGAATCAGGGCTTCCTCCAGAACCTGGAGACTCAAGGTCAAAACCTGGGGTCTCTGGACAAAACCAGGAGAAGAGGCAACCCATCAGGAGGAAAGGCCAAGATTGTAAGCAGGGTCAAAGCAGGAGTCTGGGTTATCCACACAATCCTAAGAACAACTATGTTCTAGGACACTTTTGTAAGTCCTAGTACCCTTGTATAACTCTATGTAGGGCACAGGCTGCTTGGCCAATGCCCAGAGAAAACTATAGGGTAGACTCTTGTACCACTGTTGTGTAGGAGCTCTCCAGGTAGTGCAGAGATCAGAGCACCAATCTAGACCCCTTGCAGCGTGGATTAGATTTCGGAAGGGTCTTACAATCAGAATTCCCTCCCCATACGAACACAACTCCATAAGACATGGGAGAACTTGTAACAGGACAGAGAGTAAATCTGCTTTTTACCACATGGCTGCCTTTCCCAGGGATGGGTGAACACAGTTCAGAAGTTCGGAGTTCGGACCGAACTCAACCAGTTCAGTCGTCCGAACTGAACTTCCGAACGAACTCGATTTTCGAACCGAACTGAATTTCCGAACTTGGTTCTGTTCGCCCATCCCTACTTTCCCACACTGTTCATCTTTCCAGCCATCCACTTTAGTGGCAGAAGACAATGAAATTTCTCATTTGTTTCTAAGGGAGAAAATCTTGCCCATGGATATGTGCTCCAGCTTTGCACAGAGTAAAAGGTGCATCCCTGCTGGTAATTAAGTTCTGTCAATCCCAGGCCCTGATTAATTATTAATAATTATTATTAATAATTATTATTATTATAAGCATTTATATAGCACCAGTGATGTACCTGGTGCTTTACAGAGAATAAAATAGACATGGTCCATGCCCGAGAGCTTACAATCTAAAGACAGGAGGAGGGGAGACAGGGAAGGGGGAATAGAGGGAGAGACAAGGGATGCAATATACATGAGGATGTGAGAACTCAGGTACACGTTCTTGGCTTGGTTACAGTAAATTAGGAGTTTGAAGATAACAGGTGGGGGAAAATCCTGGGAGGGAATGATTAGCAGG
Source organism: Sphenodon punctatus (assembly GCA_003113815.1). Lineage (NCBI taxonomy): Eukaryota > Metazoa > Chordata > Lepidosauria > Sphenodontia > Sphenodontidae > Sphenodon > Sphenodon punctatus. Next base: position 1,251,972 of record QEPC01010811.1, read on the forward strand.
AGTTAGGAAGGGTGGAGCGGAAGTGGTGGGTTTTGAGGAGGGACTTGAAGGAGTGGAGGGTGTAGGCAAGGTGGACGAGGGCAAGGAGGGAGTTCCAGGCGTGCGGGGCAGCGAGGGAGAAGGGACGAAGGCGGTTGGGGGAGCAGGGGAGGTGTGGGAGGGTGAGGGAGGGGATGGAAGAGGAGTGGAGTCTCACTGGAATTTAGAATATTATTTAGAATAGAAAACAATTGCATTCTAAAGACAATGTGCACAAATAAACTTGAAATAATCGCATAAACGTGAGAGGCACTGGCATAAAATATGGGCCTCCAAAGCCTCAAAGATCAGGTAGCCCCACTCTGTGGAGGGTCCATGGCAATTCAGGAGAGGAATTCCCCCCTCCTCAAAGAGAAACATGAATAAACTAAAAATAAGAACATATGTTTAACACAGGGGTGCAGGGAACCCAATACATTGAAGAAGATCTTATTTTTAAATGAACATCAAACATTACTTAAGTAACATTTCCCTTTCTCTAATGGGGGATTCAGAGTGCCTCAGTCAAATATTCCTGTGTTAGGAGAGAGCTCAAGTCAGCATTTTGCACAGGGCTCCAAATTCCCTAGATCCAACACTATCTAAAGACAAGGGTGGTTATTTGGCCATGTTATGCTTAGATGTACTACACCTTTAAATCTCTATGGGTTCAGGCATCTGCAGAAGTGGGCAGTCATTTTGTGTGCTGTTGAGTGTAGAATCTCAAAGGAGATGCCCACACAGGATGCTCTCATGGGGGGGCGGGGGGGGGGGGG
>QEPC01010811.1:1252798-1309692 GCA_003113815.1 Sphenodon punctatus
GGGGGGGGGGGGGTCCTTTCTGTTTTGCATGGGTTCCACCTTGAGCCTTAATGGGAAGAGTGAGGTATACAGGTGAATAATAAATAATCAGAAATAAAGTCCCTTTAAACTGGGCTCCCTTTTGGTCTTGTGGATGAGAAAAAATCCTAGGGGCTGTATCGCTCAGTCATTGTTCTCTTCTTGTACGCTCTCCCTTAAGCATCCAGTGCTGACCTGGTCAGTGTCAGAGACAGATTATTGGACCTTATGGATCATTGGTCGGGCCCAGTATGGCCACTCTTATGCTTCCATTAAAATATCCTAGTAATATTTAGATTGTAAGCCACAGGCAGGGACCATGTCTATTTCTATGTTCTGTACAGCACCAGGTACATGCTGGCGCTATATAAATGTTAATAATAATAATAATAATAATGTTCTTCTTGCCCTTCTGGTTAATGTTTTCTTTGAACTACACTTTTTAATACTTCCCTGAGATGGAGAGCTATTTTTCATTGTACTGTACATACACACTAACATCTGTACCAATTAATGTAATTAACACACAAAGGCCAATTAATCTCTTGATTATGCCTGCCATTCACTTATCTGAAGCCATTATGTAAGATCAGCTTTGGTACCTCTGCCTGTTATGCAAATAACTACGCAGTGATGCATTCATTACTGATATACAATTACCCAGAGCTGATAGCCATGAAATCTAATATGGACAGATTACCAACATGTTGAGCCCAGAAGCCCAAATGGCTTACGCAGTTCAGTACTAGGGAGGGAGGCAAAGCTGGATGAAGTGGGGTGGGGGGGGTGTTCTTGTAAGCTTGAAAATAACACTGCTTCTTAGCTGACTAACAGGTCATAATGGAGTTTGCAGCGTTTTTAGCATTATTTCCCCATCTCCTATTAAATTCAATAGACCCGACTCGTTGACTGGGGAGGAATGTAGCATGGATGCAGATATGCACCCTGTTCCAGGGACTTTTAATTCATGTCCCTTCAAAAAGTGGGTGTAGAGCCCTTTAAATTGAGAACTGCCCCGGAGACCGGACTGGAACACCTGAGTGCATGTGGATCAAGTTAACAGAGGTCTGCGCGTGGCAGGAGGGTGAAGAGAGCTCCTAGGTGGGAAAACACACCTGGGAGGGTTAGAAAAGCAGGGAGTTATCTGCAGCAAAAGCCATAGCAAAGAGAAAAGTGTCCGCTGAACCTGTGAGAGATAAAGGGTAAACTTGACAAGGTGAAACTGACAATGCCAGGGTCATGAGTGGACCGAGGTCAGTAAAAGTCCAACTGGGAGAAACTGGAGCCAATCCTGGAGAGAGGTGCAGAGACAGTGCAAGTGAATGCACGAGAGGGGGCAGAGGGCGCATGAGGTCCAGAGCAGGGAGAGGTGCATGGAACCAGAGCAGCCCAGGTCTGGCCTGGGATTTTATGGGTCCAGGAACCTAGACCCTGTCACAGAGTTACTGTCAACCAGCTTGAATGATAGTTGTTTATGGATTTCTCATCTAAGAACTTATTAAATTCTTTTTCTTAGAACCCAGTTAAAGTATTGGCCTTCACAATGTTCTCTGACAATGAATTTCACAGGATAATTTCATAAGCTGTCTTTCCACAGGAAACTGAGATAAACTGGGTCATGCGTAAATGGGGAGTTTGTTGTCATCAGTATGCTAATGACACGCAACTGCACCTGTCCTTTTAATCTGACCAGGTCCTGCAGTTTTGGTGCTTTCCCAGTGTTTGATGGCTTTGGCAGACTGGATGAGGTTGAGCCAACTGAAACCTGAGAAGATGGAGGTGATGCAGGTCTGGAGTTCTGTATGCAACTGGAGTTCCTCTTCCTCCTCCCCCTACTTCTCTCCTGTCCTCCTTCCCTTATGCCTCCCTTGAGGAAATCTCCTCCATGCTCAACTCCTCCAACCCCTCCATGTTCCCCCTGGACCCCAATTCCTTCCCGCCTCCTGACCCCCATTGCTTCCACCGTCGCCCCTCCCCTCCTGCATATCATCAACCTCTCCCTCTCTACTGGCTCCTCCCCCTCTGCCTTTAAACATGCCACTGTCTCCCCCATCCTCAAGAAGTCCACTCTGGATCCCTCTGAACCCTCTAATTACTGTCCTGTATTGCTCCTCCCTTTTGCTTCCAAACTCCTTGAATGGGTTGTCTACTCCCATTGCCTCAACCTCCTCTCCGTCAACTCCTCCCTTGACTCCCTCCAATCTGGCTTCCGCCCCCTTCACTCCACTGAAACAGCTCTTGCTAAGATCGCCAATGATCTTCTTGTGGCTAAATCCAACCACCTCTACTCTATTCTTGTCCTCCTTGATCTCTCTACTGCCTTCGATACTGTTGACCACTCGCTCCTGCTTGAATCGCTTCACTCCCTGGGATTCCAGAACTCTGTCCTCGACTGGTTCTCCTCTTACCTTTCTGACCGCTCCTTCAATGTTTCTCTTCCTAACTCCTCCCCCTCCTCCTCCCTGCTCCTCTTAGTCGGGGTTCCCCAAGGCTCTGTCCTTGGTCCTCTCCTCTTCTCTATCTACACCCAATCCCTAGGCAAACTCATTGCTTCCCATGGTTTCCAATACCACCTATACACTGATGACACTCAACTTTATATCTCCACTTCTTCCCTCTCCCTCTCTGTCCAAGCGCATCTCACTAACTGTCTTTCCGATATCTCCGCCTGGATGTCTAACCGCCAAGTTAAACTGAACATGACTAAAATTGAACTCCTTATCTTCCCTCCCAATCCTTCCTCTCCCTCTTCCCTGTCAATTGCCATTGAAGGGGTCTCCATCCTCCTTGTACCCCAAGCCTGTATCTTGGGCTTCATCTTCAACTTGCACCTCATCTTCAAACCCTACATTGACTCCGTGGCCAAATCCTGCCGCTTCTTCCTCCACAACATTGCTAAGATCCGCCCTTTTCTGTCTGTCTCCTCTGCCAAAACTCTCATCCACGCCCTAGTCATCTCATGCCTTGACTATTGTAACCTCCTCCTGGCTGGCCTTCCCCGCCATCACCTTGCTTCCCTCATCTCTGTTCAACACTCTGCTGCCAGGATCATCCATCTATCCTGTTGTTTTGACCATGTGCAGTCTCTCCTCTCCTCCCTCCACTGGCTTCCCCTTCCTGAGCGTATTCTGCACAAGCTCCTCGTCTTCACCTACAAAGCCCTTCATAACCTTGCTCCCCCCTACCTCTCTGCTCTGATCTCCCTCTGAACCTCTGTTCGAGCACCCTGCTCTTCTTCCATCCCCTCCCTTACCCTCCAATGCCTCCCCTGCTCCTCCAACCACCTTCGTCCCTTCTTCCTCGCTGCCCCGCACACCTGGAACTCCCTCCCTGCCCTTGTCTGCCTTGCCCCCATCGTCCACACTTTCAAGTCCTTCCTCAAAACCCACCTCTTCTGCTCCGCCTTTCCTAACTCCTGCTAATCACCTTCGCCCAGGATTATCCCCTACTTATTATTATCTGCAAACTTACTGTAACCAAGCCAAGAATGTGTACCTGAGTTCTCGCATCCTCGTGAATGTTGCATCCCTTGTCTCTCCCTCTGTTCCCCCTTCCCTGTCTCCCCTCCCTCTGTCTTTTGATTGTAAGCTCTTGGGCAGGGACTGTGTCTATTTTATTCTCTGTAAAGTGCCAGGTACATTTCTGGCGCTATATATAAATGTTTATAATAATAATAATAATAAGCCTATTGCTTGTTACTGATGGGGTTCGCCCCATGTTGGCATCTCAGTTTAAGAGTCTGGGGGTGCTCCTGGATCCACAGCTGCATCTGGATCTCCAGGCATCGGCTGTGGCCAGGAGTGCTTTCTGCCAGTTACATCTTGTCAGGAGGCTCTGCCCCTATATCTCGGACTCTGACATAGCTACTGTCATCCATGTGTTTGTCACCTTGAGGCTAGTATACTGCAATGCGCTCTATGTAGGGCTGCCCATGGTGGTGGTTCGGAAGCTGCAGCAAGTGCAGAATACCGTGGCCCATCTGCTCACCAGGATGGGCCGCCAGGAGCACATTACATTGGTGTTCTGGATACCGTGCTGGCTTCCTACAGTTTTCTGGGCCAGATTCAAGATGCTGCTGCTGCCATGCAAAGCCCTACATGACCTGGGCCCTACTTATCTCAGGGACTGCCTCACTTCCTGGGCCCCTGAGTGGCTCTTGCAGTCATCCATGGGTGCCCTCCTGGAGGTTCCCCGCTATAGATGGGTGGGGACCAACAGGCGGCCGTTCTCGGTGACTGCACCAGTGCTGTGGAACTCTCTCCCCATGGAGGGCCACCTCAGCCCAAGTCTCCTTGTATTCTGCTGTCAGTGTAAGACCTGGCTCTTCTGCCAGACATTTTGGGGTGGGGTGGGGAGTTGAGGGTCCCCCCCCCCCTTTTCTGTTGCACACTATTTGTTTTTGTATTTTTTGGTTAATATTGTGTTTAGCAGAATTTTATATTGCTGCTGTTTTTATATATATATATATTATGATATGCTGTGAGCTGCCCTAAGCTACCTGAGGCAGGAGGGGTGGAATATAAGTGCATAAAATAAATAAATAAAATAAATAAATAAACACATACAGACATACCCTCTAGTTCTACTAATGCTGATGCATATGATTAACTTTATGCAGGCAAAGAAGTGTAAAGGGGTAGAAGTGAAGTGTCTTTGTAAGTGTTTGCAGGAATAGTGCCTAAGGAAAGAATGCAAACTCGAAATTGCTTATGAACTCTTCAGCGGGACTGACAAGCTTGTAAGTGTTTTCAGGATTGTGGTCTATAGCTGTTATTTACAAATCATTCTATCGGGCACTCAGGGTAAATAAAAATGTGACAGGTGCCCGGCTGCCTGTCGCCTGACCCGACTTGGGTTAAGCAGTCGCCACGAACACAATCCGGGTTGTGTCAGGGCGCAGAACAAACGTACACCCCATCAGGTTGCTGGCTGCACAGTTTTGGGGCAGGGAGAATGGAGAATTTGTAGCCAGACAGCCCCACTGCCATGCTATGCCCTGTCATGATGGCCAGTCATCGCTGCCTGTCATGGTGGACCTGGCCTGGGCTGGCAGACTGATCTGAAAACAAATGTGTAGCCCTGCTGTGGCCTGCTTTGGCCCAATTGGGCAGACCCTAGCCCGGGCTGTGATCCTGGATAGCCGGAGCTGTGATCCTGGAGGTCTCCAGGATCACAGCCCAAGCTAGCCGCCAACATGATCCAGGAATACCATAGGTGACCATCTGATGATGCCTGAACACACATGCAGGTGAGGTCCATGCCCAAGCGGTCCGAAGTGGGCCAAACCGGTCCACTACCATGTCTGTTTTTACCCTCAGTCTGTTGAGCAGGTCCTGCAGTCTCAGTGTCTACCTAGTGCCTGGTTTCTGTTGAGGAATGGATGTGGGCAAGCTAACTGAAGCTAATCTAGATAAGACTGAAGTGATGATGGTGTTATATTACACACACACACACACACACACACACACTTCTGTTACTGAGAGTATGCAAACTTTTTGGCCACTCAGGGCCCTTCCTCAGGCATGTAAAAAGCAGACTTACAGAATGAGCAAACAGACTATATCTGTGATAGCCCGCTCTCTAGTGATTGCTGTTAGGAAAAAAAGACTGTTAAAGGTGAAGGTCATAAGCTATTCAAAGCGTACAATGAAGGGAAACCTGCAGGTAGAGGTGCAAACAGCTGTCTGCTACTTACACATATCTATAATGGCTTATGAAGCCCAAATCTTTATTTACTCCAAGTTTTTGATACCCAGACAAACTGAATTTAGTACTTGGGTTCATCTTTTCAAGGTATTGTGTAGGTTCCTTTCAGGAAAAGAACCGAGAGATCAGAGATGGAGTAGTTACTATGGGAGAAGAGAACACCCACAGTTGATTCAATGTTCTTGTCCATAATCTTCTTTCTGAGTTAGTTCATCCATTTATGGAAAGGTTGAGGGGTTTTACCAACATAGTTTCCATGGGGGCATTTAGTATATTGAATGAGTTATACCACATGCTGTGATTAGCACAGGTAGCTCTCTCATATTTTGAATGGTTTTCTGTAGGGATGTTGATAATGGCTGTCTAGAGAAAGGGTGGTTATTATTATTATTATTATTATTAATAACAAACATTTATATAGCGCCAGCAGTGTACCTGGCACTTTACAAAGTAATAAAATAGAAACGGTTCCTGCCCCTAGGGCTTACAATCTGAGAGACAGGAGCTGGGGGAGAGACTTAGGAAGGGGAACAGAGGGAGAGACAAGGGGTCTAACATTAATGAAGATGCGAGGTCTCAAGTGCACGTACTTGGCTTGGTTACGATGAGAATGACAGCAGGCAGGTCCATGTTGCAAGGATAAGGGTAAACCGATCGTAGGTATAGGAATAGTGGCTCAGCAGGATAAAGAGTCAGACAGAGCAGAGCGAAAGAGGTGAGTTTTAAGGAGAGATTTGAAGGTATGAAGGGAGGGGGCAAGGCGGATGTGGACAGGGAGGGAGTTCCAGGCATGGGGGGCAGCAAGTGAGAAGGGACGAAGGCGCTTAGGGGAGCAGGGAAGGCGTGGAAGGGTGAGAGAAGGGACAGAGGAGGAGCGAAGTGCACGGGCTGGAGTATGGAGGGCGATAAGTGCAGAGAGGTAGGGGGGAGCAAGGTTGTGAAGAGCTTTATAGGTGAAGACTAGGAGCTTGTGCAGGATTCGTTCAGGAAGGGGAAGCCAGTGAAGCGAAGAGAGGAGGGGCTGCACATGGTCGAAGCGACTGGCGAGGTAGATGACCCTGGCAGCAGAGTTTTGGACAGAGATGAGGGGAGAAAGGTGAGACCGGGGAAGGCCAGTGAGAAGGAGGTTACAGTAATCGAGGCGAGAGATGACCAGAGCATGAACAAGAGTTTTGGCAGACGAGACAGAGAGAAAAGGGCGAATCTTAGCAATGTTATGGAGGGAGAAGCGACAGGATTTAGCAACAGAGTCAATGTAGGGTTTAAAAGAAAGGGCTGAGTCAAAGATGAAGCCTAGGCTACGGGCTTGGGGGACAGGCAGGATGGTGACTCCATCAATAGTTATTGACAGTGAGGAAGGAGAGGAAGGATGAGGGGGGAAGATAAGGAGTTCAGTTTTAGCCATGTTGAGTTTGAGTTGACGTTGAGACATCCAGGTAGAGATGTCAGAGAGACAGTTGATGAGACGAGCTTGAACAGAGGGAGAGAGAGAGGGAGTAGAGTTGAGTGTCATCAGCATAGTTGAGTTGAGTGTCATCAGCATGGTTACCAATTACCATGTTTGTCCCCAAAGTAAGAAATGGAGACAAAGTAGTTCAGATAAGGGACATGATCCACAAACCACTATGCGGCCTTCAGTGGGACTACTCTGGAATAAGTGGTTTGTGGATCACAGTCAAGATCATTGTTCGACCAGTTTCTGATAGTAAGAGCATACAAGCTTCTGAGCTACACAAGGACCTTCCTCAAGCATGTAAGATGCTGCATGTAGAGATGTGTTGGCAAATTTTACACCTGCTGCTTGTGAAACTACTTTGTCCCCTTAGTGGGTGAGGATTGCACCCTTGCTTAGTCTTTAAGATCTGCAGAATTCTAACATTGGCTGACCAAAGAGAAGCAGATTGTATCAATTGTTTATGACAACTGGCTGACGTATTTAGCACAGAAACTTTTCCCATCCCCAAAATAATTTATTAAAACTTAAATGTATTGCAGGAAAATGTCAATGCTGTTCTTCTGACAAAAACATTTATTTTTGTTTTCTTTTGATTTAAAAATGTCATTCTGGGATCTTAATTTTAAAAGAACAAAACAAGCCTTTCTGCTAGAATATTGCTTTGAAGTGACAGTTGTCATTTTATGGGGATAAAAATGTCTTCAAACTTTTCAGACATTTCTGACTTGAATCTTCTCAGAGCTTTTTGTTCTGAGTTATTTTGATATTTGTTCCAATTCAAAATGGAAACATATTGTGAGCTATTGAAATTTCCTATAGGGTGAAAATTCTGTTTTCAGAAAAGCTTTATTATTTATGTTTAAAAACTTCCACCAATCTTTAGGCAGAGATTTTGAAAGCTGCCTCCTGGCTGTGGGAACCCTGTTCTTGTCAGTTTGGATACCCAACTTCCAGAGGCAAAGCTAGAATTATTATTTAGTTCAGGGGAGTGAAGGGATGGCAAAAACTATTGTTGAGGGGAGCAAGGGTTTTTTCTACATATAGTATGAAGTGGGGAATGGATTACCCATTGTGCTGTTGGTTCTTCTCCCATGCGATCGAGATTGGCCACTGTCGGAGGACAGGATGCTGGGCTTGATGGACCATTGGTCTGACTCAGTATGGCACTTCTTATGTTCTTAAGCTATTTTATTTCTCCAGGAGGTAGGCTAGCAGAAGGCGTAGCAGGATGTTTTTTGTGGGGTTAGGGTGGGGAGAGAGGAGTGATCACAACCCTTGCTATGTCCATCAGCAGCTTTGAACATTTCTGAATTTGGAAGACATCTTTGAGTAGACATGAAGATAGGAGAGGTTCTGGAATTAGGTTCTCTGACACTGGTCCCTTTTATGCCCTGATCCTGCAAACATTTATGTGCTTTTGCAAATGCTTGTAAGTACAGTTCAATTCAATGGGACAACTGTGACAGGGTTTGTGAAAACAACATACATAGAATGCATGTAACATGCATGTTCCTGGCATAAGCACACTATGTTCAGATTTCTTAGGCATGTCTGATATCAATCAACTTGTGATTAAGAGATAAAGCCACCCATGATGAAAAGTTTGTATGTAACAGCTATGTAATGAAAACAATTTCAAAAGCAGATTGTGAGCCCCACATGAATAAGTGGCTGCAGTGTGTGAATATATGTTTGCAGGATCAGAGCCCAAGTCTGACACTTTCTAAACTGATACAGATATCATTTAATGGTACATTTCTGTGTACACCTCTAATTACTAGGGGTGGGACATCAGGGCAATTACCAGTTACCGGATTTATCGGTTACCGGATTTTAAAAAAACGGATTGCCGGATTTGTACCGGTACCAGATTTGTTCCATTGATTTCAATGGGGAACTGTCCCCATTGAAATCAATGGAAAAAACCCAAAAAAACCTCCCCCTCCCAGACTGTGTGGGTGGAAGGGGGGACACCCGCCACACACCCTGCCCAGCCTGGATTAATTTTTTTTTAACCCTAAGTCCCTAGTAGTGCGGGCTCCGGGCCGCCGCCGGTGACCCAGAGCTCGCACCAGCAGGTATGATCCCTGGGGTGGGAAGTGGTTTAACACACACCACACCCCAGGGATCAGATCACCCTACCATACCTACCTCCCCACCCAGGGATCGCCTACCTTGCGCTCTGGGCAGCGGCGGTCCGACTCCGACGGCTTCAGCACTGGCTGTGGCTGCCGGCTTCAGTGCTAGTAGGCCTTCCAGGGAAACCCAGAAGTTCACCGGAAGGTCTAGTAGCACTGAAGCCGGCAGCCACAGCCAGTGCTGAAGCCGTCGGAGTCGGACCGCCGCTGCCCAGAGCGCAAGGTAGGCGATCCCTGGGTGGGGAGGTAGGTATGGTAGGGTGATCTGATCCCTGGGGTGTGGTGTGTGTTAAACCACTTCCCACCCCAGGGATCATACCTGCTGGTGCGAGCTCTGGGTCACCGGCGGCGGCCCGGAGCCCGCACTACTAGGGACTTAGGGTTAAAAAAAAATTAATCCAGGCTGGGCAGGGTGTGTGGCGGGTGTCCCCCCTTCCACCCACACAGTCTGGGNCTGGAGTGGGGAGGGAAAGTGGGGGGGTTGTGTGTTTTTTTACATTGCGGCCATTCATTTGAATGTAAAACATCTGGTAAGGGGAATCCGGTAAACGGGCCAGATTATTGGGTTTAATCCGATACTGCCGGTACACCAAATACCGGAAGTATTGGATACCGGATGATCTGGAATTCCCACCCCTACTAATTACCCTTCCCTGTCTCTCTGCCCTGGCTATTTGGACTGAGTCAACTTATGCTTCCTATAATCAGATAAATGTTGCAGAGTTGGAGTAACTCCCATTGGGAAAGAGGTGAACCTGTTAGGCCGGACCCCTGATCCTCCCCCCCCCGAGCAGATGTAACCTCCCTTGTGATAGCCAACTGTCTTGGATCTGGGGGTCAGCAAAGGCCACAGGGGTAACCAAGGGCAAGGTGACTTGGGGGAAAACCCCACACTGGATGCAAGAGGAAGGGGGGGGAACATGGAAAATAAGGATTGGGCCCAGATACGTGCAGATACGACCAAGATATGTGCAGGTCACTCTGTGCGTGTCTGAGTTAAGAAATTTTCCAGACTTTGGTCTGCCCCTTCTCCTTCCTCCATCCCCCGAACTCCGCTGGATCCATGGGCCGCCTGTCCTGTCTCAACAGGCAAGGAAAGGTAACCACAGGTCCAAACTTTCCAAGCCAACTGGGGAAGCCCTGTCTCTCTCTCTCTCCCCCTCTCTCTCTCTTTTGCGTTCTCTCATTCCCCCTCGCTGAGCCAACACCGGAACCCCCCCCTTCTTCTCCTACAATCCCCACAAGCCACTTGTGTTTTTCCCTTGTTAAATCCCACCAGCCAGACTGGGACTGTGTTTCTCTGTGTTATATATATATATATATATATATATCAATAAACTTGTTGTTTTTGGACACTTGTCTCTCTCTCTTTCTATTTGGGGAGGGTACATAAACTGCCTGTAGCACGTACTGTCCTCAGCTTGATCCTTTTGAACACATGGTGACCCCAGTTTAAGTCTTTTAAGCTAATTCCCCCCCAAAGTTTAAGGAACAGTGGATATTGGGGTACCCACCCCCCAATAGTCACGAGTGGGAGGGGGGGTCTCCTGTTAACAAATCTACACATGAATAATCTTCTGATTAGTTCATCATGGAAGAAACTCCTCTGATCAGTGGATCAGCATGAGACCCCAATTCCACAAGGGTCCCTGGAGTCAGGCTTTCCAGTACTGACTGCCCACAATGGAAGTCAGATTCGGATCTGAACTGAGCCCATTTAGACCTGGGAAAGTAGTTCACCTTCCCAATGTGCTTAGCTTTCCTAAGGACTTCCAGGGAAGTTCTCTGTACTGGGTGCCACACTCTGCAAGGACAGGATGACAGGCGGGTATGAATGATGTAGATTCCTGCTGGGGCTGAGGAGCATGAATTTTCTGGTTACTTTAAATCCCATTTAGATGCATTAGGAGCTTGTAATCAATAATCAGCTAAACCCACTCACTGCTCCCCTTCGGCTAATGCAGGATTCATCGCCATAATCTGCCTTTAATAGCAATGGAGAAATGGCCCTTTCCATTTGTGAAGTGGTCTCATTATGTATCTGTGCTAGTAATGAATGGGAGCTGGGAGGGGGCTCCCGTCCCTTCTCCTTCCTGGTTGTGATCGGTCTTTCCCTGAGCTAGTGGCAGAAGCAGGCTGGGTTTGTTCTGGAGGCCTCCACAGCCATAGGGCAGGGATTGGATGAATCACTGGATCAGTGTCAGTAGGCTGCTGTACCCTCAGGCCTGTTGTAGAGGTGCCCTTGTCTAGCTGGTCATCTTATGGCCAGATTTAATGGTCCATAGTATTTTCTGCCCAGAGATGGGAAATAAAGATTTTGTGAAACACTCACTAATCTCACTCAGAATCTCATCAATCTTTTTGAATTCATTGAAGGTGTCAACAAGGAATGTGGATAGGAGATAGTGTATTTGGATTTTCAGAACGTGTTTGATAAGGTCCCTCACAAGAGAATTTGGAGGAAATTAAGCAGTCATGGAATAGAAGGTAGTGGATCAATAACTGGTTAAAGGAGAGAAAAAAAAGGGTAGGATTAAATGGTCAGTTTTCACAGAGAGAAGTAAATAGTTGGGTGTCCCAGGGGCAGGGCTTAATTTGTGTGTGTGTGTGTGGGGGGGGGGGGCTTGCCAGGGTTCAGCCCTGGCAATTAAATTCAAGGGGGGGCTGAGGCCTGGGAAATGTTTCACCTAGGAGACTGCACCCATAAATAAGGCCAGGGAAAGGCTGATATTGGCCATTTCAGACTTAGACATTAAAGCTAGAAGAATCCTGCATGGTTTATTTGGCTTTCATTACTGACTTCTGTGCCTCATCCCCTGTGCTGGCCATCACATAGATTCAACCACGGGAACTCCGGTTTCATATTCATCTTTAGAAATGCAGGTTAGTCTAGTGATTTGATTACTACCTGGAGACCAGGGTTCATTTCCCTGTTCTGTCAGGTTCTGGGGCAGGGGGCGTGGCTCGTGAGGCAGGTTTAGACCCTTGCAATTCATTTTGTATACATTAGGCACTGCCCAGGTACTGGGGCCAGTGTTTAATGAATATATTCATTAATGATTTGGAAAAGGGAATAAGGAGTGAGGTGATCAAATTAGCAGATGATATAAAGGGTATTTTAAGCCATGACAATACCATGGGTGGTCAAGACCCATGTGGCCACCCATGGTGCTGTTACTGCCAGATGTTTCTCTGGGCCATGGCAGCTCTTAGCTTGGGCTGTAACTTGGGCCCATTACCGAGTCACAGCCCGGGTTAAGCATTACCATGACCCGGGAAAGCCATCTCCAGACCGGGGTAGAGCTGTGTGACGGCCTTCTCTGCCTGACCCCGGCCCGGGGCTGTTCTGGGGAGGTGCAGCGGCTTTATAGGCTGCCCGGTCACTGCCCATCAGGGAGGTGACAGGGCCATGCTCAGCAGCGCAGGGGGTGGGGGGGCAAGATTGTGTGGGCCATGTCTGCACATTGCCTTGCCCTCTCCCGGGCTGCTGACACATCTGTTTGGTGGCTGGGCAAGATTCTGCCTGGGATGAGGGCCCTCACCCTGGGCAGGTCAAAGCGTGATGGTCCAGTGCACCATCACATGTGAAAATACCCAAATTTATTCAAGATAGTTAAGAACTGAGTAGACCGTGAAGAACTGCAGGAGGTTCTTGCAAGACTGGGTAAATGGGCAACTGAATGGCAGATGAAATTTAATGTTGACAAGTGCAAACTGACGCACATAAGGGAAAAATAATCCTAACTATAAGTACACAATGTTGGGTTCTAAATTAGGGGTTACCGCTCAATAAAAGTATGTTGAGAGTCATTGTAGACAATTCATTGAAAATATTAGCTCAGTGTGTGGCAGTGGTCAAAAAAAAAATAAGAATGTTAGGAATTATTTGGAAAGGAATAGAAAACAAAACAAAACAAAATATCATAATGCTACAATATAAATCTATGGCATGGCCACACCTTGAATATTACATGCAATGCTGGTTACCCCATCTCAAAAAAGATATAGTAGAACTGGAAAAGTTACAGAGAAGGACAATAAAAATGATCAAGGGTATGGAATAGCTTCTGTATGAGGAGAGACTTGATAAGCTAGGACTCTTCAGCTTGGAGATGAGACGATTGAGAAGGGAGGTGAAAGAGGTTTATAAAAATCATAAATGGTGAGAACAAATAAATAGGGAGTTTTTTTATTCCCTCAAATAGAACTAGAACTAGAGGATGCTCCATGAAACTAACAGGCAGCAGATTTAAAACAAATACAATTTTTTTTTTTTCACTCAATGCACAATTAACTTGTGGAACTTGTTGCAGGAGGATATAGCCTAGACTAGTAGTATAGCTGAGTGTAAAAGAGGATTGGATATGTTCTTGGAGGATAGGTTCATTAACGGCTAATAGCTGAGTAGGTTGGGGAATGTAACCTCTGAGTATCAGCGGCTTGGAGTGAGCAGAGATTGGATCACTCAGTTATGATCTGTTGGGTACTTCTCCAAAGAGATCGAGTGTGGACACTGTCGGAGACAGGATGCTGGGTTTGATGGACAATTGGTCTGACCCAATATGGCACTTCTTATGTCCATAGATTTCAAAACACTTAAGTTGGCCAGTGCTATCCTCCTTGTTTTACAGATGAGGGAACTGAGGTGCGGGATGTTGAATCACAAAGATAAAATTTGGGTACTAACCTGAATACTCCACACACTAGAGTTCTCAACTCTGCCAGGTGATCTTAGGCAAGTCCCTTCCCTTCTCTGTTTCTTTGCCTGCTCTGTGTGTAACTTCCCTATTTAGACTGTAATGTGTAAATAGACATCCGCCTGATGTCCTGACATCAACTCAAGCGCAACATGGCCAAGACCGAACTCCTCATTTTTCCTCCCTCCTCTTCCTCTCCCTGTAACCTGCCCATCTGCATCGATGGAGTCATCATCCATCCTGTTCTCCAAGCCCATAGCTTGGGCCTCATCTTTGACACGCACCTCTCTTTTAAACCTTACATTGACTCTGTTGCCAAATCCTGCCGATTCGCCCTCCATAACATTGCTCGGATCCGCCCCTTTCTCTCTACCTCCTTGGCCAAAACCCTTGTTCATGCCATGGTTATCTCTCGCCTCGATTACTGCAACCTCCTCCTTGCTGGCCTCCCTCGCTCTCACCTGTCCCCCCTTATCGCAATCCAAAACTCCGCTGCCAAGGTCATTCACTCTGCCCGTCGCTTCGACCATGTGCAGCCTCTCCTCTTCTCTCTTCACTGGCTCCCCCTTCCTGAACGTATCCTGTTTAAACTCCTGGTATTCACGTTCAAAACACTCCACAACCAAGCTCCCCCTTACCTCTCGGACCTAATCTCCCTACGCACTCCTGCACGCGCTCTCCGCTCTTCCTCTGTCCCCTCCCTCACTCTCCCTCGTTTCTCCTGCTCACCTAACCGCCTTCGACCCTTCTCCCTCGCTGCCCCCCATGCCTGGAACTCCCTCCCTACCCACATCCGCCTTGCCCCCTCCCTCCGCTCCTTCAAATCCCTCCTCAAGACCCACTTTTTCCTCGATGCCTTTCCCAATGCCTGCTAGTCATTCCCCATATACCTACTGTCTGCCCTCCTCTGCAGACTGCTGCAACCAACCTCATTGTAACCAAGTCAAGCACACGCACCTGAGACTTCGCATCCGCTTGAATGTTTGTTTGTCTCTCCCACTGTCCCCTCTCCCTGTCTCCCCCTCCTAGTCGTTCCTCATATACTTACTGTCTGCCCTCCTCTGCAGACTGCTGCAACCAACCTGATTGTAACCAAGCCAAGCGCATGCACCTGACACTTCGCATCTGCCTGAATGTTTGTTTGTCTTCTCCCCTGTCTCTCCCACTGTCCCCTCTCCCTGTCCATTGCCTGCTAGTCATTCCCCATATACTTACTGTCTGCCCTCCTCTGCAGACTGCTGCAACCAACCTGATTGTAACCAAGCCTAGCACACGTACCTGACACTTCGCATCTGCCTGAATGTTTGTTTGTCTTCTCCCCTGTCTCTCCCACTGTCCCCGATCCCTGTCTCCCCCTCCTTGTCTTTCAGATTGTAAGCCACAGGCAGGGACCGCGTCTATTTCTGTGTTCTGTACAGTGCCAGGCACATGGCTGGCGCTATATAAATATTTATAATAATAACCCCCTTGGGGGAATGATCTGGTTTTAATCTCTGTGTACAGGGTCTAGCACAAGGGAGTCCAGATCACACTTAAGATGTCTTGGCAGCAGAACTATTTGTGCCCCTGCCCTCCCTGCCTACAGTGAAATACATCAGTATACAGCACTGCTAATAAACAATACATTTGACAAATGATGACATGGATTTCATATGATGCTGCTGTTTGTTTTCATACTCCGGCCAATTAGTTCTGCTTTGAAGGTGTATTTTCCTCTGTCTTTGCTCTCCCTGCACCTCTGAGAGTTGTGCCCTGTGTGAGTGCTTCTTTTGCCCTCACCCCTTGGAACAGCTCTGCTTAGCAGTCAAAACTCCATGCGAGCAGGGCCGGCCCCAGGCATGTGCCACATGTGCGGCTGCACATGGTCCCGCGCTTGCCTGGCTGGGCAGCAGGCTGCAGCCAGCTTCTCCCCCAATAAGTTCTTCTGACTCCCCTCCCTGTCTCCGGTCCCCATCTCTCACCTGCCATTGGGAGGGCATGCTTGTATATGGCTGCACGGCAGAGCACCAGGTAAGGCAGCCAAGGGGTGGCAAGCCGGAGGTGGGGGGGTGGGAATGGGAATCCTTCCTGTTCAGAGGGAGTAAGTTTTATGTAAATTTACACATTTGCACAATTAGGTGGGGCC
This sequence comes from Sphenodon punctatus, assembly GCA_003113815.1. Taxonomy (NCBI): domain Eukaryota; kingdom Metazoa; phylum Chordata; class Lepidosauria; order Sphenodontia; family Sphenodontidae; genus Sphenodon; species Sphenodon punctatus. Next base: position 1,268,939 of record QEPC01010811.1, read on the forward strand.
TAATTATGCAAATTAGGTTCCACATCAAGACTTCGCAGATGGCCTCACAAACCCTGAAACCGAGGTCACATGTCTCATCTGGAGCTGCGGGCATGATTAAGGCATATCAGCCAGGGAGTGATGCAATCAGCATTGTGTCTGGCCACCTTTGACATCCCCATCCAAGTGGATCAGGCACCATTTACAATTGGGTGGACGTGAGGTGACCATACAGCACGAGAGTCACCAGGTCTCAAACCCATGCCCTTTATGGATGTAGAGGAGTACTACAACCACCCTCCTACCCTACCTAATTTCTCAGTAGTGCTGCAATACAAAAAATAGTAATGGGCAACTTATTCACCTTAGCAAAGAATGAACAGCACTTGGCACAGAACTCCCAGCCATGAGCCTAGCAATACTCGGTGGCAGTCCCCATCCCCCCTTGCCCAGGCTAGGAACACTCTGCCTGTGCACAATCTTCAGCCTTGGGCAGCCAATCTCACTAGGAATTTTCAGTCACCTCTTTTGCCTCCTGCGCGTACTCAGTGCTGCCTCGGTTAGAGAGGCAGTACAGTGGATGAATGTGCTTTGCTTGCGTGTTCGGTGTAGGAGGTGGTGCACAGCTGTGAAATAAAGGGACATCCTACAGGTTTTGGGATAGGTGGTGGGTGACTTGATTAAGTCAGTGAGGGCTGTGAATGGGGACATGTGTCTTTCCTGCCGGGAATGCTGTAGAATGCCTCCAAAGGACAGTTTTTGGGAGTTGGATCTCATTCCTAGCAATTGGCAGTGTACAAATAGTGCACTACCAGTGATACTCCCTTCACAGCCCTATTAGCAATGGTACAAGAGACACACACACACACACGCATGTTCCTGGTAGACAGGCCCATCTGTGCCTTCTGCCTCTGACCTAGCTTGTGCCAACAACCCCTCTGTCTTCTGCGCGTGGGGTCTTGGCACTTAAAGAGCATTTCAAGTGGAGGCTGCTTGCTGCCAGGGTGGTTTATAGCACTGCTACCTAAATTCCATTAGCAAGACTAATGGTCCCCCCCCACCCCAGCTTGCAGATCTCATTATACCCCACAGTTTGCTAGAATAAACAGGGAAAGGAGCCTGCTGCAGGGTGGCCCGCCATGACCTCTGAGTGCTAGTCTGATGGAGTTTTATTGCTGGCTCAGTGTCTGGAGGCGCCTCCACGACCAAGCGCCTGAAATTACATTTTAGACCTTTATTACTGTCAAGGTTACTATGTAACTTCCAGTATCCATGTTCCCTTCCTTCTTGCCAGAAGGTCTTTTATAAAACAACCCACAAGTGCCCATCAGTCAAATGAAGGAGGACCTGCCGTAGTCAGGGCTTCTTCCAGGAGGGATGGAGCTGGGAAAAGCACACTAGGTCACAACCCCCTGCTTAACACCCAACCGGAATTTTGCTGGACTGCTTGTCCCAAACACTCCCTCAAACTGAAGTTGTGCGGGAGGCTACACAAGGAATGACCGTCCCCAGGGGAAAGTGTTTTTTTTTGTAAACCTAACTCAACAACAAGCAGGGGTCTGCCTTCAGTACCATGACCTATGGGTCTAAAACAGGAGTGGGGAACCCTTTTCCTCCCAGGGGCCACTTTGAAAATTACCATAAACTCTGAAGGCCACTTAGAAGTTGGGTGGTGGTATTATTTCTTTATTTATTATTATTAAAATTTATATGCCACCCCCTCCTGCTACAAACATCTCAGGGCGGCTAACAACATTTTAAAACACATAACAACTAAAATAAATTAAAACAACCTAAAATCTCCAGATTAAAATAACCCATACCCAACCCCCCCGATCCCAACCCGACCCCTCCTGACTAACCCAGGGGACCTCCAAGAAGGCGCCCCCGGCGGACCGCAAGCANCCCATCTCCCCCACCCCTACCCACTCCCTTTCCCAAAGGCCTGGATGAACAGCCTGGTCTTACAGGCCTGGCGGAAGGCCATCAGACTCGGGGCCAGCTAAGCTTTCTCCGGGAGGGAGTTCCACAGCCGCGGTGCAGCCACCGAGAATGCCCTCTCCATTGTGGCCCCCTGGCTAATCCGGGGGACCTCCAAGAAGGCACCCCTGGCAGACCGAAGGATCACCTCAGGACCCGAGGAGTGAGGCGGTCTCTCAGATAGGAGGGACCCAAGCCGTTAAGACAGGAAGAGAAGGGTCCAGATCATGGATCTGTGCCATGGATCTGTTCCCTATCCCTGTGTACATACCCTCATCTCTGCTCCCTTCCCCTGAGCCTGAGGTTTCCCCACTGCTGGTCTAAATCCTGCTCTCTTGCCACTGTGATAGAGGAGAAACTCTAAACCATTCAGCAGAAGCACTTCTGTTAAACTGAAAACCTCAAGTGGCAGGATATTAAAGTGAATGATTATCTAAGTGCCTTAGTGGAGAGGTTCCAGTTCCTTGCCCAACACACACTTAGGTGATAGTGGTACTACCAGCTCCTTTGAATGCCCCCAAATCTACCTGCCTGGGTCATACTCAGCTTTGGCCCATTAATGACTGAGTGGAAAAGGCCACATGGGTAGACTCAAACATGGCTGACCAGCCTAGTTGGTAGGGTGGAAATATTGTGGAGGGAGGCAGATTTCTAGGGTGACACAGACCCCTTGATACCACCCCTAGAAATCTGGGCCAAGCCCCTGGGGCTCCAGCAAGCTGGGTGGTTACCATGCTCCTATTCCTTGCAGCTCATCTTCGCTGTGGGTAGAAGTCCCCCTTCTCCGCCTGCTCTGTAAGCCCTGGACTGGCAAAACACCTCAGGCTGCTCTCGACCCAAGGCACAATGGGTGGATAGTTCTGGCAGGCAGACAGCCCACATGGAATCCCTTTATAAGAACGTAAGTAGTGCCCAACTGAGACCATTTTTAGATGAGCGCTGTGTGCATTCACCTAAATATCATGCACCTGTGAAGAACAGCACGGGTGGGGTTTAGACATGCAGGGACGTGTCTTATAGCGCTCACACATTTTTTAAAGGCACCAATTAGACCTCAATTATTGAGGTCTTTAATTGGTGCCTTTAAAAAATGCACGAGCGCTATAAGGTGCGTCCCCATAGGTCTAAATTCCACCCATGCTCTTTTTCACAGGCACGTGATTTTTCGGCACGGGCATGCAGCGCTCAACTAGAAATGGCCTGGATCAGACCAAAGGTCCATCTATCCCAGCATCCTGTCTCTGACAGCAGCCAACTATGGTTGTTTTAAAGAAGCACACAACAGGTCATAAAGTAGGGACTTGTGTTCACTGCATTTCCCCCATTGCCACCAAATGGAGAGAATGACTCATAATGGAGTGATTCATTTACTGCTTTCACTCCCAGCTCCACAGTAAGAAGTTTCATCCCCTGACCAACTAGACTAATAGCTATTTATGAACATATCCTCTAAAAATTCAAACTGAGGAGGACAGCGATGTCCCTTTCCTTCAGTCCTGCCCATTGAAGGTCCACCCCAGGCCTCTTTCTTTCTTGCTTTCTTTCTTTCTTTCCCTTTAAAAAACAAACACACACAACAATTTAAAATGCAAACTTTTAAACAAAATTAGATCAAACATTCACATACAAAATCCCATCTCACAAGGCAGTCTTGAAGCCCTAACCGACCGTTAGCTTTCCTTTCCAAAGCTCTGCCACTGGTTACTTATTTTAACATTCTTCTGCCACTACATAAAGATATTGCATATTACCCAATAAGTGACATACCCACTTATTAGTACACTGCAGCAGCATTAGCAGTGTAACTGGGTGACTAACCTTTGGGGCAGCCATTCAGAGAGTCCTGGTTTCTATTCCTCTGGGTTATCTCTCTGCTAGCGTCTGTATAAAATAAAACAATACCTCCCAGTTCCTTTCTTTGGAGAGCAAAAGGATGGGTGTCAGGAAAAGCGAGATTTGAGCTCACAGCCACCTGTGACCCAGTTTAGGGAATATTCCCCAAGCTACAGGACATCTATGGTTTGAGTCTTTTCTAGGATTAAGGAGGGGGCTATCCTCTCCTACCCAAACCCATGCCAACAAGCACCCTGAATTGGGGGAGGGAGATCCTGACAATAAGGAATTTCTCTTGCACAGTAAACTGTTATTTCTATCATGGGGAAAGACAGGACAGACATGCAGCCACTTCTACTGTTACAGGCCTGGCCCACCCAGTGTACCTCACTCCTGCCAAGAGAGGCAGCCCTATTGCTATGTCAATGGGTGTTTCTACACGTAAAACCTGCCACTAGTCCACCTGTCTAACATGGGGGCAAGTGCTACATTTACTCAAGCAAACTTGGGAGCTAGCAAGGAATACGGGTTTGCTGCCTGGAATAAATCTGGAGAACTCATCAGAAGACCCCATGGAACAGCCAAAAACATGCCATGCAACTAGTGTCTGTTCACTGCCATCCCAGCACGGTTTTGCTTAGTCACTTTTCACCAGCAGGGAGCTTTGCCTGGTCATATTCACGAGTGGAACTTTAGGGCTCCACCTATTTATGCTGCCCCGGAATGGGCTCCCCATATTGGTCAGAGTCCATCGCGTGGCACCATAAACGCAGTACAGCATGAGCATTTGTTCATGCTGCACATTGTTAGAACTACCATCGGGTTGATTTCCCCTGTGGTTAATGTAATGTGGAGCCACTCAATAAGTTCTGCTGTGCCCCATTCCCCAGTCTCAGACCTTACCTGCCCAGTAAGAGTGCCCTGTTCTTCATTCTTCCTCACCATCCCAGTCCTAGTCTCCTATCCTGTGCTGCCAACATGCCTCTGTCCTGAGTCTAACCTACCTGCTACCCTAACCTGTTCCTTGCTTTGAGATTGAGTCCTGCAAAGTTATGGGTCCTTTAGAGTCAACAATTCTTGTGCATAAGTCTTAGCAGGGTCCAGGTCCTAGTTTACACAGTGAAAATCACATTTCAGTCTGTAAACTACCCAGAAAACTAATTTGAACAAAATAAATCCCTCTAAATTCTCAAGATAAATGTACCAGAGTCATGTCAATGCAGCACTACTAACACAGCAGCTATGTAACATGCCAGCCCCTGCAGGCTTCAGCAGCTGCTCAAACTAGCCCCCATTGACACTGGTCACTAATGATGATCATTTGCAGGCAGTGATTGGGACCCCATTGTTCAAGTATGGAAAGAATATCAAATGGCATATGCTAAGAGCTACATGAACCAATCCAAGGACAGGCTCTACTAAGCTCTTTGGGCCCCCCTTAGCTCTTAGTACCAGTGCAAGTGCCGTTTGTTTCAATAGGATTCATGCTGGTGCTAAACATCTCATGCTGTAAACTAGAGGCGTAACTATACCCTGTGTTTGGTGCTATAGGGCTCCTGTTGCTGCTGTGCCAGAATCCCGCATTTATCTACCTACCTTTAACCATCAGTTGACTACAACCTTCTTGGACCTTCCTAATATAGGAATAAGAATGAGGCAGCAGTGGAGATTTTGACTGGATATTGGGTTATGGAATAAGTTGTCAAAAGGTTGTGGAATCTTCATCCTTGGATGTTTTCAAAACCCAGCTAGACAAGCACCTGTCCATGACGCTGTAGGCAGAGAGGCTATCCTGCCTTGGAACAGAGGGCTAGACTAGATGACACCCGAAATCCTATCCAACCTTATGAGTCTATGCAACACTAACTCCAGCTGAGATCAATTCTCATTGTTCCCTTGCTTCAGAGCCTAAATAGTGGGTGTGACTGAGCACAGACTGTCAGAAGTGGAGGGAAGGGGGGAGTTACAAGAGGCAGGTGTGAGGGGGCTGGAAGGGTAGAGTATAAAGGCTTCTAGAGCAGTAACTTCTTTCTAAGCTGGATTTGCTGTAGGTATGATAGCATATGCAGGCAATCTAGGTTTCATTTTCCTTGCCTGGCTAGCGAGAGAGGTGACCTCTCACAACCCCTGGGATTTTTAATTTTTTTAGAAGTGACCCAGCCAGGGACCCTTCTCCAGAACTAATTCCCCTTCAGAGACAGCCCCATGTGTCTGCTGAAGCCCAGCCAGCTTCCCAGCTCAGGGCTGTGTCCCCCCTCCCCTGTGACTGTGCAGTGCTAAGAGGCTCAGCTGTAGTGACTGTGCACGGGGATCTGTTTGGGACTAGGGGGCTGATTAAAGCTGCTGGCATGAGCCTTGGCCCAGCTACCTGCCCATACACATCCCTCAATGCTGCTGAGAAGTAGGGACGTGCGAACAGAACTGAGTTGGGAAATTCGGTTCGGTTCAAAAATCGAGTTTAGAAGTTCAGTTCGGTCAACTGAACTAGTCGAGTGCGGTCAAATTCCAAACTTCCGAACTGAGTTCATACATTCAAAAGCAGTGTTTTAAGCTGTTTTTGGCCTTCCGAACTGGTTTGGATTTGACCGAACAGTTCGGTCAAATTCGAGTTCGGTTCAGAAGTTCAGTTCGGTTCACCGAACTCCATTGAGTTCGGTTCACCGAACTCCATTGAGTTCGGTCGTCCGAACTGTGTTCGCACATCCCTGCTGAGAATGAGGTAACCTTTGAAGCTGGGCTTCATGAGTGTGGCAGTATCTTAAAGGTAAGCTGTTCCCAGTGCGGCAAGGTCTCTTCTCTCTTGGCCTCAGATGTATCTGGTCTGGTGCTATGCACCTTGCATGTGTTGGAAAAACAGCTCCAGATGACATCACTTTTTGCACCAACAAACCCTAATGACCACTAGGGGCATTTGGGAGTAGAGATAGTGAGTTAGTGTGAGTGTCACTTTAACCTTTCCTGATCTCTGCTTCTAAGCCCCCTCCCAGGTGGGATGTGCCCAGGAAGTTCCTATGGACTTCCTCCTTCTTCCTGACCTTTCGCCATTCCTAACATTCTCTCTCTGACCTTCAACATGTCTGGTCACCATGCTGGTGGCAGCTAGATATTAAGACTAGGGATAGGCCTTTCCTATCACAATGTACTTTTCAATAAAGTAGTTTATTTTAAACTAGAAACAATCTCCAAGGTGTTGATTACTACTAAGCTGTTGCTACTAACAATTCAAGCTGCTTTTGTTTTTTTTGTTTTTTTGACCATTACTAAAATCCCAACAGCATGGACCATCTATGACTTATTTGTGACTAGCACTGGGTGGCTAGTGAGAGGCTCAAGCATTTTAGTAACTGCTAAACAGTCTTCCATGAGGCTCCTATTTGATTAGCTTTCACAATAACTTGTATTAAAATATCTGTGGTGTTCTTTGCAAATGTTGGGCTAAAGGCCTCTCTTTGAGATTGTGCAGAATGTGACTTAACTGGAATGGACAATTATTAGGTCTCAGAACACGCTACTGTGTGTCTGAAGTAACCAGCAGAATAGCACAGTGGACCCAAGCTAACTTGTAAAAACACAGGTACTGCAAGTCATTAAAAAATGCATCATCAGCCCTTGCAACATCTTATAAAAAACTGAATGAGGCAAGGACTACCTAGGATTTTCTCTCCCTTGACCTCTTTAACACCTAAAATAGTGGTGGAAATCTAAAAAGTACAGTTTGAGACTCTGACATGTCTTGCTAAAGCCAAGAGTGAAGCCTTTTCCACTTCCCCTTGCCCTCTTTCCCCCACCTCCCCATGCTGCTGGTGCCAGAACTTGACAAGACTGAGTACATTGGCTGCTGAGCATTCCTGGGACCTCTCCTTGGAGACTGGTGTGGGAACTTGGATCCCCGGATCTGTCTGTAGTTCTTTATGTTGGTAACCTCTTCTAACCCGTCCAGAGGTACAACCAGAATTAAGAAGGGGCCCTCATGCTTCCTTTGACAAACACAGATTGGGACTGGGATAGTTCCCTTTCCTACTGCTTTCAGGCACTGGCCTTGCTGGGGCAGCAGATGAGGAAGGGATCTCCACAGGCAACACTCTTTCTGTTCCCCCTCCTTCACCGTGCAGGAACTGCTGCTCTTCTCCTCTCCCCCTTCCTGTCCAGCAGGGGAGGGTATGGTGGAACAGTACTACTTTCTGCCTGACTAGTGAGGCAATGCCTGGGTTAACAACGGTGGTCTCTGGCAATGAAGTGAAAGGAGAGAGCTTGTGCTGTTGGGGACCATGACCAAAGGAGGTGGGAGATGCATTCTGGGCTTCCCTCTTACTCCCCAGATCATGTCTTATGCTTCCTGAGCTGGTTCAACATTTGGTCTCTGTAGCCAGCTCTAGAGTCTTTCAGAGATCTGGCTTTCAGAGCTTGAATTATTGGGAAATAAACCCCAATTGAAGCAGTGTAACAGCCTGGTGATAAACTCTAAAAGAATTGTTGTATATGACTTAAGGGGAATGTCTTAGATCTGCTGCTGCTCTGCTGTATAGTTTTAGCAACAGAGTAGCCCTCTGAATATTGTGAATCCCTTGGATTAACAAGCCAGTCTGCAGAGGCTTGACTGCTAGAGGTGGCAACTAACACAAGCCCTGCCAGTCTCGAGTAGTAAGCAGAGCTACTTGTCTGTCTTATGACTTCAGCTGAGTGGCTGAAGTCTGCTTGGTGAGAAGCCACAGCACCTAAAACCAAAGCTACCAGGGTGATCAGTTCTCTTTAATAGAATTGCTTTCTGTCCATGGTTCTCCTAGGACATTGCACTGCAGTGTTGGTCTATAGGGCTGCCAGGCTGGGGGCTGAACTGACTGTAGGCCTGGATAGCTGTTGTGTGGTGCCTAGGGCTGAAGCAAGCAACTAAATAGCTGCTCATGAACAATTCTCTCGATCTCTAGTACTGGGACCAATCCCAGTACAAGTAATCAGTGAGAAAAATAAAAATTCATGTGCAAAAATGGCCACCAAGCTATCTTGTACATGTGCAGTGGCCGCTGCCCTTAACCAAAATAGTGGCAATAGCGTCACCACCATTTTGGTTAATGGCTGCCAGATTTCTCTTGTGCAAAAGTGCAGTGGATTGTGCATGTGCACTGAATTCACAAGTGTGTGTGTTTGGAATCGGTCCCAATGTCTTTAGGTTAAGATGATAAAGAGGAAGGAAAAACAAGTGTGGGTGTTTGGGATCGGACCCAATGTCTTTAGGTTAAGATGATTAAGAGGAAGGAAAAACCTTCTAATAAGACTAAACGTAGACTGGGGTTGAGGGGAGGTCTGCTTATATTGGTGGCTCTAGTCTGTGTAGACTGTAGGCAAGCCACTTAACCTTAATATGCTGCCAGTTATGTATTAAACTACAGCCCCTTACTGGAAGTGTGAGGGGAATGGAGGCGCATAAGGATATAAATCTTTGGCTGGTTTTGTTTTTAACACAGAGTACTATAGAAAAAGTGACCAGGGTACTTGAGTACTTTATTAAAATCCCCACCCCACCCGTGTCTTGTCATTGCAGGGACTTGAGACTGATATTGTCATTGGGCCCCGTTCATCCTTGATTCAACTCATGGCTCCTGGGATCCTGATGATCGCAGAGGATGACCTAAGGTATGGTGACTATTCCCTAGCAAGGGGGGGAGAGGAGGCCCTAGGGTGTGATTCTAAATGGTCACTCTCCCTTTCCATGTTCAGGAATGGGGCCTGCAGTGCAGTGGTGGTTCTAAGGCTGGTGGGGCAGTTGGTGGGGCCAAGCCAGAATTTTGGAATTAATACAGAATTTTACAGCCTCAGTTTCCCATCTGTACAAAATGGGATTGTGTCTCTGTCCCTGTGTTCCCCTCACCCTTGCCTTTCTTAAACTGTAAGTCAACTGGGCAGACTTGTCTCCAATAACCACCAGCAGGCACTGTGTTCAGTGGCAGGAGTGCTGGAAGTTAATGCAAAGTAACACAGCGGAAGGCTGTTTACATCCAGTAAAAAATAAAAAGAGAGAACTAGGTGATTTGTTTAAACAAGTAAACAAAGCTTTATTGGGAAGTAACATTCAGAATAGGAAAGCCTGTAGAATCCGAATCTAGCTAACTACCACTTACTGAGAAAGACAGAATGTGTGTTTCTGGGTATTTTCAGACGTGACGAGATCACAGTGAACCACGGTCAATACCCACATGGGGCCAAAGCGCCCTGCATGTGTGTTTGGCGTCCGCCAGATGTTCACCATGCTGAATACCCACATGGGGTCAATTTCAACCACGCTTCCCGGGCTACTGGCGCAAAAATCAGCTGAAGTGTGGTGAAAGTGATTACAGGCCGGCATAAAAAAAGAGTAACGTCTGGTCGGCTATCACGGCCCAGAATCCCCGGCAGGATTCCGAGCTGTGGTGAACTCGGCCAGACGCTGCGGCGGCATTTGCCTCGCTGCCCGCCCATCTCCCTGGAGGGCGGGCGGCGAGGCAGCGTGGAGGGCGCGAGGCCGTGCGGCCGCTTGTTGTGCTGTGCGGCCCTGCTCCCTCCCTGATTCCCCACTGGGATCCCAGGCACGTCTGTTTGCCGTGCCTGGGTGATCCCGGCAGGGAATCTCTGGGTTGTTTTCGGGACGGGGCGAAGCCACCCCGTCACGTCTGAAAACACCCTTTCTCATGCAGTCTGGAGGCATCCTCCATTACAGGGAGGATGAGCACATGTGAATGCAAGTATGGAGAGAAAAAAGTCAAGAAGAGGATTGTGGGAACAAGAAACAGGAAAAGGAAGTGATGAAGAGTCCTGAGAATATCAGTCTGACCAATTTGGAACATACATTACAGACAAAGATAGCACATAAGAAAAGAAAAGAAGAAAGGAGAATCCCTTACCACTGGCTAACTCTGGGTGAAAACAGACATGACGCTAACTGCCCTTTAACCACCCTTGGTGGTTATTTATGCATGTTGCAGGGCTGTATTGGTGCCCTATGCAGCCCTGAAACACGCATAAATGACCACCAAGGGTGGTTAGCATCATGTCTGTTTTCACCCTATGTTTATTGCCCCTAGTGGCCAATAGATTAAACAAGAGTTAGAGATGTTGCTTTTTGATGAAAGAATTTTTCCAACAAGGAGTACCATAGCAGAGAAAACAGAAGTACCATAACAGCTAGCCCAGATTACAGACATTTCCATTACCTTACTTAAGGTGCAATTCAAGCAAACATTACAACAGCTGAAATAAGTGATACAAAAAACAATCTTAATGTTTAACTGATTAGAGCTATTACAGAATGCATTGTCTCTAGAATAGATGACCAAGAAACCAATAAGGACATTCAAATGCAGTTAGGTCAATAAAACTACCTTGGACATTAAAGTAAAAATCTCAGGACTGTTGTCGAACTGTCAGTTTGTGTTTTAATGCCCCTAAGTTACATTTTTCTGATCTTATACATCAATCTGGCATGAGACACTCAGGGTTTTCATCCTCCTCCTCGTCATCTGCTGTCGCTGTATGCGTGAGCTCATTGCAGCAGCCAATAGAATGGCATGAGCCGAACATAGTGCATGATAACTTTGCATAACTGCAGCCACATCTGTCTGTTTGGCAGTGTGTCTCACTTTCGCATGAGCTCTTGGCCAACTTCAGAATTTCTGGAGGTGCCAGTGGTACATTATCAGTTAGTTACAAGTACTAGGCATCTTTATTATAACCATACTGTGACAGGTCAATTGCAGGGTGACTGGGTTTGAAAGCACTTTTCCACACACATTTGGAAATAGGCACGTTTTACATTTTCTTGGAAGGATTCTTCTGTCAGTGGTAACAAACAAAGCTTAGGCATTTGAGAATAACTTCTTCCCATTTTAGGTGCCCACGCCTTTAAATGAGCCTCAGTAGTAAACTTGCATTTATCCTGGCCATAACAAGCTGTCATGAACTGTGTTGCCTGCTGAATGATAGCAGGTAACTCTGCAGCAGGGTCACTTAGCAATGAGAGGGAATGGCCATTCCTTAATGCTTTCACTATTTCCGCTTTACCAAAACATGAGGCTGTAGTGTTGCATCTGCTCGATGGATGTGTTGCTAGAATATCTGGTACAATAGCTTTGTGCTTGGATACAGAGGTGCATATATCTATCATAGTCCTGCCTTGAATAGAGGACTCCATAAAAACCTGCACCTCAATATTCCGCAGGAAGTAGTAATGCAGTAGTAGCAGCAAGACATCAGTGTCATCTGGTAGTATAGTTACTCATGCAAGCTTATCTGAAGCTGCACTGATTGTTGTTGGACAATGATGACGTCCACTTCTTTGTGAGTGGTTGCTATGTCCCTCCTCTTGATTACAGTGGGTGATTTCAGACATTACACGGTCCTGAGTCACCACAGTGGATTCCCAGCGGTGGCGAACTGGCTAACCACCACCCCCATGGTCAAGGAGAGCCCCAAACAGACGTGACGGGAGCGGGACAATGGCAGGGAATCGGGCCGCGAGACCACGGCCCGGGGCAGCGCAACAGACGTTATTCCGATCCCGGGCCATGGTCACAGCACCCGGAAGGCGCCGGGGCAACTCGTCCCAGCTGCTGCTGTGTGCCCTTTAAATCTCCCTCCCTGGCCTGTGTTGTTGCTCGTTGCCTGGCAGCGATGCTACGTACTTTGTCCCCAGCTGGGAATCATGTTGCTTGATTCTGGCAGGTGGTTGCCATTCAGTTGTTACTTTTTTTTGTTTCCCGGTGGGAATCGCTTTGACCACGCTTTTGGAGATGGTCCGGGCTGGAGCTCCAGAAGTGTGGTTATTTTTGACACCTGGTGTGTATTGACTGTGGTGAACATCTAGCGGCTGTGAAACAGACATTCAGGGTGCTTTGGCCCTGCCGCGGGATTGACCATGGTTCACTGTGGTTGACTGTGATCTCGTAACATCTGAAAATACCCAGTCTTGCCACGAACTTCATGTGGAACATCATCCTCTCCTGTGATGACAAGTGTATTCCTGAGTATGTTCCCAGTGCAATTCTGTGTCATTTAGGAACTCATGACGGATCATGGTTATAAGCTGCTTTTTTCTGTTACTGTAAGAACTACTTTCTGGAATGGTACTGTTGTTGGGAAGGTCTTTTGATGAACTCTACTGGCACTTGTGGTTCTAGCCTGCCTTGTGACATCCTTGGTGCTGTATTCCTTCTAACAGTCAAACCTAAAATAAAAACATCACTAATTGTCAGCTTTCTAACTACTACAGTGCAGCAGGTTTGGCCTTGCCTTGTGGGTGTTAGGGTCAGCGCCAATATCAACTTTCATTCATGGGAATTAACTCTTACTCAAAGTCCTTTATTATTCTTCAGTTCTAGCATACAGTTCTCCACATCAATATACACAGACTTAGTCACCAGGAACTTTCATATGTAGCTTTTACTGCCAGACCTCCTAGCCTCTGGCTGAGCAGTACTGGCTTCTTGCACAATCTCCTAGTTCAAGCCAAGCCCCACTCTCAGGTTGGTTATAATTCAAGCCCAGACCTACATAAAACCTTCTGGCTGATTACTCATTGTCTCTTAATCCATAGGTTTAACATCCAAGAGCTCTCTGGTCAGCAGCCTCCTGCAGACTGAGCTCTTCTCTGGCTCATCTTTATCAGAGTCTGGGCTAGTTCCTGCCACACTCACTTCCCCAGCTACTTCCTGTTGGGTACAATTCCTTAATCCTATCAGTGCCTGCAGCTTAGCTTATGCTGCTTTAATATTGCTGCTAGCTGTCTTAAAAAGCCAGTGGCCTTTATAGGGTCTGCCCTGCCACATAGAGTTTTGAAACCTGGAAGGTGGTCTTGCACTGTGTCCTGTTCTGGCCAATGCATGCCCCAAAGTAGTGCTGATCCATCAATAATGGTGCTTGGTGAGCCCTTATCTCTACTTTGAGAAGAGACAGGTACCTGTAGAATACTCTTCAAGGCAGATTTCGATTTGCACACTTGCATCTCTCTGGAGTTGGAAAACATCAATGTGGGAATCAGTGCCAGCTGGTGAGAAAAGACATTGTTGATATCAGCCTCATGAGAACTTGCTTGTAGACCAATAGCACTAGAGTAAATCAAGCTTCTATCAAAAACCTTACTTGTCAACAGTGATATGCTTCTTTGTTGCTGCTATGGTAACAACCTTCTTGGGTATTGTTTCAACAAAACTTCTTGGCCATCCATTTTCAAGCTTTCATTTGTTTGGATCCGATGGATATTGCTTCATAAACAATGACTGTTGAAGGGGAGACCCTATGGGAAACAATGTTTACTATGTTTTCTGAATGGGTGTCTGGTTTTGTAGGATTGATCAAAAGTTGTAGTTTATGACAAATACCATCTTGGTCTTTGACATCGGCTGCTATTCTGGATTTTATTTCTTTGTGCTTTTGTTTAATGTCGTCTTTTTGCTGGCTGATGTTTGAGATGTCGTCTTCCAGTTGAGTGCAAATATGCAGACTTAATGCCCATGTCTTGAGAGTTTCTGGTCTCTGAATAATTCCTATGATTCCTCCCTGGTCGTGACCATATAACTTGATCAGTGTCTCAATCTACATGTCATTCCAAACACCATTCCAAAAACCAGGAATGTGTTGCATCACATGATCACCTGCAAGAAAATTCAGTAGCACACTGGCAGGCATTGCTTCAACTGATCTTGTGTAGAATAAACCATAACGGACATAATTTGTATGATCAGCAGCATAGAAATATGGCACCATTCAATGAATTGCTTCAATATGCAAAGGCCTGTCACCCTCCCTCTCTGCCATCACATTTCATAATGATGAAAACCGGTTTAATGAGAACATCAGTCCAGAGCTTGTTGGTCTTACTTCTAATGGCTAGTTCTTAGAGTTTGAGCATTAGTTCATTGCTACTGGTAAGTGTATTTGAATCCAAAAACACCCTGTATCAGAGGAGGTCTGCCTATAGGGACTCTGGGGTACTGTCCCCTTCCTTATTTGGTGCTGCCAATGCCTCTCTGACTCAAATGCAACAGGCAGGCAGGATCTGTTAGTCAGTTATAGGCTGAGTCAATGAAGCCTGTCTGGCCCTGCCTGTGCTAGTGTGCTGTCTTGGGAGGGAAGGGGAGCACTTGGGAGCAGTGGGGCTCTCTTCACAGTGACCCACCAAAACATTATAACCTGGGGGTGTGGCCACTGCAGAGGCATTGAGTTCCATTGAACTCTAGCCTGTGCAATTTGATGGCTAGGGAGGGCTCCTTTTGAAAAAGCCCCACCTAGGCACTGGGGAGAAGGGAAGGGAGTGGTAGGAGCCAGGGAGCACAAGGCCTGCTGTGCTTGCCTGAGGCTCAGTATTATTAGAGCATGGGGGCGCTCTAATAGTTAAGGTGTGTTACACCCTCCATTATAAAGCCCCAACATTCTGTTTACTATAAAATTGGCATGATTAAAGTTAGGATTGTTGAATTTGTGGTGACGGATCACTGGAGTAAGCAGTACATGCTGTCCACATCTCAGCTGAATTGGTTGGATAACAGCCGAGATTGCAGTTTTAAAACCACAAGTTGAAAACCTGTTTTTTCAAAAGTTAGACCATCTCAATCTCGGCAGGATAAAGGGGTTTTGTGTTGGTTGGGAGGAGGTGTAAGCCTTTTAGAAAATTCAAGGAGTCTGCCAGCTGGTGCCTTCTGATTTACTTTTTGTAAATTGGGTTAGTAATAGTTAAGTGATATCTTGAAAATTCAATGTTAGCCTATGGAGACCATCCTGAGTGTGAAGTGCTTGCGAGCATTCTATGTGTAATGTAGAGAGTATTTGAAAGCAAACAGTCTTGAACATTGGGGACTACAACTCCCAGCAGTCACTGCTTGCCAGAGCCTATCATTGCTGGGGAAAGAGAGGGAACTGCACCTTCCAGGGGACAGTGTGAGAGGCTGGTCAGCCATGTTTAGAGCTGATCTGGTGGGGAGAGGAGGAGAGAAAGGCCTGTGGAAGGGAAAGAGCTGATTCTGATCTGATCCTGCACAGAAGGTATCCTGGCTTGGGGGCCAGGGATGCCGAGATGGCTAAACAGAGCTAGCTAATCCCACAGTGATGTTTGGGGTGGCTGATCTTGCCCCCTAAACCTGCCAAGAACCATGGAGCGCATGGATTTCAGTGACAGCCCTTCCTACTCCAAAAATATATGGTGTCTGGATTGTGGCTCCAATTGGGCACCCCATTGGAGGAGCATGGCTGGGCCCAGAGCGCTGGAGTTTGCCTGTGATGGTCCCAAGTGCAGGAAAAGGGCAGAGACTTATCCCAGAGACAGGAGGCTACAGGTGGGATGAAATCTATCTTCTTTCAGAGATTCTCCCTCTGACTTTCCCAACCCCACTAAGGAATGAGGGTAAGTGGGTGTTCTGGGCTGATACACTGGGCGTTCTGCAGGAGGGGGACAGGGAGACGGTGGGGTACTGTGCAGATCAGCCCTGTGGTGGCAGACTGACAAGTGTAGTCCTCTTGGGAGGACTCGAAGAGCGAGCCTCAGTCCATGGAGGGAGATCCTATGGGGGAGCAGAGAGGGAGGCAGCATACACAAAGGGGAGCGGGGGACATTAAGGGAAGAATAGGGGCAGAGCCTCTGTAATTAGATTCCACAGTGGAAGCCATGCATGGGGGGAGGTCTGCATAGTGGGCAGCATTGTGCAAGAAAGGGAGCCCCGTCCAAGGGGGAGTAAAGTGGGGGAGTGTTGTAGAGAGAGTGCTTCAGAATAATGGCCATAATTGTGCCAGGGGAGAGCTCCGGACAGAGGAGAATTGAGTGAGGGAGCTTTGTACAGGAGGAGAGCTGTAGGATGGGCAGCATTATGCTAGGTGGTGAGTCCTGTACCTAGGAACAGCAGAGTCAGGGAGCCCTGTACAAAGAGTGAACTACCCAGGGGGGTCCTGTACAGGGGGAGGTCATAGAAAGCAGAATGGCCAGTCTTGCACAAGGAAAAGAGCTCTGACCATGGGGAGTAGAGTGGAAGGCTCATGTACAAGCCACGAGCTAGAGAGATCAGAGAGCAGATTTTGGAAGTTTGCAATGCTTAAACCAAACCAAAGATTTTGTATTCTTAGTAAAGCAGAGAGCTACCAGTAAAAATCCAGCTTTGCCTTGCTTGCTATTTGAAGGAAGTAACCTTCTAAACTGAAGGGAGCAGCTCTTCCAGCTTGGCCTCCCCTAAGCCCTGCTCCCATAGTGGTTATGCTGCTGAGCATTCTATTGCAGTAGCAGGACAAATTTTCTGCATTGCATTGTATTTAACAAAAAACTTGGATATTCCATAATCAAAAAACTTCCAGTTTACAAGGAGAGTTAAGGCTCTTGTAAACTCAATCATGCACTAAAAGACACAGAAATTGCAAGTTAAGGCTCTCACCTTAACTTCTGTGCCATGTTAGCAGTAAAGACATTGTACTATCACATTGTGCTCACTTACAACTTAGGCTTCATGCACCCACACTTTGCCCTCGTCTTTAAGCTTCAGTCCTCTTCCTCGTTGTAGGTTGGGGACAACACTGAGGCTGGGAATGGGAGGGTGTGAACTGGCCCCACACCCCCTTCTTTCCCTCTATCCTTTCATTTCAGTTGGGGAGAATGGGACAGCTGACAAATGACTCACAACCATCCCTCTTGCCCACTAGTCTCCACTGCCCTCCACAGTGAAGCTGGGTAGAGTCATATACAAATGTTTAATTAAAACTAAGTTGGTTATGCATTGAAATTAATAAAATGGAATGGCCATTGGAAGGAATGGAGGCAACAGCAGTGTCAATTTCTAAATAAATACTATTGTCATTCCAACATCCAATTAAGTGATTGTGAAATTATGCAACACAGTTGCATGTTTTGGAGTGCACAGGGAAGGCAACAGGGTGTAAAATGATGCGGAAGGCACCAGATGCAGTAAGTGGAATGGCTGGAATGACAGGGAAAAATACAAAGTGTGCAAGATTAAGTGGGTGAATGACTGGAGGAATTAGAAATAGTTGCAATAATAAGGTTCTGAGTGAAATAACTGATTTGGAAGATTGATGGGATATCTGAGGAAGTAATTCTATCAGTTTACCAACTTACCATTGCTGACTCCCTATCCTTTGATTCTCAATAGCCTCCCTCCCTTTTATTCCATTTCCTCTTGTGTTTTTTTTTTGTCATTCTACACACACACTTCTATTCCATATGACATACAGACACATATTGTATTTCCCAGGACTTTTGAGTTCTCTGTGAGGAGAGTGGGGGGTTACAGGGATAGCGGGAAGACTTGGATCCAGGACTCCTGGGTTGTCTGTTACAAGGTTGAGAGCAGGAGAGAGGAGAACAGGCTCAGAACAAGGACTATTGAGTTGCCTGTGAAGGGAGTGCAGCCTACTGGATTAGAATGGGATGGAGAGGCTAGAAGTCAGGAGTCCCATGTTCTCAGTTACAAGGCTGGGACCAAGTAGATGAGAAGGGGAGAAGGGGTGGGAGCCAGAACTCCTAAGTTCTCTTTCTTAAAGAGGAAACCAAGGGGGTGAGGGGCCAGTTCACACACTCCTGTCCCCAGCTTCAGCGTTGCCTCCAATCTGCAAAGAGGAAGAGGTTTGAGGCTGAAAGATGAAGGCAAAGTGTGGGTGCATGGAGCCTAAGTTGTAAGTGAGCACAATATGTGAGACTGTACAATGCCTTTACTGCTAACATGGCACGGACGTTAAGACGGGAGTCTTAAATTTGCAATTTTCATGCTTTTTAGTGCATGATTGAATTTGCAAGAGCCTTAACTCTTGTAAACGGGAGGTTTTTTATTATGGAATTTTCTTGGCCTCTCAGGGCATTTCTGCCTGCCTCCCGCTGCTGCTGTTAAGTGTTTGAGGGCCCTTGGGGTGGGGGAGACCTGAATGGGGGTCTGGGGGGGAATGGGGGGAGGCTGGAGAGATGAGAATAGAGGCCTGGGGTGGTGAGAGGGTGTGGGTTAGAGAGAGCAGAAGATTTGGGCCAGTTTGCAGACTGCTGCAGGTTGAGGACAATTGGAACCCTCCTTTGGGTGAGTAATATCTTAAAACTTTTCTATTTATAATTGCTCCCCTTGCCTGATTTTTATTTTATTTTGAGGTCATTTTTTTAAAATTTAAATTAAACTTATTTTTTTAGCATTTGGGGGGGTTATTGTGCTTGAATTTTAAATATATTTTTGGATTTTAATTTTTTTTTGGTTTGTGCATTGAATATATTTAAAAATATTTATTTAGATGTTTAAAATTTGTTTATGTAGCTGATGGATATTTAATTAGAATGTCTATGTGCATTGACACAGTGCAGCAGGGGAGTGACTTGCTTAGAATGTGAATGGAATGGACCATGCTGTCCTTTGTCTTGTGCAAAGTAGCCAATTTTGAGTCCCCCCTCCCCCCCACACTGTCAACATTTTGAATTTGAACCTTTTAAAAGACTGGGCTTGCAAGGCTGTTTCTGTCTGGTTGGTGAGTTACTGAGGGAAAAGGGGGTGGTTGTTGGACAGCCTTATTCCTTGTGGGGTTTTTTAACTTTTGAGTGGTATGGATTTGAGAGAATTAGAGTTCTGATTTGGCCCAAGACTCCAGGCTGGAGGGAAGGGGGTGCATCCTCAATTTTCTGAGCTGGATGGACCATGCTGGTCTTCTTGTCTTGTGCAAAATAGGGTGTTTTTAGACACACATTTCTCCTAGATGTTTGCTGTAACATCCTGAACTTTCTGTGTCTAAATCACTCATCCAGATCTTCAAAGATCCAGATGTTTAACTTCTGCGTGAAACTTCTCCCAGAACTTTTGTGTGTAAAAGGTTCTCCTGGTAAACTGCTTTGCTCCAGGCAGCTATGGTTACTTGGTTTCTATGGCAGCCTGTCACGTTTACAGCTGTGGCTACTTTAGGCTACCTCAGGGCAGTGTTTGTGTGAAGAATGCATCTAGGAACTGCCTCAGGGCTCTGTGTGTGTGTGTGTGTGTGTGTGTGTGAGAGAGAGAGAGAGAGGAAAAATGAATCTGGAACTTACTTGTGGACTTGTAAACCCAGAAGATTGAAATATCCGGAACTTTAACCTGTGTCTAAAAATGTCCATTGTCAATTTGAAGTGTCACCCTCCCCCCGCCCCCTCTGCATTTTGAATTTGAATCTTTTACAAGACTGGGGTTGCAAGATTTCCTCCTGGATCTGCTTATCCGAACTTGGAAATCTGAGAGCGCCTCGGGCAGCCTTGAGTTGTTGTTGCTACTTGTTGTTAAAACTGGACCCAGTTTACAAGGGGGTGGAGAAGTTCCCATTTTAAATCTGAATTTGGCAATAGAGTGCAGCCATTAAAACCCACTTCTGTGTCCTTGTCGTTTTCTGGGGTGCAGCGACAAGGTAGGGCAGCTTATTTCTGCACCTGGGCAAAGGCTGCAAGGTAGAAAAACTGGAAAAGAAGAAAGGCTGTGGGTGTTTGTCTAGTGAGTTTGGGGAGTGGAGGGGAGAGGACTCCAGGTTCCAGGAAATGGGTTCTCCCAGGTGGAATTTTGGAAGGCCTGCCTATTAGGCTGAGTGGAAGCCTGACCAGCCTGGCTGAGGAGCCAGCACAGATATGGTTGCCATGTATGCAAATTCTTAGAGGGTACTTATGAGAGATACAAGCTGCAGGGCTATATTGGTGCCAATGCAGCCCTGCAACCTGTATCTCTCAAGTGCCATTTAAGAATTTGCATATATGGCAACCCTAAGCACAGACAGAAGTTCCCTGGAGACAGGCCTGGATCCACAGGTGTGAGTGAACTAGGATCCAGGGCCAGGCAGTGGGCTGAACTGTTTGGGAATTGTTTGGGGACCCAGCCTTACTGGGCAACGCCCCTAATCAGGAGGACTGGGCTGGCTGTAAGGGAGAGTGAGGAGGCCACCGTATAAACAATCCCCAGAAGTCAAGGCTTGCAATATAAGAAGGACAAGGGTGAGGGCAACACAGGGAGAGGCACTGACACACATTCCCATTTTTACATTTTAATTTTTTAAATATATTTTTACAGATGGGGAACTGAGGCTGTAAAATTTCATAAAAATGTCCAAAGTTGGGGTGGCCCCGCCTACTGTTGGCCGCACCTACTGATGGGGTGGCCCTACCTACCATTGGCCATGCCCATCTCTGGGATGGCCCTGCCCACTACTCCACCAGTCTCTGGACCCACCAGCTGCCACTTCAACCATACGAAGAGCTCTGACATTTCGATGGAATTTCTTTCCAGTGAGCATCTTTGGCACACCAGAAAACACCTCCCCCATGACCTCCACTAAGCCACTATCTCCCATTAGTATAACCAACTGACTGAACAAAACTCATCAGAAGCTGCATGCCTCCAAGTCTTAGCACTACATCAGAGAATCTTTCTGGGTACTCCCACCTTATGATGTATCCTGTATATATTTTATTGACCATCTGTGTTTCAATATATTGAACATTACAATAGGCCTTTGAATGGTTAATTTCTAATGGAACTGTCTCTAGAATGTCCTTTTAGCTGTAATCTTGGAGAGATACAATCAGTCTGTCTCTCAAGAAATCAACATTCACTGTTGACCAGAGTCAAGAGACGTGACTCCCAAGCAGGCAGGAAGAGGCCTTGTTTGTTTGGATCTTAGTTATTGTTAAATCCTATCTCAGATGATAGCTACCTGTTTAGTATGTATCAACAGGCTTCTTACTATGTACTTTGAGAAAACTCTCATTGTCAGCTGTTTTGACCTGATGTCATCTAAACTTGACTCCTAAGCATTTTTTCTCCATAAAGATGGATTTTTCAGAAAGCTTTCTTTCCTTGAAATTTTCTCACCTTCCATATGGCAGTATGAGACAAAGGACTGGTATGAGACAAAGGACTGGGTGAATATGAAAGTATATTCTCTTGATTCATTGAACCAATAATACTTAAAGTGTATGTATGTCTCATAGATGTTAAGATCTTTGAACTTGTAACAAAACTGTTCCTCGAACAGAAATGTCTTTTTAAATCATGTATTTTTAACTGACACTGTTTCTCTTTTGTACCATGTGTTTTTTTGAACTTAAGTAAACTATGCTTTATTTTATTTATTTATTTAAAATGTATATCCCGCCCCTCCTGCCCACAGGGCAGCCCGGGGTGGTGAACAACATGTATTTATAATAGTTCTTGTCGCATGGCTTCATTTATAAATAATATTGTCTTTTTAATACTTTGCTGAGCTGGCTGGCTTAATAGCACAGTGTAAACTGAGGATGATTTCAGACGTTACGTTTTCAGCATTCACCTCAGTCAAACATGGGTGGTGGTGAAAGAGCCGTGCATGTCTGTTGACCCGCATCCAGATGTTCACCACAGTTAAACGCGGGCTGGGGTGAACCTAACCACACTTCGTGAGGTCGGGGCGGGAGGAGGTCCAGAAGTGTGGTGAATGTTCACCATGGCAGGGGTGAACAAAAAGTAATGTCTGAAGGGAAAACCCCAGCCATGGTGAAAGGAAATGACCACGGGCTGTGGTGACGGCATGTAGCATCGCTGCCAGGCAACCAACAACAAGCGGTACATGGAGGGAGATTTAAAGGGCAGGCAGCAGTAGGGGAACGTGGTGGAGTAGTCGATGGAGAGGAGAGAGAGGAAAACATGTGGCGAATGGAGCAACAGGGCGAGGAGGAGGTGCAACAGCAGCAGCAGCAGGGGAAACCTCGGAAGAAGGTAGGTGTTGCAGGTGGGTCGGGGCTGGGGAGGGGGGAGGGCGGGAGGGACTACAGCCATCAGGAGCCTAACCAGCAGCCCCCATTGTACCCACAGCAGACTAGCAAGAGGGCACATGCCCCGGAGGAACCTGAGGCCGGAGGGAGTCAGGGACAGGTGGTGGTCACGGAGGAGGAAGAGGCAGTGGAGGGGCCAGCACCCAGGTGCTGGTACCACAAGGGGGGCCAGTGGGGGATCCAGGAGACCCATGACCTAATAGCTATCTGGGCAACACCTGAGATGCAGGCTGAGCTGGCTATCAATGCCCAGAATGAACAGGTGTTTGCCCAGATAGCCATGGAGATGGGGGAGGCTGAATATGACTGAACGCCCACACAGTACTGGACTAAAATCAAAGAGCTCAAGATGGGCTATAAGGACATCACAGACAACAACTGGTGCTCAGGGCGGGCAGCATGGGCCTCCCCCTACATGGATGTGCTGAACCGGGTGCTGCACCGCAAAGGCTCCATAGTCACCCGGCGCCGGGTAGGAGGGGGCACCTGGGAGGAGTGGCCCATGGACGAGCACCCCCCCTGCAGCTGGAGAGCACCGGGCAAGGCCGGACACTGGGCACAGAAGCCCTGGAGGAGCTGCCAGGGACCTCACGCACACACGCCCGACACCCCCCCCAGTCCGACGTCTGGCGAGGGCATGCATGCCCCAGCAGACTCCAAGGAGGTGGAGGGCAAGGAGGAGACCATGACCCTGCACCTCACAGCATGCCAACCCAGGGACCAGACAGACACCAGCCCCAGCAACCGACCAGCCTCGGGAGGGAACAGACACTGAGGGAGCAGGTAGGGGCAATACAGGGCACATGCACAGACCGCAAGGGAGGGCAACGGGGGTGGAATGGGATGGCAGCACACACACACACCCCGCAGACCCAGAGGCTGGGATGGGACACGGGCAGAGGAGCCGCATAGGGGCCAGCGGTGCCCATCCCGGGGTGAAGGAACGCCCCGAGCATGGAGACAGGAGGGGGGGCAGGGAAATGGCCCCCCACATGCTTAACCAAACCCTTTATCACCCCACAGAGCCACAGATGGGCACAGGAGGACCGTGGCCAGGGGCCGCGGTACCCCCGGCACAGAGGATGCGGGAGCCACCAGCACACAGCAGACTGAGGAGATGCTGGAAGCTGTCAACCGACTGGAGGAGGGGATGTCGAGGGCCCTGAAACAGGTGGAGGGGAGGGACCGGGTGCTGCTCGTGGAGATGCGTAAGGACCGGTGGCTGATGAAGCGGGACATGGACCACCAATTGGAGGCCCTCTGGGCCCACTCGGATAGGCAGGACCACCGGTCCGAGGAGCTTGGCCGGAAACTGGACCACTCCCTGGAGCAGGGCACATCCCTCCTTCTGCAGGTCGGGGCCCTGAGTGCCTTCATAATGACGTCGGGTGCCATGCCAGCACCCAGACCCGTGCCCCCTCCACCTGCCCCATGCCGTACCACAGGCCCTGCCAGTGCCGCCACCCCTGCCTCCCCAACAGCACCAGGGACCGCGGATCTGTGGACCCATGCCCCCACAGCTCAGATGCCAGCATCCGGGCCGCCGGGCCCTGATACGGCCGCAGGCAGCACAGGGGGAGGCGAACAAGGGCCCCCGGGGGGGCGGTTGGGGGACAGGGGCAGGGTCCCCAGCCTTTCCGGGTGACAGCACCTCCTCCTCCACCTCAGATGAGGGGGGGGTCTGTAGCCTCGGCCATCCCTGTTGGCAGGAGACAGGGATGGCCCAGGGGCAGATGGGGATGGGGGAGGGGCAGGGGCAGGGCAGCATAGGGGATGGGGTGGGCAGGGGGCATCCGGTACCACGTAGGGGGGTGGGAGGGTGGAAGGGCACGAGGGTACACGGGTGTACTGGGGTATGGGGCAGGACCGGGGGAGCACAATAAATGGTCTGAGACACACCTAACCGTGTCTTGAGTGCTTTCATTCCTACAGGTGTATACCCCATCTCCGGCCTCACGGACCGACACGGCATCAGGCACGACACGGTTGTGTGCTTCTCCCCAAGGTACCGGCATGGGTCTAACATTGGGGGTACCCTGTGCAGCCCCCCAGAGCTCGGGCCCTGGCCCCCAGGCTGCTGCCCTTCCCTGTGTGTGCGTGTGCTGTTGTTGCTATCTCCACTAGCAGGTGGGTATGCATGGGGCTGTCTGGCAGCTGTGCGCTGTCTGGCAGCTGTGCGCTTCCCACTCCCATCTCATCCCTCCACAGTGGCCCCATTGGTCCCATCCTGCCATTATCTGTTGGCCTTGGCAGCCCCCGTCTGCCTGTCCAGCCCCCTGGCCCCACATCCCATGCTGCCCCCACGGCTGCTGCGGCTCAGACCCTCCTGGAGCTGTACCATGGCAGCTGCATCGCAGCCCGAGGTCCCGCTCAGAGCCTCCGGGGGCTTTGGCCGAGCCTGGACCACTCGCGAGAGCATGACCCTGTGCGATCTGTGGCTTTTGCCCATCGTTCAGCGCAGCCTACGCTCCTTGCCCACCCGGCTGGATGCCTATCAGTGCCTGAGCTTTGGTATGCTGCACTTAGGCTATGTCGTGACCACTGACGACTGCTGTGTGCACTGTGAGGAGCTGGGGCTCCCCCCCTTCCCTAAGGGGTGCCTACCGGGCACGCTGGGGGGCCTAGTGGTGTGGACCCCTGCCGAGACGGCCTCCGCTCAGTGTGTGCACGCCTTCCTGGGATATGCGACCTGCCTGTGTGAGGGTGACCCAGCTGTGGCCGTGTCCTACTTCATCAGCGTGCAAGGCGCCCGTGGGTATCCGTGCTCCTGCGGGACTGCCTACCACCATCTGCTGGAGCTGTCCCACCTGCCCTGACCCACTGCGGCTGATTATGGCTTGCCCCCCCCCTCTGAGCCGGAGCTGGTGGCCCTGTCGGAGGTGTGCAGCTGCTCTGATGTGCAACTCGGGATGAGTTGTGTGGATCCCTTCGAGGCCTTCTACCTGATCTGCTTCCACATGGCTGGCTGCGGCTTCTGCCTGGGACTGTGGCAATGGCCCCGCTATGTGCACCTGCTGTCGTTACCGCCCCCTCCACGTGACGGGAGCCCCTGCAGCTGGGTGTAGGGTGCTCCAGGCCCATCTGACATCCGGCTGCCTCCTCAGTGCCTTCGTTCCGTCTGTGGCCTGGGTGTTTGGCCAATGCCTGCTGTCTCTTCAGGATGGCTGGACCCCCTGGGACCCGTTGCTGGCTGCCTGCCTGCCTGTCGCCTCCTCACCAGGAACCTTGCTGCCGCCGCCCCAAACCCCTCCATGTGGCGTCCATGGTGGGTCGTGGTGCTGACTCCCTCCTGGACTGGGCCCCATGCCCCCTTACTGCTACCCCTTCTCCCACGCCCTGGCCCCATGTGCTCCCACTCTGTATGCCTCTGCCCCAGGTCAGTGCCACTTCTGTCCTCAATAAATGCCTGTTGCACTTCATTGTGCCTTGTGTTGCCTTCTGTCTCCTTGGGCTGCTGTGTCCCCCTTCCCCTTGCCTGCTGGGCTCCTGACCCCTCCCCCTCCTGATGGGCTGGCCATGCTGGATCCTCGCCGCCCCCCCCTCCCGTGCCTCTGACCGACCATGGGGTTCCCTGTCCCCCCTGGTGTGTGCCCCCTCTGTCCCCCTGCTTGGCACCCCTTTGTTGTGTGGGTGTGCAGCTTTGTTTGTGTGTGTGTGCTTCTCATTTTGAAGTCCGCGCTCCTTCCGTGCGGCCGCTGTTTGCTCACACTGCTCGCACTTCAGCTCCCTCCACCCCCTCCCTTCATGTTTCCCTTCCCTGGGCAGGGCCCTCCGCTGTCTATGGCTTCATTTGCCCTCAGATGGCCATGTTTGCGGCCGCGCGACCCCAGTGCCTTGTGGGGCTCCCACCACGGTTCTCGCCACCACGTCATGTCTGTTGGGTTCTCCCGGCCTGGGTTCACTCTGGTTGGCCCCGGGCGGTGGTGCCGTCCCTGTCACGTCTGTTGGGGCCGCGCAGCTCACCACAGCCCATGGTGAAGCAATTGACACTGGGGTGGGATTCACTGTGGTGAATCTCACCGTGTCACGTCTGAAATCACCCTGAGTTTCCACATATTGGAAAAGAGTGCCCTATATCCAGACCAGATTGTCAGGCCTGGACCACTAAGCACATTTTCCCTTTGAGGAAAGGAAACCGAGGCACAACGCAACAACCTGACATGTAAAGCAGCTCTGTAAAGCTGATGGTCGCATCAAGTTCAAGTTAGTTTATTAGGTGCGGGCTTTCACCATGGCCAACATACAGGCTAACAAATAAAAAAACATTAAAAAAATTTCCACCAATTTGCGAACTCTGTGAAAATAGAGCAAACTACATAAATTCATACAGTGAAGTGGGATCCAAGACCTAACCCAACAAAGATGACTCTAAGTTCAGGGATTTCAAAAACTAAACCCCCCAAATTATTTTACCATTGGAGCACTCTTAGCCTAACCTAACCTGACAGGCAATATTCAAAATTGCTTGAGTTCTCACTTGTACAGATCTACATAAATAAGTCGACATTTATATTAAAATATTCCGAGTATGGCAAAGAATTCAACAAAAAAACCACCCTACAAAAATGACATCAGCATTCCCCATATTTTGTCATCAATTAAACCGATTTAATAAATTTAGTTTGTTCAAGTTCAGCATCCAAGAGCTCTTTTAAGGCAATTCTTCGTCTCTGGGCCAAAAGAATCTTAAGGCTCTGTCTCCATATTTTATGTACCTTGTCAGAAGTCAGCATCTCAAGTATGCCTTTAGGTATGGGCGGTAGGATCCTTCCAGGAAAAAGCGGGACAAGCCATGCCAATCTTAAACATTCATACAGAGGGCAGTCATATATCACATGCTCTAGGGTCTCAATTTGATCCGAGCAGAGGCAATGTCTGTCCTCCATTACCATTTTTTCTATACAACTCTGCTTTACTGGAGAGTCGAACAACTGGATCCGAATAAGTGTCCTCATTCTGAATAATTTAAAGTCCGTTAGAAGGAACAAATATGATTCTAACTGGAAAATGGTTTTCACTCTAGAGTACCAGCGGGCTATTTTTATCTGAAGCAATTTTGCAATCTCCTCCTGTGCAGTCATATCCCATATCCTCTCATTGAGCAGCTTGTCCAGCTGTAAGACATCCATATTGGCATAATAGTCTGGTGAAAGTCCTAATGTATTCAGAGTTCTTGAGACCAATTTATATTTTCTGCTTCCATCACGTGCAACCTGCTCCCTCCAGTACAGATATGGGAGTCTTGTTGTCTCAAGACAACAGATCTTATTCCAGAAGCATAGCACTTTGGAGAGCACAATTGCACATACAGGGAGCATCCCTGTTTCAGAATGCAGAATTGCTATAGGCGTACAGTTTGGAAGACCCAAAACTCCCCTAATAAACTTGTTCTGCACAGTTTCCAGGTTTTTGACAGAATGTAATAAAGAAACTTCCATTCCATAGGTAAGTTGGGCCAATACCTTAGTTTTAAATACCTGTATGGCTGACTTAATTGGTACAATACATACCTAGACAACCTATATAATAATACCTGCCGTTGTGCCAGTGGCTTTTGTAATTAGCATTTTAACATGCTTGGTCCAGGTAACTCTGTTTGTAAAAATCAGTCCCAGGTAGGTATAACTTGAGACCTGGAGCAACACATTTTCACAGAGTTTCCAAATACACCTCACCTGAGGGTGGCCAAAACATATAACCTGAGATTTAGAAGGATTCACCATCATTTTATTTTTGGTACAGGATTAATATAATTGGTGAAGTCTACTCTGTAAACCCTTCTTTGTTTGAGACAGGAGAAGCATGTCATCTGCATATAATAGACATGCTACCGCTCTGCCAGATATTTGTGGTGCAGCTACTGCAGTCCTGGAAATCCTGTCAATCAGGTCATTGATAAAATGGTTAAAGAGCACTGGAGCTAACAAGCAACCTTGACATGCACCTGTCTGGATTAGAAATGGGTTGGAGAGGTGACCGTCCTAATCCAGTCCTATCTGTGCTTGAGTACCAATATGAATCTTAATTATCAATTTCAGCAAATCCTGGTTAATTCCTATCCTGGCTAATTTTGACCACAGAATAGGTTGATCCACTGCATCAAATGCTTTTGAAAAATCTATAAAAGCTACAAAGTTTACCGCCTCTAATTGATGTATATTTATCTATTAAGTGTGATAGTACAAAGCAGTGATCTAGCATAGAGCGACCTTGTCTAAAACCTGCTTGTTCTTCAGACAGTACATTCAAGTAAGAGTCCCGATATATGTCTGCTATAGATTTTGCTAGCAATTGGTAGGAGGCTTATAGGTCTATAACTGGAAGGATCAGATTTACATCCCCGCTTATAGATGGGAACTATAACAGAGGTATTCCATGCCTCAGGAAAAAGTTTAGATGTACTAAAAAAAGAATATAATTTTGCTAGAATAGGTGCCCACCAGCCAGCAAATTCTTTAAATATTTCCAGAGGCATATGATCAATTCCAAAAGCCTTCCCATTTTTCAAGGCTGAAATATACATCAAAATCTGATCTGTTGTAATAGTCAGTGATAGAATAGGTGCATCATTCTCAGTGCTAACAGGGGACAGAGATCATCAATCTTAATTTGTTTTAGAGGTACTTGCAAAAGAATTCCCACACCCCCCCTCTCTCCCCCTCTGTCCAAGCTTGACTCATCAACTGTCTCTCTGATATCTCTGCCTGGATGTCCCAACATCAGCTCAAGCTCAACATGGCTAAGACTGAGCTCCTTATCTTTCCTTCCTACCCTTCGTCTCCCTCTTCCCTGTCCATTCTTATCTATGGGGTCAACATCCGCCCCATTCCCCAAGCCTGTAACTTGGGCTTCGTCTTCGATACTCACCTTTCCTTTAAACGTTACATCTGTTGCCAAGTCCTGTCGCTTCGCCCTCCACAACATTGCTCGGATTTGCCGCTTTCTCTGTTTTCTCAGCCAAAACCCTTGTTCATGCCATGGTCATTTCTCACCTTGACTACTGCAACCTCCTCCTTACTGGCCTCCCCCCGCTCTCACCTGTTCCCCCTTATCTCTTTCCAAAACTCTGCTGCTAGGGTCATCCACTCAGCCTGTCGCTTTGACCACGTTCAGCCTCTCCTCTCCTCTCTTCACTGGCTACCCCTTCCCAAAAGCATCCTTCACAAACTCCTGGTATTCACTTATAAATGCCTTCACAGCCTGGCTCCCCCTTACCTCTCAGCCCTAGTCTTGTTACACACTCCTGCACGCACTCTCTACTCCTCCTCTGTTCCCTCCCTCGCTCTCCCTCATCTCCCCTGCTCCTCTAACCGCCTTTGCCCCTTCTCCCTTGCTGCCCCCCCATGCCTGGAACTCCCTCCCTGCCCACATCTGCTTTGCCCCCTCCCTCCACACCTTCAAATCCCTCCTCAAAACCCACCTCTTCCTTGCTGCCTTTCCCGACACCTGTTAGAACTTTCCTTTCAATTTTTACTGTCTGCCCTCCCCGCAGACTCCTACCTAACTGCAACCAAGCCAAGCACGTGCACCTGAGACCTTGCATCTGCTTGAATGTTATTTATCCCTTGTCTCTCCCTGTGTCCCCTCTCCTTGTCTCCCCCCTCCGTGTCTATTAGATTGTAAATCGTAGGCAAGGACCACGTCATTCTTGTTCTGTAAAGCGCCAGGTACACAGCTGGAGTTACACAAATGCTTATAATATTTTTATTCACTGGTATGGGAACTAAATGAGACCCTCTATTTTTGAGGGCTCCATTTATAAGTTTCCAATTTTTTGAAGAGTCCTGCATTGTAGCTGCCATCTGAAGATCTGCCCATATTCTATTTTGATAACTATCCTTCTTACCTATCAGCATCTTTCTGTGTGACTTTTTCACCTGAATATATTCTTCCCACATATTGGGAAATGTATATATTTTCCATGTTCTCTTAAGGCAACTGAGATGACACTTTGCTTGCCTATACTCCTCATCATACCATCTAGTTGAAAAGTAGGTCTCACATGCTCTAGCCTTATAGCTAACTTTAGTGACAGCCGTCTCCTGGTCTGCCAGCATTTCTTCATACTACTTTAGAATAGTTTCATCCAACTCATTTTTGATTATTTCGCTTCTCAGGGCAATTAGATCTAGACTAAATAGCAACTTTGCCACTTTCATATAAATATCTGGCGACCATTTGAGTTGTTGAATCCTGGGACTCCTATCTGGACTTACCGAGGGTGAGCGTCTCTGGGTGTACAGAGGCACTTCCTTCACTATATCTACCACTAAGGAATCATGGAAACTCTCTGTTCTTGTACCAACCTTAAAGTTGGCAACAACAGAGAGATCCAAAATCAGAATTATCAGAAAATCTAGAACACTTGCCTCCATTTTTGATTCATAGGTGAAATCACCAATAAATTGCCTTCAGTACAACCATTATAAGGTTACGTTGCCACAGAAGTTCCATCAGATGCTCCCCTGCTTCATTTACTTTCAAGTAACTCTCCATAATATATGGCCTCTTGAGTACCAACCCTTGCATTTAGATCTCCCACCCAGATAAGATTAGTTGCTGGATAGCTAGACTCAATCTGTTCCAAGAGGTCATCAAGTAATTTCCAAATATCCCCATTATAAAATTGGGAAAATTTGGGTGGGACATAGATATTCAGGATCACAAAAACTTTATCTTGCATGTTACACCAGAGCACAGCCAGTACATCCTCTGTAGGGGTGGGCAAGATCTCAAAAGAGCCTTGCAGCTCAGGTGAAAACAGAGTTGCAATTCCCCCAGAATATCTACCCCTATTCTTTATCCACTTTCCAGATTTTACAAATGACTGGTATCCTAACATTTCCAGAGGACTATCATCATCCTTACCCAATCAAGTTTCCTGGAGACATATGATTTGATATCTTTTTAGGTACTCAAACCAATCCTTATCTTTCAACTTATCCTTTAATCTTTCTATTCCATGAGGTCAGTGGAATTGAGGGGGGATCTCCTAACTCTAGTCAATCCACTAGATCCATGGGTCCTGCCGGGGGTGGGACTCATTTAAACAAGTCCATAGCGTGTCCCATTCCTCTGCCTGTCCTGTCATATCTTTAAGTACCTGTACGTCGGTCGAATCCTCTAGTTAAGAAAAACTCTCCGGGGACAGAATTATGGAGGTCATCAGAATATCATGCTTCTCCGCGTGCATAACTCTCTGATCTTCTTTAGCTGAATTCATAAACTTGTTTTCTTCCTTAGACCCTACTACCACATAATATGGCCCTAGTGAGGGTATTTTCTACTCTCTGGATAAAAATGCCTGAGGATTTTAAGTTTCTGCGAGTTCCCCATATCTGTTCTACAGTACTAATATGGGAAAAAGTAACTTCCCAGCGTAGAAACCGATGTATATTGCAGAGTGGAGAGAGGAGAGAAAATCCTCCTGGGCTAAATTCAGATTCATAAATGACTTGATTAAATATATTAATCTCTGTGGGCACAATTTAGAGCCCCCTAAAAGACAATTAAATGACCTATTTTCCTTAAAATTAAAGGTCAGAGCGGGGGCCCATCTCTTCTTAGTATCTTCTGGCCAAATAACCCCCCTTTATCTGCCTATCCCCACCCTTCTCCTGAATATTAAGTTGAGTTTCTATTTGGGATATCATTTCCACTACTAGAGAATTGGCCAGACAATCAGTGGCCCTTCCCCTCTGCATAGAGTCCTCCGTAGATAGAATCTGTTGTGATTTTTGTGTGGTTAAACTACTACTAGTAGATTTAGGAGATTGGAGGGATAAGCATATTCTCTGTACAGACTCAGAGGAGATGATGGTCTGCAGAGATTTAGTGGCTTGCAAGATATCTGTTTGGGTTCCCCTATGGATCGTCTCATTAGAGTTATCTCGTAAAGCATTGGAGAACTCTATCCAAAGACCTCCTACCAGAACCTTCATTTGGAAAATCAAATCTGACATCCCATTCAAACTTTTATCCAGCTTCTGAAATCTAAGTTTAGTCTGCGCCTCATTATCTACCCTATAATTATTTATATCCTGTACCAGGGAATTAACCTCTTTTTCTATTCTCCACAGTTGAGCATGGAGATTATCGTTGTCTTCTCCTGATAATTTTTGTTCTATATCAGGATTAGGGCCCAGTTCCATATTATCTTTTTGATACACTCTCTCTTGTTCTACTTGCATAAAAAACTGAGTAAGCTTAGCCTGTGTGAGAGGGAGCGGGACTTTCAAAATGTCCCTACTCTTGGTGGATAGAGGAGGGTTAGAGGAATGGGTAGCTCTAGATCGCAATTCCATATGGTTGGCTTGACAGAGGGTGGTTTCAGACGCTATGGGCGCCCGATTCATCACAGTGGATTCCCAGAGGTGGCGAACCGGCTAACCACCTCCCGTGGGCAAGAGAGGCCCCAAACAGACGTGATGGGAGCGGGACCACGGCAGGGAATTGGACTGGCAGAACATGGCCCAGGGCAGTGCAACAGATGTTACGCCGATCCCAGGCCGTGGTCAAAGCACCCGGAAGGCGCCGGGGTGGCTCATCCCGCTGCTGCTGTCCCTCCACCGCCTCCATGTGCAGCACGACCACCGCCTCCTCCGCCTGCGCCTCCTCCACCACCACCTCCTCCTGCCTTGCTCTCTCGCCCTCTGCTCTCCTCTCTCTTCTGCCTCACTCCATCCCGCCACATCCCCCTGTTGCGTGTGCCCTTTAAATCTCCCTCCCCAGCCTGTGTTGTTGCTCGTTGCCTGGCAGCGACACTGTGTGCTTTGTCCCTGGCTGGGAATCATGTTGCTTGATTCTGGCCGGTGGTTGCTGTTCAATCGGGTTTTTTTTTTTGTTTCCCTGTGGGAATCACTTTGACCATGCTTTCAGAGATGGTCTGGGCCGGAGCTCTGGAAGCATGGTTATTTTTGACCCCTGGTGGGTATTGATGGTGGTGAACATCTGGCGCCCATGAAACAGACGTTCAGGGCACTTTGGCCCCGCCACGGGATTGACCATGGTTCACTGTGGTTGACTGTGATCTTGTAACATCTGAAAATACCCAGAGGTAATCCCAAAGCTAGAGACTCCTCTCTAAAAAGTACCAAATTCAAACAGCAAACAGTATGAGGTCAAATTTTCAGAGATCCTAATTATTTCACATTAATATTCAGGAAGACAGGTGCAGAGAGCAATAAATCCCAATACACTTCTACTGCCAAAGGGATGAGGGAGACTCTTCAGGTACAGCAAGTTGGGCTCTCAGCCTCGGCCCCATCGGCCCTCCAACCACCCCTCCAATGGCCAACCCCCTTTGGGTGTCGCTCTTCGAGCTGGTGCCACCAGGGCCCAGCCCTAGAATAAGTACCTGTAAGGGAAGAGGGTCCAGGTGTCAGCACTCTCCCAGAGAGCCAATAACCCTTCCATCCCTCTGGAGCAACACAGCACCAAATCAAATGCTGTTGGTCACATGTGAATACAGTTGCCTCCTGACCAGCCATTTTACTCAGGTGCTGTGCTTCCACCAAAGAGTTTATCGCTGTATCAGGATTGGAAGGGACCATGTCAATCGGTGGCTGATATGTTGCAGAGGTAGTAGGTGGTTAAAAGGCTGGACCACTTTTATGATATGCGTGAGTATTGTAGACATTGAATTCAGGGCACCTATGATTTGAAAGTATTTCCTTCACAAAGACAAAATCTTTCTCTGTAGCTTTCTTGGTGGAAACAACATGATTGCACAGTACTCTCAAAGGTGACTGTGATTTTTAAAGCTGCATTTTTAGGCATGCAGGGTGTGTGTGTTCTGGGGCCCATGATATCAAGTAATATGTTTCATACTCTATGTGTTGTGACATGTCTTCTTTTTTTAATAATTTGATTTTTGAGCGAATGCTGGATTCCGCAGATTCAGCATCTTATTTTTTTGTTTGCGCTACAAGCACAGCTAGTAAATGTGTGGATTGCTTTCCATTGTGAGATGAAATTTCGGCATCCAAGTTGTCAACTACAACTTGAATGAAACATGTTTCATTATCAGTTATGCCTGATGATGATTTATATTTTTCTGTTGCAGAAAAATCAGCTGTTTTTTTTTAAAAAAAACCCTCAGTAATTAATCATGAGTACAAATCACCTGAAAGTTGTGCATGAAGGTTACCATCTCTTTAGAATGGCACATCTTTAAGTCTAACCCAGTCTGAAAATCTGTAGGTGTGTTAGACAAGATGCCAGTAACCATGGGTATTTTCAAACATGATGCCTTTTCAGCCACCACACTTTGCTCCTGCCTGGGGTGAGACCCCTCACCCTGGGCAGGAATAAGTCCCACTGCCGAACAAAAGTTCCAGTGGCTGGGGAGGTGGTGGGGAGAGGATGGGGGATATGCAGATATGGGTCTGCATGGCCCCTCCCCTTGTACTGCTCAGCATGGCCCTGCCTCCTCCCTGATGGGTGGGTGTGGCAGCCTATAAGGTTGCCCCACCTTCAGCCACTGGCCAGGGTTAGGTGGAGTGGGCCATCAGATGTGATGACCCGCCCTACCATGGTACAGGGTAGGCTTCCCCAGACCATGGCAGGGCTTAATCCAGAATGTGCACTGTCCGGGAGCCCAGCGCACATCCCAGGTTAGCTCTGCCACAGTCCAGGATGTACTCTGCTCCTGTCCTTGGTTAACATCTGTTGCGTGGAAGCAAACATGACACCACTGCCAGTGGCCATGCTGGGGTAAGCATGACCATGGGCGGTGGTGTCGCATTCGAAAATATCCCATCCCATGTCACCCTTCAGTAGTGTTGGGGGTGTGTCATCAAACTTTAGTGATAGTGATCCAAAAAGTTCAATCTGATGATATGGTTTTGGTGTCAAATGCTAGATTGGGGATGAAGAGACTCCTGGAAGCTTTAGGCATCTTTTGTAAGAACAACCACCTAAAAGTTAATTATCAAAAAACTAAAGTTCTCACTGTGGTTAAGAGTCCTAATAAATACAAATGAGTTCCGGTTAATACAACACTTGATCACGTGCAGAATTATCGTTATTTAGGACTGACCTTCTCTGCCACAGGATCCTGAGCAAAGCATGCAGAATCTATTAAACTAAAAATAACACAATCTATCAGGGGGGCTTGTTAAATTTTGGAGGACAGATTGAGGGGGTGGGGCTTAACTCCTGCTCTGAGGTTTTTAGATCTGAAGGCCAGTCTGCAAGCTCTATATGGTCCTGAAATCTGGGGAGCTTTCCTTAAGGACAAACTGGAGGTTTTTCAGGACCATTTCCTGCATGCGATAAAAGCTGTACCGAAGAATACCCCAGCTTGTCTTGTAAGACGAAACTGGTGTCTTGCCGGTGGCAGTAAATCTTGATTTAACTTGTGTTCCTTATTGGCTGAGGGTGAGGAGTATGCCTGAAGACAGGCTTCCTCATCTTTGCCTTACTGAATTTACATCTTCTACTCATGTCTCAATGGTACAAGAAACTTATCCTACTCCTTAGAACAGCTGGGCAAA
Source organism: Sphenodon punctatus (assembly GCA_003113815.1). Lineage (NCBI taxonomy): Eukaryota > Metazoa > Chordata > Lepidosauria > Sphenodontia > Sphenodontidae > Sphenodon > Sphenodon punctatus. The sequence continues at coordinate 1,304,978 of QEPC01010811.1, forward strand.
CCATGGAGGCATTAGTGCATATGTCCAATCCTAAGGTAAAACCCTTGATCTACAGACAATTGCCTGATCTGGCTATCTTAGCGGACATGAGAAATATTGCCAATTTAAAATCTGCTCCTTTATATCACCTCTTTAAAAAAGTGATATAGAGGACAACCTAATTTGTCCTTTCTGGATAACTCCTCTCTTAGGAGAGCATTAACCCTCCTCAGGTTTGATTTTATCCCCTCTAGGGTGTTGTCTGAGAGATAGAAAGGGCTCCGGTATGCCTTTAGATTATGCAGCTGTAATCTTGTTCAAGTCAAAGACCTCTTAAATTTACTATTCCATTGCCCGCTTACTGAAGAGTATTGCCAGAAATGTTTGATTCCGGTAATACAGAATAAGAATCACTGGTCATCTCAACAATTATTAATTTTCTTGACCTCAACCAAAGATGATGATGACTATTAGAAATTTTGGTAAAATGGCTCTTACCTTGATTAAAAGGAACCAGGTTCCTCTGGAAACATAGGGATGGACTTTGTTGATGGTGATTTCCCACTATCTCATTATGTTTCATTCCAGTTTTTTAATTTGTTTTCTTTCCTTTTTGTGCTTTTTAATCTTATTGTATATGTTATATATATTTTAATATAAAATATATTTTAATATAAAATATATAAATATATTTTAATCTTATATTTTTAATTGAGCAAGTTTGATTTGGTATGTTTTTCATGGATTGATCTCATTTGATGTGCCTTTTTCTTTTTTGTAATTCCTTATGAATGGTGGTTCCATGTTTTTATCTCTATCTTTGTTTATTTAAGTTTTGACCTTTGGTTACGACTTTAATAAATTATTATTATTAAAAGTTCAATCAGTGTCTTGCTGGATGCCTGTCGAACATCTTCTTTACTCAGATGTATCTTGTACTGTTGTCTAGCTCTTACAATTGATTTGACCTCGGGTTTAATCTGCTTGGACACTGATGTGATAGCTGCATGCAGATTATAATCCCCTTCATCTGGTGCCATCCGCAGGACAGAAGATGCTGTTGTTCGGAAGGCTATAATATTGGCATATCCAGGTGAAGATAGCATAAGGAGAACTTCCTTGAATTGTTCAGCCAGTGTTTTGATTAAGTTTGGACGGCTAAGTTTAGACCCACCATTGCCTTGATATAACCTATACAATTCCAGTGAGTTCCAGATACGTGCTTCATCCAATCTGAGGGCTTTCACAACTTTCTCATATGGCCGATTATTATCCTTTCTTAAACACTTGCCTGCATGTATCGATGCAGCAACTGCCCTTGCTGCCATAAACTTATTATGGCAGTCAACACGATATTTTGCATTTGCAGCATGTAAGTCACTCACTGCACCTGCTAATCTTACTCTGACTTGAGATGCCCTATCATTTTGTTCACGATGTGTGTCAAGAATAATCTTTTCTTCACTGTCTTGTATTATACCTGATGAAAGAGAGATGCTGGCCTCCACCTGTCTAGATGCTCTTGCTCCTTTTCCAAGATGCTGTCCTCGCCACAAAAAGTACAGTGTTTTTGAAAACTAAATGAAGAAATGTCAGATTGACAAATTCTCTTGACATTTTTGTGACTGGATTCACCATCTGCTGAATACTTTGTGTATCGTTGCAAATTACTTTTGGAAGTGCACATGGAAGCTCAACTTTTATGACTGTGTACTTTAAGTTGGTTGGTTTCATGTAATTGCTTCTGGAGTTCAGTATGCTTTCCATCACCATAATCCTTACTGTACTTGAGAATAGTTTGTATTCTCTGGTCCAGCAGCTGTAGGCTTGTCTGATGTGCCAGCACAGTCAAACTACCACTCCAAGTAACAGCTGTTTGCTATCTCAGGTACTTGGTTCTCTCTTTCAGCAGGTAGTATAAAGTAGTGTGTTATAACTGTTACGTATGCACTTGAAGCTTACCAGTAATGAAAGCAAGAAATATTGTTTTTGTCTATAAAGTAGAAGGAATGTACCTCTTAAAAGATTTTCTCCAGGAGAATTTGAAAAATAAGCAGTTGAAATACGTGATTTGCTGTGTTTTAGGTCAGTTAAAATAATGTTGCAGCATAATAGAAAATATAAAAAAACACCTGTTAAGATAATGAATGACATTTGGCTTTGGATAACAGTTAAATTACAAACCATGACGGATGACCAGGTGGAAGATATATATTGCCCCCTCCACGCTGGAGGGGGAAATGCTCCCTTTGCCCCTCCTGATTACTGCACCACTGAGTAAGGGTGTTTTCAGACGTTACAAGATCACAGTCAACCACAGTGAACAACACTCAACCCCACGGCGGGGCCAAAGGGCCCTGAACATCTGTTCGGTGGCTGCCAAATGTTCACCACAGTAAATCCTCAGCAGGGGACAAAATCAACCACCCTTCTGGAGGTCCAGCCCGAACCATCTCCGAAAGCGTGGTCAAAGCAATTCCCACTGGGAAACAACAAAAAGTAACGTCTGAATGGCAACCACTGGTCGGAATTAAGCAACATGATTCCCAGCCGGGGACAAAGCATGCAACATCGCTGCCAGACAACGAGCAACAACACAGGCCAGGGAGGGAGATTTAAAGGGCACACAGCAGCAGGGGGACGTGGCGGGATGGAGCGAGGTGGAAGGGAGAGGAGAGTGGAGGGTGAGAGAGCAAGGCAGGAGGAGGAGGAGCAGGTGGAGGTGCAGGCAGAGGAGGCGGTGGTTGTGCTGCACATGGAGGCAATGGAGGGACAGCAGCAACAGCAGCAGCCGGGACAGACCGCCCCAGAGATGACAACCAGCCCTGGGGATGAGGCACCCTGGAAACGGGTAAGGGGAGTTAAGGTGGGTGGTGGTGCAAGGGCACAGGGGCACCAAGGGAGACAGGCAGGCCAGCAGGGGGGGGACAGGGGGAAGGGCCATGGGGATGAGGCAACCCAGCAACCCCCCCTTCCTTATGACCCACAGACATGGAAACGGGCCCTGGAGCCTGAGCCCCCGGAGGAGATGGGCGGTGGACAGGAGGTGGAGGAGGAAAGGACTGGGAGGGCCCACGCGGGAGACGGCCATACCACCAAGGGGGGCAATGGGGGCACAGGGAAACCCAGGACTTTATTAGGATCTGGGGGACCCCGGAGCATCAGCTGGAGCTTGCGGTCAACCAGAGGAACGAGCATGTCTACCAGGAGATCGTGCGGGACATGGAGGTGGTGGGGCACCACAGGACAATAGCCCAGTGCAGATCGAAGGTTAAGGAGCTCAAGAGGGGGTACAAGACCATCTGGGACAACAACCGGCAGTCCAGGCATGGAGCCAGGACCTCCCCCTACTATGATGCCCTGGACCACATCCTGCACATGAAGGGCTCCATTGTCACCCCATGCCTCGTGGGGAATGCCGTGGTCCAGGGCAGGGAATGGGCCAAGGTACCCCCTCCCCTCGCCGCCCCCCTAGAAGGCACTGGCTCCAGGGGCCCCGCCCCCCAAGAGGAACACCCCAGCAGGTCCCCCTCATGCACCAGCCCCAAGAGCCCCCAGTCCCGGTCTGGACCTGGAGAATCTGAGCCTGGCACACTGGTTACCCTCAGCCAGTGGATGCAGGGGGACCCCAGTAATACTGAGGGACTGGCCTTGGAGGGCTCAGAGACTGACACTGAGGGTAAGCAAGCGGGTGGGAGGGGACACAGTCCAGGGGGGATGGGCCAAGGGGGGAAGGGAGCACACCGGGCACCCCAGACCATGGGAAGGGGGCCTGGGAGGCTTCAGGGGGACATGTTCAGCCCACCCCTGCCCAACCACTCCCATATCCCCACAGGGCACGCCATGCCCCAGCACCTGTGACAGGCGGGTGAGGAGGACAGTGGAGAGCAGCCCCGGGAGCATCCAGAGGTCCCAGGTGAGGCAAACCAGCAAGTGGGGGGTGGGAGAGGGCAGGGGACCTGGGGCATGCGGTGAGGGGGAGGTGGGGCCTGGGTGCAGGGGAATGTCAGGTGTTGCAAGGGCCCAGACCCTGATGGCCACCCACTGGACCATGGGGATGGGGGTCCACATGGAGGTGTGCTGCCACTCCAGCCAGGGCATTAACAGCTCTGTGAGTTACAGGAGGGTGTGCCTGTCCATCCAAAAGTGTGCTCTCCAGGCATTCTCGTCCCATTGAGCCAGCGCCCTGGCCCACCACCCCGTGCCAGCTCCATGACTCATAGCCGCTGGGCAATGGGCATAGCGACCTGGGCAGCGTGGCCCACAGTCTCTCTTCACCATTGGAGCTGTCTGGCCACCTCATGGAGCACTGCAGCCTGGTTCTGGGTGCGGAGGAGGGCCTGCCTGGCCATTCCAGACACCCTCTGGGCCCTGAGCTGGGCTAGGGGGAGCGCCAGTGCCCGTGGTGGGATCTCCAGGTGCTTGCAGTGCTCCTGGCCATGCTCACCCACAGCTGGGCAGCCAAGTGCATCTCTGCAGTCTGAATTATTATTATTATTATTATTATTAACAAACATTTATATAGTGCCAGCAGTGTACCTGGCACTTTACAAAGTAATAAAATAGACATGGTCCCTGCCCCTAGGGCTTACAATCTGAGAGACAGGAGCTGGGGGAGAGACTTAGGAAGGGGAACAGAGGGAGAGACAAGGGGTCTAACATTCATGAAGATGCGAGGTCTCAAGTGCACGTACTTGGCTTGGTTACGATGAGAATGACAGCAGGCAGGTCCATGT
>QEPC01010811.1:1350645-1390162 GCA_003113815.1 Sphenodon punctatus
GGGGGGGGGGCAGGAATAAGTGTGAGTCTGCACCGAAAGTAAAATATGTTACTTAACTGTTTAAAAGAGAAATGTTGTCTTTTTTACAGATATTTTCAGTTTTTCTGCCATTTATTTCAATGGGGAAAATTCCTCATTGAATTCAATGGAAAAAAACCTGGTACCAGATACCGGATTTAATCCAATAAACCGATATTCAGAGATCTGGTATCTGGTAAAACCGGTAACCATTTTTTTCAACCAAGTCCCACCCCTAGTGGCTACTTAGCTGATGCTTATTCCCCACTCACAACATAATGAGCTGGAGTCTTCCAGTGCCTGCTGTGACATGTTTGTTGAGTTCTTTGCAAATAAAATCGTTTGGATTCACCATGACTTTGACTCCGTGCTTATGACAATAGGAGAACCAAAGGTTATGGAAGCTCTGTCTTGTCCAGTTTTGTGGGATGTTTCAGTGGGTGATGCCTGCCGCTGCATCAGATGTTCTGGGGACTGTTAGAACCACATTTTGTGTTACTAGACCCATCCTGGTTGGTCAAAGTCAACTGGGAGACACTGGGGCTGTTCCTGGAGGGTGTTGTCAATGCCTCCCTACATCAAAGAGGCGGTGGTGTGGCCCCTGCCACTGCCTGACATTTACTCCCCTGACAGTTATTGGCCAGTCTTGATTGAACCTTCCCTTTTTAGGGAAGGTTATTGAGTGGGTGGTGGCTCAGCAGCTGCAGAAGCATCTGGACCAGTCCGATTTTCTTGATCCCTCACAGTCTGGCTTTCATTTGGGTTATGGCACTGAGACTGCATTACTGGCTTTGGTTGATGACCTTCACCGGGAACTGGACCAGGGTCGTTCAATTCTACTAATCCTATTAGATCTTTTGGCTGCATTTGATATCATTGATCATGAGATATTGGTGACTTGCCTGCGGGACTATGCTGGGGTGGGTGGAACCGTTCTTGAATGGTTCCACTCCTTCTTGGCCGGGAGAACTCAGCGGGTGGTGATTGGGGATTGTTCACCTTCTCCCTGGGAGTGTACGTGTGGAGGTCCGCAAGGCTCTATTCTGTCCCCTCTCTTGTTCAATGTGTACATGCAGTCGCTCAGTGAGGTAATGAGACAGTATGGGGTGCAGTGTCATCAGTATGCTGATGACATCCAACTCTACCTCTTTTTCATTCGACCCAGACCCGGCAGTCTTGGTGCTTACCTGATGTCTGACAGCTGTGGGGGATTGGATGAGGGTGAGCCATCTGAAACTAAATCCTGACAAGATGGAGGTGATGGTGGAGAGGGTAGTGGGTGTGACGTCCCCTATCATTGATAGGGTTTATCTTCCACTTGTCTCTCGGGTTCAGAGTCTGGGGGTACTCCTCAATCTGCAGCTTTGCCTGGATCTCCAGGTTGTGTCTGTGGTGAGGAGTGCTTTTCGCCAATTACATCTGGTGCGACGGATTCAGTCATATGTCCCGGACTCCAACCTGGCCACTGTCATCCATGTCTTCATCACCTCAAAACTAGATTATTGTAAGGCGCTCTACATGGGGCTAACTTTGGTGACAGTCCAGAGACTCCAGCTAGTGCAGAATACGGCAGCCTGTCCCCTTACCGGGACGCGTCACCATGAGCACATTACACCAATGCTCTGAGCTCTGCACTGGCTGCCGATAGTCTTCTGGGCCCAATTCAAGTGTTGGTGGTTATCTATAAAGCCCTATATGGTTTGGGCCCCTCCTATCTGTGAGACTGCCTCATTCTCTGTACCCTGGATCAACCCCTGCGGTCTGCTGGGGGTGCCCTTCTTGATGTCCCCTGGGTGGTGCAGGGGGCTACAATGGAGAGGGGGTTCTCAGTAGCAGTGCCTAGGCTGTGGAACTCCCTTCCAGTGGAGGCCTGGGTGGCCCCAGATCTTGCCTCATTTTGATGACATTGCAAGACTGGGCTGTTACGTCAGGCCTTTGGTGTGTGGAGGTGCGTGAGGGTGGGTGGGGAGGATATATGTTTAAAAAAAAAAATTCTTATGCCTCCCTTTTATGTATTTTTTAAAATGTGTTAACTTTTGTAAGCCATCTTGAGCTGCATAGGCAGGAGTAGAGTAGCCCGGTGGTCAGTGATTTTGGTATGCCACTATGTTAGAGATAGGTTAGGAGTCTTTGGGTAAAAATGGGTTCCCCCCTGCTGTAGAGCTTTATTGACCTCAATTTGAGCACTGATTGATTATTCTGATTTAACTTTGTTGCAATGTTGGAAGAATTGTTTAGCATATTGTATGCAGCAATGGATATTCAGAGCTTAAGCATGAAGAGTGAATCATTGCCAAAAGGATGCAAATGGCAGATGTATCCGCTAAAGACCGGACTATACAATTGGCTAAGCAGACTATCCTCGATGCCCCTAAGGTCTGTGGGATTTGAGGAATAGGACGGGGAGGGATACTTTGGGCATTGCGGTTGGTACCCCCGCTTTGTATTTTATTTAGCTGTATTATTTGATTGTTATTGGTTAATATATATTTTATTGTGTTTGTCTGTATTTTGTATTTAGTATTCTGAAGGCCTATGGCTATAACAATACAATAAACTACTACTACAACAAAAAGCATAGGCAGGAGAGGCAGGGTATAAATAATGAAAATAAATGAATAAATAATAACTTATCACAGCACACGTCCAGTTAATAGGGACCCCACCATGAGAGCTGAGCACCTGTATGTAGTTGCTGTGAGGTGTGGAGAGGACCTCACAACTTTGTGCAATAGGGGAGGTGGAAACTGTGGAGGAGCTCTCCACACCATAACATCTAGCAAAAGCAGCAGCGGGGAATTGGTTTGAAGTCTCCTCCCAGGCTGGCTCCCTGTAGATATAGCTCGGGAGAAGTCCCTGATCCATTTTGTACTGCAGCTTTTGTTGCTGCCACCGAGGAAGCGGTGATAGGGGGACAGACCCAGGGGCTTCTCCCTAGTTGAATGACAGCCAAGTCAGGCGACTCCCCTGGGTCCATTTTCACGGCTGCTACTCTGAGCAGCAGAAGTTATAGTGAGAAGAGGATCTGGTTTGTTCATAGGGCTGACTGAACCACCTGTTCTGTTTGGTTTTCATGGAACAGTTCTGCAAAAATGGAATGACTGGTGAAATTTTGATCAGAATTCTGATTGGAAATGTTGATTGGAATTTTTTCATCAGTTCTGATTTTCAATTGGAACAAGTTCACTCAGTTCTGACGGGATTAGAAGTCGGGTGAAAATTTTGTTTCAGCTGTACTCCCTCATTGCTGTCTCCACCTCAGACATGCTCCTGACTGAGGAGTCTTCAACAAGATTCTGGTACTGGATACTGTGTTGCGGTTCATGGAGACTGAACACAATTGGAAGGAGTATGGAGATCTCTACTGAGATTTGTGCGCCATAGCAATGGCTCCTGCAGTAACCCCAGACTGCTACTCTGTGTGGTGCAGGGACTTCTGGGCCAAAACAGAGAGCTCACTTACCCACCTCTTCCAGGATAGGTGTGAGGAAATGACTTCAACAAAAGGTGGCAATCCTATCACCTGATCATTAGGGGCATGGGATCACAGAGGAGTTATATAAGCAATGAGCATAGAGCTTGAAGGTTTATCTAGTCCAACCCCCTGCTATTAAGTTGGATCCACAGTACCTACACCACCCCTCCAAGATGCCCCTAGCTTATTTTTAAAAGTCTCCAGTCATGGGGCCTCCACAGCCACTCTTGGCAAATTATTCCACTGCTAAACTGCTCTGGGAGTTAGAAAATTATTCCTAGTGTTTAGCCTAAATCTTTTCTCTCTTAATTTAAATCCATTCATTCTATTCCTAGCAGAGCAGAGAGAACAACTGGGCATCATTTTGCTTGTAGAAGTCTCTTACATAATTGAAAACTGTAATCATGTCCACCCTTCACTCCTAGAAGGCTGCCACACTAGGTAAGATGGCCAATGGGCAGGCCAGCCCTGGCTATGCCTCTTTTTATGCCCTAGGCTGGTGCTCTCCCAGTGGCACTCATGCACTGTGAGTAGTACTGAAATGGATAGCAAAAAAGTGATCTGCTTTTAATAATGATCCAATATTCTGGTTAGTTCATTAGTTGTTTGGTAACTAAAACGTTATTGCAGAGGCTAACCACCAAACCGGCTTACCGGATGTTACTGATACTACTTTAAAATCGGATCCAGAGGGAGGGAGAGAGTTAAAAAAAAAAATATGGGTGGTAATTTGGTTAATGAGGTTAATTGTTGAATGCTAACCATATTAACTGCGGAACACCAACCAGATACTGGATATCAGTGAATACTCATTTCAGTGATAACTGGCAGCATCCTCAGCAAGGGGGAGAGGGTCATTTTCCATCCCCAGAAGACAATCTGGTCTATAATGTTTCTAATGTGTTTCTGGGATCCATGGGTGAAAAATTTCTTAAATAAAACATTTGCAAGGGGGTAGCTATGGGTGTTTATAAATAAGACAATAGCCCACTGGAGTCTATGTTCTGTCCGTGCAGCCCACGCTCACATTTTTTAGCGTGTAGAACTAATAAACAGGAAGCCCCTGCCTGCATTTTATGTGCTGGCAGTACCCACCACTGGTGGTGCCACTCAGTGCTTTTCCCCTCCCCAGCCCTGGCTCTGATGGAAATGGGGGGGGGGGGGAGAGAAGAGGAATCACAACCAGACCTTTCTCTGCAAGAGGAGAGAGCCGGGGATGCAGGAAGGACTTTTCTCTTAGCTGCTTCTGATAAAAAAAAGAGGGGTCATGGTCAGGGCAAAGGCCTTCTCTGGCTGTAACCCCCCCACCCTTTCCATCAGAGTTCTCTCATCTTTCAGCCTCCTGTCAGCTGGGAGAGTGTGTTTCTAGCAGCCGTTCTTGGTATAACTATGATGCTGCTGGATCTGGCTGTGGACGAGGCTGCACGTAAACTAATAAATGAGATGCAGCAGCATGGGCTGCACAGGCCCACATGATGGGCATGCGATGTCACACGCCGCCATGAGTGGGGTGTGTGTGTGAGGGGGCAAGCATGGCCGAGTGCAGGCCAACATTTGCCGAACACCTACTAGACAGGCTGACGAACATCCACCTGGTGGGAGCTAGTGTGGGCTATCATTTTATTTTTACCCAGTGTGGGATTAGTAAGAGAAGACACTTGTGTGTATGTGGCCTACAACTTCTTCCAGGATCTTGGGAGGACAGCACTCCTTCAGTGTCAACATCATTAAACGTGTGGCACACACGCGGTGTGAAATCAGGCTGTGTGTAAAAATCCTGCAGGCGGGGTTTAGATGCGACATGTCGCATGTTAAAGCCGGTCGTGAGTCCTTTTAAAACTGCAACTTAAATACCTCAATGTTGAGGTATTTAATTAGGGGTTTTAAAAGAACATGTGACCAACTTTAATGCACAACATGTGGCGTCTAAACCCCACCTGGGGGATTTTTACACGCAATGTGATTTCATGCCACATGTGCGCTGCACTCGTCTAAAAGCAGAGGTGCTTGGGTTTTTTTCTCCCTCTCTTCCTACGAAACATCAAAGGTGGCCTAGACTGGGGATGGGATGCTGATGGGGTCTCTGGTGGCTGGGTGCTAGAGAGAATTTTATCTCAGGTGTCTGATTGGTGGGTTCAGCACACTTGCTAAGTGTCTAATGGACCACTATATTTGGGGTAGGGAAGAAATTCCCCCCAAGTCAGATTAGACTTGATTCTAAGTGTGGGTTTCACCTTCTCCTGTAGGGTGGGATGCAGCTCACTTGTTTGAGACATTGGTATATAACTTGCAAAATCATTCTCTTTCAAAGACGACTTCATGTCCCATGGTGGCCTCTGAAGTCAGCTGGAAGTGCACTCTTACATGCATAGTCCTAATTACTGTGTGGGATGTGGGGGATAGGTCCCCCACAAAGGGGACAATCCAATGGCCTGCGTATACTCCCTACAGGTGCCGTGCTCAGGCCAGAATGCATGCGCTCATGTGCGCGTGCGTAAACGGCACATGTGCGCACTTCAGCATGCACATTCTGGCTGTGCGCTGTGCGTGGGTGTTGGCATATGTGGGCCATTGGATTGTTCTCAAAGTCTGGAGTGAGTGGGAAGGCAATAGCCCCATCCTCCACTAAATTTACCAATAATTTGGGCTGCTCTCTGGGTCATGGGAAGAGCACAGATGTGTATGGAAGCTACTGCTTAGTTCTGCCCCGCAGCCACCTGCTACAGCTGCTATCTTAGATCTGCACCCCTTATTCCACAGCTGCCTCCTTCAGAGCCTCATGTGGATGGGGGTGGTGGCAGTTAATTTCAGAAGTTGTAGTCACTTTCTGTCCTCTTACTATTGTCTCCAGTCTTGCAGACTGACTAATGCCAGTTCCTGGTCAGTTCTGTAGCTTCCAGTTAAGGATACATTCCTGGAATATATCAGGGTTTAAAGGCAAGGTCAGAGATCCTCAATTTCTGGAGTTTCTTGCGAACTCTCATCCTTTTCCAAGAAACCTAGATGCTCAAAGATGAGCCATTGGAATTACTAGGTTGTGTTTCATAACCGCAGGCTGCGGTTAAAATAGGCAGACCAACTGGTGTCTTAGCTTCATTTGTTTTTGCAGGCTCCATAGCAAAATCAAGATTGAAGCACTTACGCTCACAATTCTTTCACCTTTTCATGAAGGTTTTATAACTATTTATGTAAAAAGTCTGACCTGCTGATGAGATATTTCTATTTCCCACCACGACGTTCACCTTTCTACAATGAACATCTCTGGGAAGACTTAGAATCTGCAATGGAGATATGGCTTGGAAAATTCCCTTCAGCTATTCCATTGATAGTCAACAATTTCAACACAAGATAGGCACAGCTGAAGATTCTCCTATGGGATGGCCTTTAACAGAAGGTTTAGAGTGATGTGATAACCTCCCAACTAGGTAATTGAAGAATCACAAAACAAACTTGCAGGCTCATGCTTGTTGTCATTGAGAGGGTGCCTAGGATTTAATATTCTTAGGGTGTTTTCATACCTGACAGCGCCTGCTGCTGTCATGGACATCTCCGGGTGGTGGCGGAAGCTGCCATGCCGGCTAGGACTTGGACAGGCCACTGAACAAACGTGACTGGGGCTGGGGAGGGGAGATGCATGGATGCGCATCTGCCAAGCCCCATGCTGTGTGGAGTGGCCCAGCTCTCAGGTGGCCATGGTGACCAATGATGACTGCCATGGGCCCAGCTCCCCTCACCACTCCAGACTGTAGTAAGTACAGTGGGCTATCGGATGCTATAGCTCACTTTACTCCAGGTCTGGTGACTGGCTCCTGACCATGGTGGAACTTATATATAAATATATATAAATAAATATGAGGCTAAGGCACAAAATGAGTTAAGGCTAGCAAAGGATCCTAAAAACAATAAAATGTTTTTAAAAGCATTTCAGAAGTGAGAGGAAGAATAAGGAAATGGTAGGTCTACTGCTCAGTGAAGATGGTTTTAGTAGGAGACAATGGCTCTTTTTACACAGGCCGCGGTGGGTGGGTGCGAAGGAGTTGGTGTCCAAACTGGTCCATGTTCACACAGGCCAGTCTCTCGGCACACCACCCCCAGAAGGGAAAGGAACCAGTTAGGTTGGTCCACCCCCAGAGGCTGATGGAACCGCAATGGTTCTGGGAGGCTCTGGGGGATTTAACCTTAGACCCTGACGGTCACTCTGTTGATGAACTTGTTCGAGCTTGGAATATCTTGCTTGGGGAAGTCATTGACAGGGTGGCTCTGAGACATCTCCTACTTCTGTCTCGACACCGCAGGGCCCCCTGGTTTACCAAGGGGCTGCGGTGTATGAAGCAGTTAGGTAGGCGACTAGAGTGATGCTGGCGTCGGACTCATGCTGAATCCGACTGACATCTCAGTAGGGCCCATTTGTGGTCCTACGTTGAGGCTGTGAGAATGGCAAAGAAAGAGTTCTTTGCTGCTTCATAGCATCTGCAAAGTTGCATTCAGTGGTTGGTCCGGCCTCCCTCTGTCTGGACGGGGACTTGTCCCAGGCCCGCTGTGAGGAGTTTGCCACCTACTTTGCAGACAATATTGCTCGGATCCAGAGCAACTACAACACTGGATTGGGGGTTGTAGAGGTGGAGCATGAGGTTATGAAGGCCCCGTCTGGTCCAGATGAGTTTCAGGAAGTGATGCCAGCTGATGCTGTGGGTTTTCTGGGCTCTGTGAGAGCCACTAGTTGTGAACTAGATCCATGCCCATCCTGGTTGGTGAAGGGAGACTTTGGGAATGGTGCTGGTGAGGGTAATCAATGCATCCCTTCAGCATCGGAGTTTCCCCCCTGGTCTCAAGGAGGCTGTGGTGCGCCTCCTGCTGAAGAAGCCATCCTTGAATGTGGACGCACTCGCCAGTTACCGACCTGTCTCTAACCTTCCCTTTTTAGGGAAGGTTATTGAATGGGCAGTGGCACTGCAGCTCCAGGTTCATCTCGACAGCATCGGTTTCCTTGACCCATTTCAATCTGGGTTCCATCCCGGCTATGGTACAGAGATGGTGTTGGTGGCCTTGGTGGACGATCTCTGTTGGGAGATGGATGAAGGATGTTCAACACTTCTGGTCCTGTTAGATCTCTCGGCCGCTTTTGACACAGCGGACCATGGGCTTCTGTTGAGATGATTGCGAGCCCTGGGGGGTCTGAACGGGACTGTTCTTGAATGGTTCTGCTCATTTCTCTTGGGGAGAAGCCAGCAGGTTGTCCTGGAAGCTGAATCTTCCAGCCCCTGGACCCTGGATTGTGGCATTCCGCAAGGTTCTATTCTTACTCCATTATTGTTTAATGTATATATGCAGCCCTTGGGGGAGATCGTGAGAGGGTTTGGTGTGCGTTGCCACCAATATGCTGATGACACCCAGCTTTACTTCTCTTTTTCAACTGACCCAGGTCCTGCCGTTTCAGTACTGTCCCAATGTTTGGAGGTCGTGGCAGATTGGTTGCGGGAGAGCAGACTGAGGCTCAATCCTGATAAGATGGAGGTAATGGTGGTGGGTAGGGCGAAGGAGGTGTCAGCTTTCCTCGTAAAGGGGATCCACCCTCCCGTAGCCCAACAGTTCCGGAGTCTGGGGATATTGTTGGACTTGGATCTCTACCTGGACCGGCAGGTGGAGGTGGTGGCTAAAGTCACCTTCTGCCAGCTGTATCTGGTACGGAGGCTGCGTCCATATATTGCCAGACCTGACCTGGCCACCCTCATCCATGCCTTCATTACCTCGAGGCTGGACTACTGCAACATGCTCTACATGGGGCTTCCCTTGATGCTGGTCCGGAGGCTTCAGCTAGTGCAGAATGCAGTGGCTCATCTTCTTATGGGGGCGATTCGATGAGAGCATATTACCCCTGTGCTCTGTGCACTGTACTGGATGCCTATAGTGTACCGAAACAGATTCAAGGTGTTGGTTTTGGCCTACAAGGCCCTACACAGTCTTGGCCCGTCGTACCTCAGGGACCGCCTCACCCTCCATGCCCCAGAGCGACCCCCTTGGTCCACCAGAAGCACCTTTTTGGAGGTTTCCCGTATAAAATGGGGGGCCACAATGTAGAGGGCGTTCTTGGTGGCAGTGCTGCATTTATGGAACTCCCTCCCGGAGGAACCCAGTCTGCCCACAAGTTTATTGGTCTTCCACCGGGCCTGCAAAACCTGGCTGTTCTCCCAGGCCTTCAGAGGAGGGGAGGGTGGATTGGGTTAAAACTTTGGGGGGTGGTTGTTTTTAGAGGGTTTTAAAAGTTGATATTCTTGTGTTTTATTGTTATTTTAGATTATGGTTTTATGTTGTATGCCGCCCCGAGATGCCTTGGGCATGAGGGGGCGGCTAATAAATATAAATAAATAAATAAATGTGTGGTGGGTAGAGGGAGGGTGTAAACAGGCACACACTGACCTCCACACATCTCCACCCATCACACACGCATGGAGCAATTGCTGTTTTCGCCAGTTGGTCTGTGCATGTGCGATGGGTGGAGGTGCATGTGCATGTTTTTTTTGTGGAGAACACACGCACATACTCCCTGCCATGGAGTTTACACGAGACTCACCCATGCATGAACACCCAGATTTCTGGGTGTTCATGCATGGGTGCCGCTCGTGTAAAAAGTGCTATAGGGAAAGCAGAACTTCTCCATTCCTATTTTCTCCCAGTCTTCACAGAAAAGGATACTGTGACCAGCCTGGCAAAGAGTGTATGAACAAAGAGGGGGAAAGACTACAGACCTGAATAGGTAAAGACGTGGTTAGAGAATACCTGTTTACTTTGAATGAATTTAGGTCTTCAGAACTGGATGAGTTACACCCTATGGTACTGGAAGAGCTTTCAGAAGTACTATCCGAACTTCTGTCAGTTATCCTCGAGAACTTTTGGGACAATGGTGAGGTGCTAGAAGACAGGACATGCAAATGTTGTCCCTATCTTTTAAAAAAGGGAAGTAGGAGGATCTGGGAAATTACAGACTAGTCAGCCTGATTTCAATACCTGGGAAGGTAGATACTAGAACAGATTATAATCTTGATTTCAGCAAAGCATTTGATGAAGTTTTGTACGAGGTCTTTATTGAAAAGCTTGCAAAGTGTAGGCTGGAAGATGCTACACCAAGGTGGATTCATAGCTGGTTGAAAAACTGTACCCAAAGAGTGATCATCAGTGGCTCATCATCAGACTGGCGGGAGATATTGAGTGGGGTCCTGTAGGGCTCGGTCCTGGGTCTAGTACTATTCAACATCTTCATTAACGACCTGGTTGAAGTCGTGGAGGGAATGCTTACCAAGTTTGCAAATGACAAAAAACTGGGAGGGGTAGCTAACACCCTGGAAGATGATATTAGAATTCAAAAAATCTTGATAGGTTGGAAATTTGAGCTGGAATTAATAAAATGAAATTCAACCAAGAAAATGTAAAATTCAGCATTTAGGGAAGAAAAAAAATTGAACAAGATAAGATGGGGGACACCTGGCTTGGCAGCAGTAGCACATGTGAAAAGGATCTAGGGATTGCAGCTGATCACAAACTGAACATGAGTCAGCAATGTGATGTGGCTACAAAAAGGCTAATGCAATTTTATGCTGCATTAACAGAAACCTTGTCTCAGAAAGGTAATAATTTCACTCTATTCAGCACTGGTCAGATCCCACTTGGAGCATTGTGTCCAGTTTCAAGGGGATATTAGGTGTTTTTAGATGGACCCTCCTGGGTACAGGTCCATGTGCACCGTCGCACACTTCTGATGAGTGTCGGTAGGGGGCTTCGGATGGGTGTGCATTCAATGTGCATCCACACCCACACACCGCCTATTCATGTACCCTCATGGAGCAACGGGGAAAAATCCCAGGTTGTTCCATGCAGGGGCGTGTGTGGGTCATGGGAGTGTGCCTCCATCCATGCCGCCCTCAGACAGGCACCCATGTCCGTGGGGGATGGGTGGACCAGGCCATTGACAAATTGGAAAGGGCACAGAGGAGGGCAACAAAGTTGGTAAAAGGTCTGGAAAGTAAGACTCATGAGGAAAGGTTGAAGAAACTGGGGATGTTTCCCCTAATGAAGAGTTTTAAAGGGAGGCATGGTAGCAGACTTCAAATATCTCAAGGGCTGCCACCAAGAAGATGGCAAGGAGCTGTTCTCCATTGCCATGGAGGGCAGGACTAGAAAGAATAGGCTCATATTACAGGAAGGGAGATTTTGGTTAGATATCAGAAAAAACTTCCTAATGGTAAGAACTGTTTGGGCAACGGAACAAGTTGTGTAGGGAGGTCATAGGCCAGAGCTGGGCAAAGTTCCCAAGGGTAAGAGCCACGTACCAAAACTTTCACATTGCTGAGAGACACAACACACATTCCATCAATCCCAGCTTTCCCCAGCCCCAAGGATGGGCCAGCACTGCTTTGCCCCAGTTCCCTGTAATATCGAAGCTTTGGCTCCCAGGTGGACTGCTGAGTTTGGGCAGCAACAATAGCAGTCCAGGGCATGCTCTCACTGCATTCGGTGAGCCTCATGAGACTAGGGCAGCCAAAATAATGGCTCGGCTTCTCTTGCTTCTGAGGGGACTAGGTGGACATACCCCCAGGCAGTCACTTCCATTTTCTTGTGGACCCCCATTCACCTGCCAGAGATTGCTGTGAGTCAGTGCATGCTCATTTTGGAATCTGCAGTTACATTAAACAGGCATATTTTGTTTCCGCCAGCATTATAGCCATCTACTGGTTGCGGTGGCTATTGGCACCAGCACACATGCATTGCAGTCATCTTCCCCCACCCCCTCCCGCCCCAAAGGAGGATGCAATGTCAGCAGGAACTACAGTCTGCTTTGCTCTATCCATGGCCAGTGGCACAGATCACCGTGCAGATCTCAGCTTGGGCACCACTGCCTTAGAGTAGACAGATCTGTCCAGTCACCCACTGTCCTGGAAGCTTAATGCAGGAGTGCTACCTCTGTCAGATCCATTCCAAGCCTTGCAGAAACCCCTCTGAGCCTCTCCTGGCCTATGTGCTGCTGCACCTTTCAGGGAAGATGTATGAGAGGCTTCTGAACATGAAGGGTTAGTTTCCATATTTATTCAGTTTCGGAGGGCTCGTTGCAATAAAAGTAATTAGAATATCGCCAAGCTGCATGGAACAGCCCTTCCACCTAATCTATCATTAGCAAGCTCATTTTTCAAGAAAACCCAGGGGGAGTAATAAATATATAGGGAGGGGAAAAGGTTTGAGCAAACACCAGGCATGTTTCAGAGCAAAACCTGCAAGTTAATAATGGAGATGTCGGCACCTTGGGGACCTCCCTTAATGAGCAGTGAGGCGTTCCAGAGCAGACAGAGCCACTGCCTGCCGTCCATCAAAGTGGGGTGTGGGGAGCCTTCTTGGAGGATGTGAGCTGACAGACAATACAGGGAGTCTGGAAGCTATAGGCCATAGGCTGTAAGAAGGCCTGATGCTTCCTTAGCATCTTCTGTCTCCAGACACTATGCAGAACATCTCCAGCCACTTCACTCACTGCTGGTATGTGGCCACCTTTGGGGTCTAAGGGTCAGTGCCAGGCAACATGACACAGATGTCAGTCAAAGATGGGAGTGGGAATCCCACATTCCTGGCATCTTATAACACCTGTCCAGAGCATGGAGCACACACCCATTCCTTGAGTAAACAGCAGGGGACTCAGTAATCTGCCTCAGGAGGGGAAAGGGAAGGGGAAGGACTACACCAGTCCCATCAAAACTCATACCTAGGCAGACAAGGTGCTAGAGCATTTTAAGCCAAAGCAACTGATACAGTGGAACAATGGAAGCTTAATACTAACAATCCTACCCAAGACATTTGTATATTTGGAAACATAATGCTTACTGCTTCCATGCAGTCACCAGGAGGGGAGAGAGGGTGGCTGTTTATCATGTCTTAGCAACAGTAGTTGTGCAGCTTGTACTCTTCCCAAGGAAAGACGGTCTTATATCCAAGGCACCGGACTCCATCCAACAACTCTAGGTTCGAATGCTGGAGCTCTTATCAGTGACCGGAGTGACTGGCACCAAGTCATAGAACTCTCAGCGCCCTATAGTCCTATCTCTGAAATCCGGATGACATTTTCCTGCTACACCAGCACCTGGCAGAGTACTTGACAGTGATTTATTAATCCAAATAAATATGTATGTATGCTCATGCACACATTCAAACACCTTTCCCTAAATAATTTGCCATAATGTGCTGTTCCTACTTTTCCCTAAATCACTTGCCACCAAATGCCCAAGTAAAATCAAATGCTGTCAAATTTCCATCAATTACTCAAGATCAAATGCCACTATGTTCAGACCTCCAACCCTAAGTCCCCCCAACCCCCCATAGAAATAAGATGTATCAGATTTTCCCCTCAGTTTCTAAGCTTGAAGAAATTGCCCCCTTGTCATGCAATCGGTCCCCTCAGTTCCAGTGTTCTAGCTATGGGTCTGTCCACATGGTATGAAAGTTTCAAATAAAATAACATGTAAACACTCAAGATCAAATTTCATCACGTTTATTTACATGGTTGTCCCACTCAAGACCCTGCACCCCACCAGGTCCCACAGCCATACCTACAACATCCCATGGTCAGTGGTATTGAAGGCTGCTGAAAGATCTAACAAAATGAACAGGGTACAATTTCCCCTGTTGTTTTCCAAGCAGAGATCATCAGCCAAAGCCACAAGTGTAGCCCTGGTGTCATGCCCAGGATGAAAACCCAACCGACATGGATCCAGGAATCCAGTAGCACTTATACGTATGCACACAAATATGAACACACATGTACACTCACCTAATACACACACAAATATGTACACACACACATGCACACATATATACACATATGCACATGCATGTACATATGCACACATACATACAAATATGTACACCACTCACAGTATTTATTGTGATAACATAGTGCAGCAAAGGGTTTGTGAGCTCATGTGTGTGTGAAACTGAGTCACAGCATATCAGTCTTGGGTTTAGCAGTGACTTTGAGTAGGCTTAGGCTATCTCTCTGTGTTGGTATGTTTCTGCTGCCTTCCTTGACTGCAACAGGAAATCAAATAATAAGTAATAACCATTAAGGAGAATGAGAACACGGTTTATGGAAAGCCCCTGAACTAAACAGTGCAAGTGATGCATTGAGATGGTTGTGCTTGCAGAGCGTGGAGCAGCAGGACAATTTATGGTGGTTAGTTTCACTCACTAGGTAAGACAACAGACCACTTACTCTGGACTAGGCCTGTGTTCTCACCTGCGACGGCAGTGGCGGCAGCGGGAGGGGCGGGGGCAGATGAGGCAGTGCGGAGGAGCTGGCCGATGGGAAAAAAGTCGGTGCAAATGGAGATCTGCTGCGCCTTCTCTCATGCATGTCAGGGCGCAAAATCGTGCCCTGACATGCACAAGAGAAGCCGTAGCAGATCCCCATTCACACCGGCTCTTTTCCCATCGCCCGGCTCCTCCGCACTGCCGTGTCTTCCCTCACCCCTCCCGCTGCTGCCACTGCTGCTGCAGGTGCGAACGCAGCCTAAGTGTTTCGTGGATCATGGTTTTAAACTCAAGCAAGCTGGAGGCATGTCTCTGCCACAGACATGACTGCTTGGTTATCAGGGGTGTCACTATGACATCACTGTCATGGTTGGAGCACTACCTTCTGAAGGCCCAGATCCCTGCCCTCCTTTGCCCACATTGGGGTGGTGGGCTGGTTTGGATGGTCCGCCACTGGAGACTAATGCCCTGGGGGATTTACCCGCTGACCTTGATGGCCTCCCTGTTGATGCCTTGGTTGATTTGTTGTATGGCATTTTGAACTGGGCTACTGACACGGTGGCACCCAGGTGTCCGCTCCCTCCGTATGTAAACACCGGTCTCTCTGGTATACGGAGGACCTGTGGCTACTAAAATGAGATGGTAGGTGGTTAGAGCGCATTTGGCGCTCAACCCATGCCAAAGCCAACTGGGTATGGCATAGACTGTTATTGAAGGACTATGCTGTGGCTGTGACAACAGCAAAGAAAGCTTTCTTCACGGCCGCTATAGCATCTGCAAAGTGCTGTCCAGAGGAGCTTTTCCAAATCAAATCAAATCAAATCAAACTTTATTTGCCTCAACCCAAGGTTATTGGCAATTATAACACCAGTACAAAATATAACATACATTATATACAATATCATAATTTACAATCAAAATTAAAACATCCTACAGCTCAAACTCAAATGAAGGGTAGTACTTCCTTCCTAACCGTAACTTTGCTGGGGGCGAGACATGCTAAGAAGCTTCCTTCCTCCACACCTTCTTACACCTCTCCTTCATAACCACTTTTCCAAATCCTGCTACCACCCGTGTTAATTCGGTATCTTTATAATTCAGGCACAAGTCAAATGGATCTACACCAGGGGACCTCAACTGTGCCTGTCCCAGAGCCACTGAGAGTTTTACCCTCCAGATGTCATATTTTGGGCATAAGAAAAGAATATGTTGTGCCGTATCAGGGACTTGCAATTGGCAGGATAAACTTCCCCTCTCACCCCATGGTATCCCTCTATACCGCCCCTCGAGTACTGCTGAGGGGAACATCCCAAAACGGAGGCAAGTAAGCGCTCTCCTTATTACAAATTCTGTCCAGAGCCCTAGATAGCCTGCCTCAATCTTTTCCAATCAGGTGGTAAATACTAATAGCTTATTAAATCTTGGTTGTCTCCACCTAGAGTTGTTGGCTGCCTGCTGTGACGAGTTTGCCACCTACTTTGCAGACAAAGTTGCTCGTACTTGGGTTCTGCTACTTTGAGTGCAGAGTCAGAGTTTGGGTTGAGGAGGCCCGGTCTTGTCAGTTTACTTGGATCAACTTCAATTAATCTCACCCACTGATGTGTAGGATGTGCTTGGAGGGCTGAGTGGGACCAGTTGTGAATTATATCCCTGCTCATCCTGGCTGGTGAAAGCCAGCTGGGAGACACTGGGGGTGTTGCTGGCTGGGGTTGTCATTGCCTCCTTAGGGAGGGAATGGTTCCTGATGGCCTGAAGACTGTGGTTGTCTGTCCCCTGTTCAAAAGATTTTTCTTGATGTTGACTCCCCCACCAGCTATCACCCTGTGTCTAACCTTTCCTTTTTAGGGAAGGTTATTGAGCGTGTGGTTTCCCTGTAGCTCCAGGTGCATTTGGATGCTATTGGTTTCCTGGATCCATGTCAGTCAGGTTTTCATCCTGGGCATGGCACCGAGACTGTGCTTGTGGCCTTGGTTGACAATTTCCACTTGGAAATCAACAGGGGAATTGTACCCTGCTGATTTTTTTACATCTTTCAGCAGCCTTTGATACCATTGACCATGGGATGTTGCTGACATATCTGCGAACTTTGGCTGGCTGAGCTGCACGGGACTACGGTTCGGGGTGTGTTGTCACCAATATGCTGACGACACACAGCTGTACCTCTCTTTTTCAACGGACCCAGGTCCTGCCATCTCGATACTTTCCCAGTGTTTGGAGGCCGTGGCAGATTGGATGAGGCAGAGCAGACTGAAGCTGAACCCAGATAAGACGGAGGTGATGGTAGTGGGGAGGGTGAAGGAGGTATCGGCTCCTCCTATGGGGGGGTGTGTGTTTCTGCCCTCTGGTTGCCCAGCAGGTTTGGAGTCTGGGGGTGATTTTGGATGTGGACCTCCGTCTGGATTGGCAGGTGGAGGTGGTGGCTAAAGCCGCCTTCCGCCAGTTGTATCTGGTGTGGAGTCTGCGCCCATACATCTCCAGACCCGACCTGGCCACTCTCATCCATGCCTTCATTACCTCAAGGTTTGATTACTGCCATGCGCTCTGCGTGGGACTTCCCTTGATATTGGTTTGGAGGCTGCAGCTGGTGCAGAATGCGGCGACCCGTCTCCTTATGGGGACAGGTCATCATGAGCACATTACACCAGTGCTCCGTTCTCTGCACTGACTGCCTATAGCGTACCGAGCCAAGTTCAAGGTGCTAGTATTGGTGTACACGGTCTCGGCCCCTCTTATATTGGGGACTGCTTCGCCTTCCGTGACTCAGGATGGACCCTCCGATCCACTGGAGGCACCTATCTGGAGGTCCCCCATGTAAGGTGGGGGCCACCATGGAGAGGGCATTCTCGGTGGTCGGGCCAGGGTTGTGGAACTCCCTTCTGAAGGAAGCCCGCCTGGCCCCGGGTCTGCTCACCTTTCGACGAGCATGCAAGACTTGGCTGTTCGCCCAGGCCTTTGGAGGGGAGGGGGGAAGGGGTAAATGGGGGAGATTGGTGGGGTGGGAAATTTGGGGGAATTGGAGGGTAGGGTTAGGGTTGGTTTTTTAAAATTTTTGTAAAAGTGATGTTGGTTTTTAATGTATTTTACTGTTTTATTGTATTTACTGAGATGCCGTGGGCATGAGGGGGCAGAATAAAATAAAAATGCTAATAAATAAATAAATAGAAATAAATAAATACTCTTGAGTGGTTTCACTCATTCCTGGAAGGGAGAACCCAGAGGGTGGTGATGGCCGGTGGCTTCATCGTCCACTCAGGAGCTCCCTTTTTTGGTCCCACAGGGTTCCATCCTGTTCCTACTCCTGTTCAATGTGTATCTGAGGCCCCTGGGAAAGAGCGTTCAGAGTTTTGGAGTGAGGTGCCATCAGTATGCGGATAATACCCAGCTCTATCCTTTTCATTCAGCTCAGGTTCTGCAGTCTTGGTGCTTACCTGGTGCCTGGCTGCCATTGGGAATTGGATGCAGGCAAGTCAATTGAGGCTGAATCCAGGCTGAATCCAGACAAGACCGAGGTGATGAGGGATGGCCAATCCTGTGACCTGGGGGAAGTGGGAACCCCTGACATGAAGAAGTCTGGTCTCCATTAGTCACTCAGGTTTGCAGCCTTGGGTGCTCCTGGATCCACTGTTATGCCTGGACCATCAGGTTGTGGTGGTGGCTAGGAGCGCTTTTTACCAGTTTCATCTGATGAGAAGACTGCAATCTTTTCTATCAGATTTGGATCTGGCCACCATCATCCATGCCTTCCTTACCTCGAGGCTAGACTACTGTAATGCACTCTATGTGGGGCTGCTCTTAAAGACTGTTCGGAAGCTGTAGTTGTTGCAGAATGCGACGGCCTGCCTTCTGTCGGAGATGGGTTGCCAAGAGCACATTACGCCAGTGTTCCAGAGTTGGCACTGGCAGCCAATAGCTTTCTGGGCACAACTCAAGGTGCTGGTTTTAATCTATAAAAACCCTAAATGGCTTATGTCTCAGGTATCTGAAAGACCACCTCTTCCCTTATGTCCTCTCACAGTCTCTGAGGTCGGCCAAAGGTGCCCTCTTTTGAGTGCCCACTGCCCGTGAATTTGTTACAATGAGGGAATGTAGGGGAGAATTCTTGGCTGCTGTCCCACAATTATAGAACTCCCTCCTCTTGAAAGTCTGCCTAAGCTTGAACCTGTTCGTCTTGCGGAGGAAATGTAAGACCTTTTTGTTTGCCCAGCATTTGGCAGGTGGGGATAGGGTTGGGTGGGAATGTGTAGAGGTGGCTGGGGAGGGGGATTGATAAGTGGTGGGGCAGTTAGGATGATGTTAGGTTTGGGGGGGGGGATTTTAATATATTTTATTGTATTTTACATTTTTAATGATGTTAGCCGCCCTGAGTCTGTGGAGAAGGGCAGGATAAAGATGTAATAAATAAATAAATAAATGAATGACTCTCAGGCCGCAAAAGTGTTTGTTTGTTTATTTATTTATTTATTTATTTAAGTTTATATGTTGCCCTTCCCACAGTGGCTCAGGGTGCTTACATAAAAGGGCAGCTACTGGGAAGTAGTCAGTGGGGCTACTTTAGAGTAAATGGTTGAATGATTTCTCCTTTGGTCTCTCTGGATCACTTCCCAGCTGTAGCACAAATAATGGAATTCTACCCTGGTTCTTTGGGCTGCAGTTACTTTTGATATCTTCAGTGGACTTGGTCCAAAGTCAAGACAATGAGAACAGTTCTCTGGGATTTCAGTGTGTCATGCAGGACCTATAACACAGGCCTGTCCATGCCACCATAGCCCCAATGGTAATTTTTTTGGGGAAACTTTTATTTAGGCACATGACAGAAATGTATCAACAAAGATTATATATCTTATACATTGCTTTCTCAGGATACATAGCTTATCATTCCTCACCTCCACCCCCCAGAATTCCTTGTGTTGACCATCACATACATTATCAGTACTACATCTATTCTTGTTTCTTTTCAGTATTCAGAAAACCTGGCCAGAGATTCTGACTTATTGGCTGGGGAGGCTTTCTCCTCTGAATATGATAGAAATGGAACCCAAATCTCCAGATATGTGTCTTCTTTTTGACATTGTTCTTGGGTACGTACTTGATGGGACAGTTTTTCCATGACCAAAATGGTCCATATTTTACAATACCACAGCTCAAGAGGAGGAGGGTTTGCCCTTTTCCAGTTACCTGCACAGAGGGTGATTTCAGAAGTGACGCGTTCCAATTCACCACAGTGAATCCCACCCTGGTGTGAACGGATTCACCGTGGGCTGTGGTGACACGTGCGGCCCCAACAGAATGACAGGATCGTGACCACCGCCCGGGGGCAATCAGAGAGAACATGGGCTGGGGGAACACAACAGACATGCAGTGGAGACGTGGACCGTGGTTCGAGCCCCAGAATGCACCGTGGCTGGGGTCAATTCCTTCCACCGCAGTTGCGGGTTTCCGTTCAGAAGTTACTTTTTATTCACCCCTGCTGTGGTGACCATTCACCAAACTTCTGGACCTCCTCCCTCCCCGACCTCATGAAGCATGGTTAGCTTCTCTCCGGGCCACGTTTGACTGTGGTGAACATCTGGATGTGGGCCAACAGACATGCATGGTGCTTTCACCCCCACCCCCCTGCATTTGACTGAGGTTGACTGTGGTGGACATTCACCACGTCACTTCTGAAATCACCCATTGTCTGGCTGCTGAAAGTAAAAAGGAAATTATTATTATTATTATTATTATTATTTATTTAGCATTTATATAGTGACAATGATGTACCTGGAATTCTACAGAGAATAAGATAGACACAGTCCCTGCCCGAGAGCTTACAATCTAAAGACAGAGGGAGGGGAGACAGGGAAGGGGGAACAGAGGGAGGGACAAGGGATGCAACATTCACGAGGATGTGAGAACTCAGGTACACTTTCTTGGCTTGGTTACAGTAAATTGGGAGTTTTCAGATAACAGGTGAGGGAAAAATCCTGGGAGGGAATGATTAGCAGGAGTTAGGAAGGGCAGAGCAGAAGAAGTCGGTTTTGATGAGGGACTTGAAGGTGTGGAGGGTGGGGGCAAGGCGGACAAGGGCAGGGAGGGAGTTCCAGGCATGCAGGGCAGTGAGGGAGAAGGGACAAAGGCAGTTGGAGGATCAGGGGAGGCGTGGGAGGGTGAGGGAGGGGGTGGAAGAGGAGCAGAGTGCTCGAGCAGGGGTTCGGAGGGAGATCAGGGCAGAGAGGTAGGGGGGAGCGAGGCTGTGAAGGGTTTTGTAGGTGAAGATGAGGAGCTTGTGCAGGATACGCTCAGGAAGGGGGAACCAGTGCAGAGAGGAGAGGAGAGACTGCACATGGTCAAAGCAACAGACTAGGTGGATGATCCTGGCAGCAGAGTTTTGAACAGAGATGAGGGAAGAAAGGTGAGAGTGGAAAAGGCCAGCAAGGAGGAGGTTACAGTAGTCGAGGCGTGAGATGACTAGGGCATGGATGAGAGTTTTGGCAGAGGAGACAGACAGAAAAGGGTGGATCTTAGCAATGTTGTGGAGGGAGAAGCGGCAGGATTTGGCCACTGAGTCAATGTAGGGTTTGAAGGTAAGGTGCGAGTCGAAGATGAAGCCCAAGCTACGGGCTTGGGGTACAGGGAGGTTGGAGACCCCCCTCAATGGCAATTGACAAGGAAGAGGGAGAGGAAGAATTGGGAGGGAAGGTCAGGAGTTCAGTTTTCACCATGTTCAGTTTGAGTTGGCGTTGAGACATCCAGGCAGAGATATCAGAGAGACTGTTGATGAAGACGAGCTTGAACAGAGGGGGAGAGGGAAGGAGTGGGGAGATAGAGTTGAGTGTCATCAGCGTATAGGTGGTATTGGAAACAGTGGGAGACAATGAGTTTGCCTAGGGTTTGGGTGTAGATAGAGAAGAGGAGAGGGCCAAGGACAGAGCCTTGGGGAACCCTGACCGAGAGGGGTAGGGAGGAGAAAGGGAGGAGTTAGGAAGAGATACTTTGAAGGAGCAGTCAGAAAGGTAGGAGGAGAACCAGTCGAGGACAGAGTCCCGAAATCCCAGGGGGTGAAGCAATTCAAGCAGGAACGAGTGGTCAACAGTGTCGAAGGCAGCAGAGAGATCAAGGAGGACAAGAATAGAGTAAAGGCGGTTCGATTTATCCACAAGAAGATCGTTGGTGATTTTAGCAAGAGTGGTTTGAGTGGAGTAAAGGGGGTGGAAGCCAGATTGGAGGGGGTCAAGGGAGGAGTTGACGGAGAGGAGGTCAAGGCAACAGGAGTAGACAACGTGTTCAAGGAGTTTGGAAGCAAAAGGGAGGAGCGAGACAGGACAGTAATTAAAGGGTTCAGAGGGATCCAGAGTGTACTTTTTTAGGATGGGGGAGAGAGTGGCCAGTTTAAAGGCAGAGGGGAAGGAGCCAGTAGAGAGGGAGAGGTTGATGATGTGCAGGAGGGGAGGGGCAATGGTGGAAGCAATGGAGGTCAGGAGGTGGGAAGGAATGGGGTCCTGGGGGCAAGTGGAGGGGTTGGAGGAGGAGAGCAGGGAGGAGATTTCCTCAAGGGAGGCAGGAGGGAAGGAGGACAGGAGAGAAGTGGGGGGAGGAGGAGGACAGGGGGGTTTGAGAAGGGAGTCAAAGGATGGAAAAGAGGTGGCGAGGGTCCTGGGAGCAGGACTCAATGTGTGAGGCATAGTACTGCTGTCTAGTGAGGGAGATAGTAGAGTTGAGCGATGAGAGGCAGAATTTGAGTGGAGGAAGTCAGTGCAAATTTCCTTCCCTCATGTCATCTTTCCCTTTGTTCCAACAAGCAGAGGGTTAAGGCAAGAGTAAGATTAAAGGGGGAAGTATTTGCCTCTGCAAAGAAGTGGGTTTGAAACAAGATCAGAGGTACTCAATGAAAAATGATTTTTCATTGTGTTTAAATTGCAGGCCCTTCACCAGAGCATTGAGTAGACACGTCAGGGGTTCTTTGGGGATTTGACAACTTGTACTACCCTGAATTTCTTTGATAATTTGCCAACCCAAAACTGACTAATTTCTGGACACCACCACCACATGTACAGTTATGTTCCCCTTTCACCACAGACCCTCCAACAGAGTGCCTCCCTTGTTGCATAAATGTGCTGAATTTTGTCAGGTCAGATACCATCTGTATAATAGCTTGTAAAAGCTTTCTTTGTGGGCTTTGCAAATTGATGAACTATATCCTATTTCTCATATTGAGACCCATTTGTCTAGGTTAATCTCTCTTTCCAAGTCCCTCTCCCATCTTTTCATTGGGGTTGTTTTTGGTCAGTATCTTTTTAACTCTATCTTGGAGGTTAAGTGTTTTGTTTCATTTTGCAATTGGGTCAGTTCTTCGAATGTTGTTCGAGGTCTAGACAGGACTGTCTCATATTTTGATTTCTCTATAAAGTGTTTGATGGGAGCTTTATTTCATTTACATTTTTGCACATTTATTTGGTATGTTTTTAACTGTGTGATCCCTGCTCTGGCCCATAATGACATGTCAATTTGACAGTCCCCTTTGGAATAAATTCTTGATTGTTGATGAAAGTAGCTAGAGGGGAGGGCCTTGGTGAGAGAAAATCTGAGTGCTTGTCCAATACAGCTAAAGTAGTCTGAATGAATGGATGCATATTTATTTATGGTGGTCTGAATTACTTTTTGATCCAACTGTCACTGTGAATAGATGTATTTGGGCTCCAATCTTGTTCACGTTTTACCCAGTGCTTAGAAGGGCTATTGTTGACCCAGTTAATAGTATCCTTTAAGTGGGATGCATAGTAATAGTATGGCAGATTAGGATGGGCCAGTCTATTCTATTTTATAGGTTTATATAGAACTTGAGAGCTCACTCTTGTTTTTTTTGTTTCCATATGAACTTTAAAATGACCTTTTGCCACATTTCTAGTTTCTTGTGTGGGATACTGGATGCACTTGAACAGAAATAGTAACTTTGCGAGGATATTCATCTTAACTGATGCTAGTCTGACTAACTAGGCTATTTCATATTTGTTCCATTCTTCCATATCTTTCAATTGTTTATTCCACATTGGTGGGTAGTTTACATTGAAAAGGCCTGTGTGTTTCTCTGTTGCGTATATTCCTAAATATTTTATAGATTATTTTGCCCATTTAAATTTATACAGCTGACAGCAAGTACTCTTGATCTTTTCAGGGATATTAATTCCTAGAACTTCAGATTTATTGTAATTTACTTAGAAGCCTTATACTTGCCCAAGTTCTGGGGTTAGTTGTTCTATATTTGTCTTGAAATTACAGGCTTTTTTGGATCAGTACAGTGATAAATCAAGCAATGGGTGCCAAAAAGCTGTTTTATTATATATAATAAAGCATAAAGATAAAAACAATAACCCCAATGAATACAGGAAGTAAAAGAGACTTCTCACACATCCCTTTATGCACACCGGGGAACTCCAACAACGGCTGTGAGCTGATCCCCAGGTGGGCCCCAGGTTCTGCTGTGCCCCTCGGCGTGTCTGCAAAGTAGCCAGCAACGAAGTTCCAATGCGGGCTTCTGGTCCCTTTGTTTTTATTAGCTTCACAAACTTACTATGCAACACACTAACTATTGCAGCTGTGTTTTTCCTTAGTCTAAGCCATTCTCAGCTTCCAGTTAAGGAACCTTCTCTTGCTATCAGGCCCAACTGCTGATAAGGGTTTCCCAAATATTACAGTTCTAATTGGACTTGACAATCTGCAAAACAGTTACCATGGGATACAGAAAAGTTGCCAAAGAGACATACATAAGACACATGTTAGACAAGATGGATTCTACAGCATACGCAGGCTGAGTAAAACTATAAGTGCCCATTCACTGGCTTCGCCGGTGTACAATGGTCTTCTGCAATCTTTCACTACACTCCACCCCTGGACACTTATATTTTTCCACTTGAGGCCTGTAGTTCTTGTTTACACTTTACCACATCTTGTGCATGCAATGTCACATGTAAAACATTAAACAAAGAATTAACAACATAATTACAACAAAGTGCAATGCTAAAATTAAAAATGCAGTTGTCTTGGGTAACCAATCATACTACATATAAGCTTTTTTATATGCTGGCTACAGAACAACAACAAAAAATTAACACAAACATTACAGTTCCTTCAATAAATTCAGTAGCCCCCACCAGGAAGTAGAAAGCCATGTTGGTGTGAGGCCAAAAGAAATGGTATGCTTTCTGCAAAATATAAGCATAAATGTTAAAATCATGCAGAAAAGCTATTTTCTAGCAAAGCACTGCAGCTTTGACATAAGGGTTCATAGCTGTGTTTGAAGATGCAAGAGTCATGCTATTAATTACTTTCACGGTCTCAGCTTTCCTCTGTCAAGACAAATAGGTATTGAGTCACCAGTTTTCATTACCCAGTAGGAATTTCCATTACCTGCTGCTATTACCTCCCCTGCACAATTGGGTTGCCCTGGATATATTATCCATACTTTCCATCCTGGAAGCCAATTTGTTGACCCAAATCCTCCTTCCCTCCATTCAGTAGCCATTTCAGGCTTTGATATTTCTACCACAGCTGGGAGAAGGATCTGCTCACAAACCATCTGGGCTATTCGGTCTCCTTCATGGAGTGTGCAGCTATCTTGGGAGAAATTCCAAAGAATCATCTTGATTTCTCCTTGAAAGTCTGCATCCACCACTCCTCCCAGGTCCTGTATCCCTTTCAGTGCCAGCCCTGACCTGGGGGCTATCCACCCATAGGTATTCGGTGGGACTTGTATCCCCAAACCAGTACTCACCACTTCCTGCCTGTGGGGAGGAAGGGTGATCTCTTGGTATGTGTACAAGTCCACTCCAGCACTTAAAGGGGTAGCTCTCAGGGGCAATTGTGCTTCTGGGTGGATTTCCCACACTTTAAGGGTTTCTTGGCTGTGAGTACTGCATATTTTAGGTTTTTCTTACATCCATTGAAAGGGAGACTTTCCCTTATACCGGTGATTGTTCATTTCAAATTCTGCCTGTTTCAGCACTTTGGCCTACCCCTGCAACATGCCCGTAGGGGTAAGCTGTTTTATTCACTGTTTGAGTAGCTCATTATGGTGCTCCACCAACCCTGAAGCCTGTGGGTAGTGAGGGATGTGGAGTGTCCACTGCACATGCCACTCATCTGCCCATTTCTGAATTTCTTGTCCTTTGAAATGACTTCTATTGTCAGATTGGATTTCTTCAGGGACCCCAAACCTTCTAATAAACTGATCCAGGCCCTTAAGAGTAGCCTTCTGTGTAGCCCATATGCTTGGGCTCACCATGGTGTATCCTGAAAAAGTATCCACTAGTACCAGTGCATACTGGTTCCCCTGGGATAATGGTAGGGGTCCTATGTAATCCACTTGTCAGACTTTCCCGGGTTCTAAACCCCTTTTCAAATGGGAAAAAAGCATGGAAGACAATGTATAGCCTTGTCTTGCCTCATGCCCTTGGACAAGTCAAACGAGGGAGATTGATAGGCGTTAATGAAATCAGAAGCCTGAGGATTATTATATAGAGCAATTATGCCTCTAAAGACTTGCTTTCCAAAGCCAAACTCTGTCAAAACCTGTCTTTGGTATTCCTATTCCAAACACTCAAATGCTTTCTCTGTGTCTAGAGCGAGCAGTGCACAAGAGGAGTTGTTATGATTAACATTATGGATCAGATTCAAGGTTCTGCCAGTGACAAATCCTGATTGGTCTGGATGTATATATTTGGGTAAGATGGTGTTTTAATCTATTTGCTAGTACTTTGGCATAGATTTTAGCATCCACATTAATTAATGAAATAGGTCTATATGACACACAGTTGGTAAGATTTTTTTCCTTCTTTAGGAATGACCACAATCTTTGCTTCCTTCCAAGAATCTGGACTGTCATTACCCTGCATTATGTTATTAAACAATTCAGTTAAAACTGGGAAAACCACTTGCTTTAGAGCAATAGTAGTCCCCTGAGAAACCATCAGGGCCTGGAGCTTTGTTAGTCTTTACATTTTTTATTACATCACTAACTACTACTGTCTTGATTTGCCTGTCAAGAAATGCCACACTCTCTTCTGAGAACTGAGGTAATTTTACACTTCTTAGATAGCTGTTTATTAGCTCAGACGTTGGATGTTCTGAAGAGTTTAGTGTGGAAGGAGTTGGTAAATGTTTCATAGGAATGGGCGAACGCGGTTCGAAAGTTCTGAGTTCAGACTGAACTTGGTCTGTTTGGTTGACCGAACTAAACTTCTGAACCAAACTCGAATTTCAAACCGAACCGAATTTCCGAACTCGGTTCTGTTCACCCATCCCTAGTAGCAACACACACCAAAAAACCTGGTTTTGAATGGCCGAACTTGGTTCGGAAGTTCGGAATTCGACCGAACTTAGTCTGTTTGGTCGACTGAACTGAACTTCCGAACCGAACCCGAATTTCAAACCGAACTGAACTGAACCGAATTTCCAAACCCAAATTTCAAACTGAACCGAACCGAATTTCCGAACTCCGTTCTGTTCGCCCATCCCTAATGTTTCAGAAATCTGTTTGATACCAGTTACTAATTCTCCCTCTTTGGTTCTTGTACAAGTGGCAGCTGATTTTTCTTGTTTCTTTTTTAATTTTCTGGCTAAACGCTTGTTTGCTCTGTCACCTTTTTCATAGTATTTTAATTTTATATACCCAAGTGTTTACTTTACTTATTTGTAGCAAGTTTATTTTCCCTCATATCACAATTATTTTCTTACAAACTTGTTTAGATCCTGTGTGTTTGTTTGTGTTCCAACTCAGACAGTTCTTTAATCAGATTTTCCTCCTCAAGAATCCTCATCTTTTTAAGATATGAGGCTTCCCTTATGAGTATTCCTTTAATTACTGTTTTCCTTGAATCCCAGAAACTTTCTTACAGATTCTTTCCTTATAATTTTCTTTTATATATTTTTGAAAAGTTTTTCTAACTGTTCTATTCTGAGTGGGTCATACAGCAAGGACCTGTTCAAATACCAAGCCTCTCATTTTTTTCATAGATCCCCAGTCTTGTAGTTCAATATATGGCAAGAGATTGATCACACCAAGTGTAGCAGGGAGCAGTCCTGTGGGGCTGCTGGCCTTTTAAGAAGGAGGCTGCGTGGGTCAGCCAGAGGGCTGGGCACATGCGCATGGACCTGGGGAGAGCCAGCCCATAGCTACGATCAACCGGTGGGGAGAATAGGTTGATAACTCCAGGGACAGAGTGGGCAGGACACTAGCCCTTTGAGGCTGAGGGAAAGAAGCCTGGCCACGCCCACTCTTCTGGGATATAAGGAGAGCAAGGGAGCAAAGAGGGAGTCTTTGCTAGGGAGCTGGAGGAGCACCATCTCCCTGAAGAAGCCATCCTGCTTTATACTCTCCAAGGTACTGAAAGCTGGAGAACCAGAGGGACCCAGGCAAGTGGGAGAGGTTATGTCCAGGAGGGAGCCTCTTGCCTGGGGAAGGCTTGGCCAAAACCTGGGGGCTTAGAGGCCTGGCTGGCTGGACTTTGGGGGTTGATGGTCTGTGTTGCTCCTGAGCCTGGAGAGACCAACCTGGGCCTGAAGGGTGGAGGCAAATGAGCTGGCAGCCCCAGGTACATTGGACACAGGGTCTAATAAAGGACTGTGGACTAATACCCTCTGGACTGTCTGTTGTGTCCTAGAAGAGGGTACCCCCCTGTCTCGGGGGGTTTTGCGCCAAGGCTCGGGCTGAAACAGCGTAGCAGAGGGATGAGCTAATTCCCCAAAGCAAGACCCCAGTGCCCCGTGTGGGCCTGGGAGACCCCCTGCTACACGATGTTATGACTCCTAGACTGGCTTTTTAAACAAAATTGACCTAGGTCCTAGACACAAAAATCATATCTATCCTGGATTAGGACCCACGAACAGCAGAGTAATAGGTATAATCTCTGACTGTTGGATATGTCTCCCTCCAGACATCAACCAAGTCTTCCTTTTCTAGATGATGCACCAATTTTGCACTTGTTTCCCTTGGTTCCCCTTTATGCACTTTTGAGTGATCTGTTAAGGGATTAGCACTTCATTAAAGTCATCCTCTATTATAACGTCTCCTTCTCTAAAGTTCTGAAGGCCCTAAAACTGTTTAAAAAGGAGGCATGACCTTGATTGGATGCATATACATTGACCAAGGTTAGGATTTTGCCTTTTAGGGATCTTTTACAAATATATACCTGCTGCCCTTATCTGTACATTATTCTGAAACAATAAAAGGGACAATCATACGTGGCAAAGATAATTGCCACCCCTATTTTATTAGATTTTCTTGGGGAGACATATTTGGTGGCTGTGTCAAGAGAGGACCCAGGTATTTCTCATCATTTTCCTTAAGATGTGTTTCCTGTAAAAAGACTATATTAGGAGACATTTTTTCAGGGAGTTGAAGACCCTCTTCCTTTTTACAGGGTTGTTCATCCCATTGACATTTATGGACAGAACTTTGATAGACTCACCCATGAATACACGTTTTATTCTGCTTTTGTGCCAAGATTCCCCCTTTCTTAGAAATAAAGACATCCCCCAGCCTGACCCAACATATCCATTGCATTTGTACTTCAAGAAAAGCAATTTATACAATGTTCCCCTAATGCACAAAATGGTCCTGAAATTTGCACGTGTGTTGATTTTCCTATTATCATCTGATTTTTCACTATCTTGATTCTGCTGCCAGTACATCACCAATTTTAAAGTTTTGTGTCCTAAGTGTTTTGTTTTTATATACCCTCCCTCCCTCTTTCCCTCCCATTTTACCCTACAATCCTTCCTGCAGATTTTCTTTTCTTTGCTGATCTTGATCTGTCTTCCTCCCTCCCCTGTGCCCACCTTTGCACACCTATTTCTGCAGGTCCCTTCCCTGCCTTTTCCCACCCCTTCCCCTGTTTCCTAGTCAGTCCCTGTGGTGGCCCGGTCTCTGCTCAAGAAACCTTCACATGACATTGATTCGCTCGCCAGTTATCGGCAGTCTCTAACCTTCCCTTTTTAGGGAAGGTGTGTATATGTGTGTGTGTGTGTGTGTGTGTGTGTGTATATATATATATATATATATATATATATATATATATATATACATACACACAAATCTTTATTTGTATTAACCAAAAGTTATAACAAAATAGATAAATACAATTAACTTAAAACCATCAATAACAGGACACACAAACAAAATTAAAAAAACAAATTATAACAAACTAAGGATAACACCTTAACACGATAAGTTAAACAAAAATCAACCCATGGCCATTTATCTAGCTATTTTCCTGCAAATTTGGGATCTAAACGAACCCAAACTGCAGCAATAATAAACAGAACATATAATCAACTCAAAATAAATACTTCGAAAACCAAGAATAACCCCATACCATCAGTATTAGATAGTTACTAACCAGCAATTATAATTTTTCTAACAATTTTTGTCTGCAAATTATAGCACCAAAACAGAAGCGAGCTACCACTCTCGAACAGCTGTTATCCAAAAGACACAACATTTTCCAAAGTATTTTATCTCTGGGCAGATTTAGTGAGTCATTCAAAAATCACCCAGGTACTTCTTCCAAAGATCACTGTAAGCCGGGCAGCATAACAGAATATGATCTACATTTTCAATTTGCTTCTTGTAACAAAGTAGACAGATCCTGTTCTGTCTTGGTATATGCTTATACCGCCCTTCAACTGAGGAAGATGGATTCACCCCGCACCTAAGTAGGGTAAAGGCCTGCCTGAGTTGGGGATCCTTCCATTGTAACAGATAACTCGAGGGGAACAAAGAGGGTTTAATACGTTGGAAATTCCCAACAACCCTTTGTGCCTCCAGGTCAGAGTCACTTCTCTGCAAATCCTGGTCAAGTATTCTCCTTTATATTATATTTGCCGCCCCCTTAAAGCCAAGCGGTAAGAGGCAAACTCTTGAAAACTCCAATTTGGGCAATTCGTATTAATCCAAAAGAACCCATTGGCTAGGAGCCTCACCAGCTTGGATCAGTTGAATCAAGAGGGATGAGTCTGCTGCAAACAAAGGGTGTTTTCAGACGTTACGGGGCCGCTTGGCCCCGTACCGAAAACAACCCATTAATTCCCCGCCGGGGTCACCCCATCATGCCGCAACAGAAGTGCCGGGGGGATTCCGGCGGGGAATCTGGGAGGGGGCGGGGCTGTGCGGTGCAACGTGCGGCCACAGGGCCCCACCCGCTCCACGCACCCCGCTGCCCGCCCTCCGGGGAGACGGGCGGCTGGCGGGGCCACTGCGGCTGCCGCGTTGGGCCGGATGCGCCATGGCCTGGGATCCCGCTGGGGATCCTGGGCCATGGCAACCGGCCAGACGTTACTTTTTTTGGTCCCCGCTGGGGATCTTTTTGACCACGCTTCCCGGGACATTCCCCCGGCTAGCCCGGGAAGCGTGGTTCAAATTGACCCCTTGTGGGTATTGACCGTGGCGAACATCTGGCGGCCGCCAAACAGACGTTCGGGACACAGTGACCACAGGTGGGTATTCACCGTGGTCACTGTGATCTCGTAACGTCTGAAAATACCCAAAGTAACTTTAAGCCAGAATTTAATTATTATAAACAATGCCAGAGATCTAATCCTGCTTCTGCAGGTTTCTGCCCGTAGGAGCACTTGAGGTGTACTCCTAGGAACCCTTTAGGGAAGGTTATTGAATGGGTGGTGGCTCAGTGGCTGTGGAAGCATCTAGATAGCCTCAGCTTTCTAGATCCCTCCTAGTCTGGCTTTCACCCAAGGTATGGCACTGAGACTGCTTGTGGTCTTAGTCGACGACCTGAGCCAGGAAATGGTCCAGGGACGTTCAGCCTTTCTGGTCCTATTAGATCTCTTGGCAGCTTTTGACACAGTTGATCATGAACTGTTGGTGACTTGCTTGTGGGACCGGGCAGGATTGTGTGGGACGGTCCTACAATGGTTCCATTCCTACCTAGCTGGTAGGACCCAGCAGGTGGTGCTGGGGGATAAGTCATCTTCCCCCTGTGACCTCTCATGTGGTGTCCCACAAGGTTCTATTTTGTCTCTGTTCTTGTTCAAAGTGTACATGCAGCCATTAGGCGAGGTCATGAGGTGGTTCATTCAGAGTGAGTTGTCATCAATATGCTGATGACACTCAGCAGTACCTCTCATTTTCATCAGACCCAGGCTCAGCAGTCTCTGTGCTTTCCCAATGTCTGATGGCTGTGGGGGACTGGATGAGGCAGAACTGACTGAAACTGAATCCTGACAAGATGGAGGTAATGTTGATGGGGAGAGTGATGGGTGTGACTTCCCTCTTGTCATTGATGGGGTTTGTCCCCCGCAGGTCTCCCAGGTGTGGAGTCTAGGGGTGCTCCTGGATTCTCAGCTCTGCTTGGATATCCAGGTGGAAACGGTGGTGAACGGGGCTTTCTGCCAGTTACATCTGGTTTGGCGGCTTCGGCCTTATGTCTCAGACTCCGACCTGGCCACCATCGTTCCTGCTTTTGCTACCTCGAGACTGGACTACTGCAATGTGCTCTATGCGAAACTACCCTTGGTGATGGTCCGGAGGCTACAGCTGGTGCAGAATGCGATGGCCCGGCTCCTTACAGGGTTGGGTCACTGGAAGCACATTACACCAGTGCTCTATTCTCTGCACCGGATGCCTATTTTCTTCCGGGCCCATTTCAAGGTGTTGGTTCTCACCTTTAAAGCCCTACATGGCCTTGGCCTGACCTATATGCAGGACCGCCTCACCCCCTGGGTCCTGGATCGCTCCTGTGGTCCACTGGGAGCTCCTTCTTGGATGTCCCCCGAGTAAATCGGTGGGCCACTATGGAGATGGCGTTCTCAGTGGCCATGCCTCAGCTGTGGAACTCCCTCCCAGAGGAGGCTCACCTTGCCTCAGACCTGATGACTTTTCATTGAGTGTGTAAAACTTGGCTGTTCCACTAAGCATTTGGTGGAGGGGATGGGTGAGGGAGGAATGGGATGGGGGGAGTGAGGGGGGGAGATGGGATGATGGGGGAATTTTATATTATGTCATATTTTAACTGAATTTGTTGTTATTTTGTTTTTATTGTTGTAAGCTGTCCCGACCTGCCTGTGGTCAGAGAGGGTGGGGTATCAGAGTTTTAAATAAATAAATAAATAAATAAAATAACCGTGAATCCCAACCGTTTTACCATCTCTATATCCCCCTGGACTACTCCCTTGCAGTCTAAAGTAGATACCTTTAGTCACTGCCACTCGTGGGAATGGATTTATATCTGATTTGTGGCATATGTGGAGGAATTACACTGAACCACTAAGGCCTCCTCCCCAGTTCCTCCATTTCTCTCCAACTTTGGGGACTCTCAACCCCCAGTCCTCCCCTTTTTAATCCTGTGAGTTTCTCTCCCCCACTCCTTGCCCAGTTAAATTAAATTTCAAACTGTTTTTGTGTATGTATAAATATGCAAAACATCTAACAATGTTACTGTTCCATTGGACTCAGCTGATGAGCCCCAATGATCTTTTCTATGCAGACTTGAGTTAGTCCCTCAGGCATCTGAGTCCTTTTGTTGAGATTCAGTTTCAGTTTCAGTTCTTCTCTTGTCTAGCTGCTCATCATGTTTTTTCTTTCCTTCCCCCTCTTCTTTCTTCGTTATTTCTTAATTTCCCAAGAGTGTTCCTATCGTGTGCTTCAAGATTCTTCCTGCAGAATGTCTCCCTTTTTCTGAAACTTAATTCCCAGAGTCTGACGCACATTCTTTCCTCCTTCCAGGTCAGTCAGAATATGATGCTGGTTTTAGAAACTGAAAGAAAGTTTAAATGGAAATCCCCAACTGTAACAAATCTCTGCTTTTCTGAGTGCTGCTGTGATTTCTCTCAACTCCTTTCTCTTCTTCAGAGTTGACGAGGAGAAATCCTGGAAGAACTGCAGCTTATGGCCCCTCAGGATGAGATTCGGGCTTTCTATCGCTTTTTTCCTGATCAGTTCCTTATGTTGAAAGTGATGGAGTTTCATAATCAGGTCTCGGGCCCTATCCTGAGACACAGGGTATAAGGTTCTGTGTGCTCTGTACACTTTCACTTCATCCCCAGATTCCAGATCTAGCAATTCTGTTGTTAACGTTTTTACTAGGGCTGAATGGAGTAGTAAAAAAACTACTCATAAGTATTCACCTGAGTTCAGGCCCTGAGTGTTCGGGCTGGTCCGAGGACCCTCGACAAATACTCACGAGTAGATTTTGAGAAGGGGGCCAGAGGAAGCCTGGGGGGAAAGGAAATGATCTCGGGTAAGAGTGGGTGGGGGCCTAGTGGGGGGCTGAGGGGGTAGAGTACTCACCTTCCGGAGGGGCTCCAGTGACTCGTGGCTTCCACCAGACTGGTTACATTTTTTTTTTAAAAAGCAGCTGGGCATGCTCAGAAAGGCCAAATGGCCCCTTCTAAGCATGCTCAGAACTTTCCAAGATGGTGACCACAGCTTGTTGATGCTGCCAGCGCGATCATGGATCGGTCTGAGCATGCTCCGTCTTTCTGAGCATGCTCAGTTTAAAAACAAACAAACAAAAACCTTACCCTTCACAGAGGCTTCAGCCACATGGGTTCCTCCGTACTAGGTGAGTATTCTATCCCCTCAACCTCAGCTAGGTCCCTACCCCCTTAGCACCTCACCTCTGAACCCCCGCTAGGCTCCTGTCCCCCCCTTTCATGGCCCTCGCTGTCCTATTCTCTCCCTGACCAGCAGGGGCCAGGGAAGGGGGAGCAGGAGCCTAGTGCTGGTCTGCAGCCCCCTTTCCTGTATTCGGCCAAGAATTTTCCATTAAGTTCTGAAATTTCGGGGGCCATTCCTCAAAACTTGGAAACCTGGAAACTCAAGTCAAGTACCTCGATCCCCAGGATATTCCAAGGAAAACTAAAGACTGAGTTTCAGCACTAGATTTTACAAACCAGATGGGGTTGCCCCCATCAGCGTGCCTAGGCAAACATCTGATTCGGATGTTGTTTCTTTTCTCTCTGTCCTCAGTGTCATCCACCTTTAATTCCAGAGTGGAGTTCACAGGTTGGGGTATAGGACCTGTAAAGCCTTCCTGTAACCCTTCCCCTCCAATAGGGTTGTTCTGTGTCTCC
This sequence comes from Sphenodon punctatus, assembly GCA_003113815.1. Lineage (NCBI taxonomy): Eukaryota > Metazoa > Chordata > Lepidosauria > Sphenodontia > Sphenodontidae > Sphenodon > Sphenodon punctatus. The sequence goes on from QEPC01010811.1 coordinate 1,385,483, forward strand.
CCATGTTTTAGGGGTAGAGGTGCAACTTGTTCAGGGTTCTCTGAGTCTTGTTGCCCCTCACCCTCCCTTCCCGGGTTGCTGTCTGGCTTCCCGTGTTCCTGGGAGTGGGCTTTCCCCAGCCTCCATCCCAGCATCCATTTGTTTATATCATTCCCCACCAACATTTCATTTTGTGCTTTTCTTGGGAGGACAGCAACTTGGATTGGTCCTTTTGTCCCTTGCCATTCTAACTCTACAACTTACTTCTTATTTTTATGAAGAAGTGTCTGTGTCTACCATTGGAACATGAGTGAGCAACAAGAGCCCTCAAGTTCTTGCGAACCCAGACAGTAAAGAATCTGTAAACGGGAAGGATTGGGCCCTTGTGTGACAAAGGAGTTTCATTGTGGTACACTTGAATTAGCCAGAGAGAGAAACTGATTCAAGAGAACTGTGTGCAAGGGAAACTGAATCACTCAAACCTGGTAAAGTGGGGGGTGTAAACCCTCCAACCCATGACAGTGGCACCCCAACGAGTAAGGGTAATGCTCAGCTTGTGGACCAATGTGTAGAAAGTAGAGGAGCATACCCAGGTGACTGGACTCCTCTGAGGGGAGTAAATCCCCAAACTGCAGAGTCTGAAAGCCCCAGGAGTCGGGAACTCAGCTCTGAGAAGGTGGAATAAGCAGATCCTTGAACAGAGTGTGTTAAGTTTGTTGTTTTAGTTTTAATTTAAGGCCAGGGAAAGTGACAAAATTGGGCTACCAAAGCACTTTCACCACCTGAAAAAGTCAGAGCTGAGCAGGGAAGCTCGGAAAAGAGGTCTCAAAGCAGAAGGGAAAACTAAGCAGCAGCTGAAACAGCTGATACAGGAATTTGAAATGAGCTCGAATGGAACGGATGGGAACAGAGCGGGGGCAGCAAATCCCCCTCCACCAAACCCCTCTCCACCCGACCCACAACCAGCAGATGCACAGGCGCTACCAAACGTGCCTCAACACCCCCTCCCAACTGACCAGCAGCCAGGGGGACAAGGCTCAAACCCTGAACTCGAGATGGCCAGAATGAGGATGGAACATGAGCTCAGGATGGAAAAAATAAAACAGGAAGAACGAGAGAGGGAAAGAGAACAGGAGAGACAGCACCAGATTGAACTCCTGAAGGCACAGGTAGCCCTAGGAATGCAACCCACACTATCCTCTGGAAGCACCCCAGAAAGAGACAGGAGGCAACTAATTGGAGACTGTCCAGCACTTCTGCCCATATACAAAGAAAGCAAATGCATAGATAAAATTTTCACAACTGCCCAGCACATCTTTCAAAGAGAAAAGATTCCAGAGGACTTGTGGATCAGTTTGGTGATACCCAAGATCCCTGAGAAAGCAAGAGATGTGTACAGCATAAAGCTTCAGGAAAATGAAGCATTGACTTTCGATGAATTCAAAAAAGCAGTTCTCGAGGAGTACAGAATCACTCCAGAAACTTTTTGCCTGAAACTACGCAACTTTAAGAAGGGAGATGGTATGTCTTATTCAGATATGGAAAATTTTTTACATCAGTTCGGGGGGAAGTGGTTAGATGAACAAGGAAAGACTACGAATCTCACATCATACTTACTTACCCAAGGGATCACAAACGTCATACTAATCTGCCCTCCTACCAGCCTGTTTATTTCAAATGCTATCTCAGCTTATGGGGAAAAGAAACCAAATACTGGGGAAAAATCCAAGCAAGTGTTTTACCATAAGCAGAATGGGTACAATCCACAATCTGAACAAGTAAACTTAACCCAGAACAAACCAATTGAGAATGGGGGTGGAGGGAGACAGGGATCACCCAAACTCCAAAGAGCACACACCTCCCAATCCCCTACTAATGATTCAAGACAATGTTATAACTGTAAACAAACAGGGTATGTGGTAAGAGACTGCCCCCCAAAAAGAGAATTTCACAGCCCCAAAAGAGAGGCTGATGAGATTATTGGGACTGTCAGTGTGAATTTTGTGTCTGTACTTCAACCAGTCCCCAGAGGTGTTAATGATTGCTATTCCATTCCTAACCCACCCACAGGAGATCAGTTACTATGAAAACCTGCTAAGATTAATGGAGTAAACTGTGTGGGAAGAGTGGACAATGGTGCACAAATGGTGATGGTATGGGAAGACTTGATCCCAAAACATAAAATAAACACTCATAGGAAGGTTGTCGTATCACTGATAACGGGCATCCGGAATACTTTGCCCACAGCCACTGTAGAGTTAGAATGGCAAAGGACAAAAGGACCAATCCAAGTTGCTGTCCTCCCAAGAAAAGCACAAAATGAAATGTTGGTGGGGAATGATATAAACAAATGGATGCTGGGATGGAGGCTGGGGAAAGCCCACTCCCAGGAACATGGGAAGCCAGACAGCAACCTGGGAAGGGAGGGTGAGGGGCAACAAGACTCAGAGAACCCTGAACAAGTTGCACCTCTACCCCTAAAACATGGGGAGACACAGAACAACCCTACTGGAGGGGAAGGGTTACAGGAAGGCTTTACAGGTCCTATACCCCAACCTGTGAACTCCACTCAGTAGCAGGAAAACCCCAAACGAGTCCCCAAACCAGCCAGAAGGCAGGGGAGGACAAGACTCAGGGAGTGAACTGCAAGTCTCTGTCTCACATGGGGAACTCCAGGGAATGGAGCAAATGGGTCAAACTGGTTCTGAAGCCCAGGACTTGCCACCCCACCTTACAAAGGAGGGACCCAATCCTGCAGAATCAAACCGAGTAACCACCGCAGGGGGAGAGTTAGAGGCTGCAAATGCCCCTACTCAAACCAGGGGGTTGCAGAATGACCAGGAGGTTTGTTGTCCTACCTTAAGAGAAGGTGGGAAGCGGCTACCTGAACCCAAGTGGAGACAGGCAAGCTGGGCGGTGGAGGATTCTACCTTAGCAGGAGGCAGGAATGTGCAGGAAATCTTTCCTGTAATGGAGGGGGGAACGAGGGATATCTCTTCTCCAGGGATAGAAATGCACCACCCTGTAATCCTAAAGTGCCAGGAGCATCAGTCTAAGAGTGAACTGTGCACCTCTGCCTTACCTAAGAAGGAGCAGGGAAACACTGCTGAAATAGAGACTGGAGGTGAGGAAACAGTTAACAGAGTCCAGACTCAAACCGCTGCAAATCCTCCGGAGTTTGGTGTGGGAAGGTCTGAAGGGATACTTGCAGGTTCTCACACCCATGTCACAAAGTCAGACTCCCCAAAAGGAGGAAAACATGGTTATACCGATGCAGGGGATTCAGGAGGTACAAACAGAAGTTGGGGGCAGGGCAGAAGAGAGGCTGGTGAGAAACGCCCCTCCACAGAAACAGTTTCTGGCTGGGTGATAGAGGTGAATGCAAAGACATCAATGCACAGCATCACAGCCAAGGGGGAAATACAAATGCCACATGATAACACTGGGAATTACAACCTTACTCCTGGTAAAAAGTGTTTGGAAATGCAGATTTACACAGACAGCAGAGACGGGGTGCTCAGTACTATAAAAATTACTCCACACTTCTAATAATACTTCTGATGGGAACAGACATACAGCCAGTAAGAAACAGGCTGCCAGAAAATCTGGAAACATGGCCAAAGTTTGGGAATGGGGAACAAAGGTTGTTAACATGGCGTTCCCACCCATTTGTCACAGTCTTATGCAAACACTTACTGATGTACCTTGAAGTGTAAAATCTACAGGATCACTCCACTACAACATGGTGGAAAACACGTGAACAAGATAGCCCCACAGGGCTGACAGAGGGTTTGGAGAACCAAAGGGCTAACTTTAATAGGATTCAGCTACATGGAAAGGAGGTACGGAGGTTGCATATCCCTACACACACCAGAAGGACACGCCAGACTCCAGTCTCAGCATGTTACGTGACTCTGACATGCCCCTTCACATGCAGTCTTACGGGGGACTGTCACAGAGAAACATAGGATCACACACGTGTAACATGGAACTACATGTAGACTACAAGTCTGGTAAATATGTAATGCCAAAGGTTCAACATGTATGTAATGTTACAATACATGCAGAGTACAAGTCTGACAAATATGAAATACAAAAGGTTCCACATGTATGTGTTGTTACAGGGGAGAACTGTAAAACCCTGATCAGAGATGTAACACGTGACAGGCTCCAGGAAATGCAGGAAGAGACAAAGGTGTGTATTTAAGGGGAACCCTGGCCCCAGACGGGTGACCAGGGACATTAACAATGCTAATGCAGGTAGGCATTGACCACGTGCAAAAAGACCGAGAAAACTGATAAGAGAACAAAGGAAATTCTAGAATCCTGGAGAACATACAAGGAGTTTTCCTCCAGGAGATATAAGGAGAGGTATCCCAGATGGGAGAGAGATTCTTGCAGGCTCTTCCATCCTAAAGCTATCTTGAGACCTGATCTACATGTGAAAGCCTGCCTGGCAGCAGCTAGGCTGGAGAAAAATGAACTGAGAGGAGGATTTTGCTCTCTAAAGCGAGAACCCAGCCGCTTACGTTTAAGGGCTGAGAGAAACCAGAACTTCTGGACCTTGGTAGGGTAAGATGCGTAATTTAGGAACTCAGCCAGTATAGGTTAGGAATGTGTTATATTTACCTTTGATTTCTAATAACCACTCTGTATCAACTATCTTGCTTATGTAATCAATAAACTTACTTCTTATCTTTA
>QEPC01010811.1:1394286-1407896 GCA_003113815.1 Sphenodon punctatus
CTACTAGGAGGGAGAGTCAGATAAGCCCTCCCCCCCCCAACCCAACCCAACCCAACCCGACAGGGGTCAGGACCAACAATTATTTTTGTTGTTGTTGTTGTTAAGAATAATTTTTTAAAAGACAGCGTGACGGCCCCCAGCCCAGCCGGCCCACCGGGAATCCTCCCGGTGCATTCAATGGCCAATCCGCCCCTGCTTAGACCCCTCAGATGTCCTGCAAAAGTGTCGAGTCATTGATTGGATCCAAGAAATACTGTGTTTTCAGTCAGGAGAAGCTCCGTGACCGTGTGCTGTAAAAGTCTTCCAGTTTACCACCAGAGTCTATGAGTACCTTCCCCATAGTCATCACATACCAGATTTGTTTGTACCATTTGGACATGTTGGTGCTTTGTTGCATTTCCAGTTTCTGGCTATAACATTAAGTCCCGCTAAAAACAACTGAACACAAGTGTTTCTATGAACATTCAGTAGCGGGATCTTAGGATATAGGCCAAGAAGGGCCATCTCAGTGTTAAAGTGTATAACCAGACCCATAGCCTTTGCAACAAATATCCAGACCTTAGTCCAGAAATCCTGAATATGGACACATCCCAACAGGCAGTGATATAGGTCACCCATTTCCCTGCATTCCTTCCAACAAAGGGTGGAGGCAGAGCCATTCATTTTCAAGATGAGAAGGTGTTAAGTATAATCTCATGAGAATCTTTGTTTGTGTTTCTGCAACAGCAAGCGAGGTGGAGCATTTATGTATGTGCTGCCACATTTGCATTCTTGCACTTTTATCTAGCTGCATATGCAGATCTTTCCCATTTTAAAATATAACTTAGTTGGGGCATATACCAAATAACTTTAAGTTCACCATATAGTTGGGAAATGAGTCCTTTTATTCTATTTGAACCAAATAGCTCCATATCCAAGCCCTCAGCTGGCCGAATACTGCCCTCCCACTTTTTTTTGGTACCCATGAAAGCACTGCACAACTGATTTTGTTGAAGCTGGTCTATCGGAGACCCCAAAAGCGTCTCGATATCCCTCTTGTTTTTAAACTGGCCACCCTGGAACAACTGCTATGCATAAACTATGCCTTTTTTCTTAGAGCATGTATCAGAGGCTGCACCCCCACCCCCCCACATCTAAGGGATTCACAGTCAATTGGAGAGAAAGGGGATAGCTCTCCCCCATATCTATTTTCAGTGCACATTTCCTCCAGAGGGACCAGGTGAGACCAGCAAAAGGATGTTGCCGCTTTTGGGTGGGTCTATCCAACCTCAGAGAGGTCAATATCTCACGTCAGTTGTATTGTAGAGTTCACTTTCAGTTCAATAACACACAGCAGAAGTTTCTTCAAAACAGAACTTTACTAAGAACTCAGAAGACATGCTTCCATACTGTACAGACTACATGGGACAAGATGGAGGACAGAAAGAGAAGAAGAGAGGAGACAAAGAGAAAGAAAAAAAAACTGGTTTCATCCCCTGACCCTCCCCCTACTGGACAAGTCTCATATTGAGCTTGCAAGGCTTGCAATGGGCTTTTACTTGTGACTGTTGCACATTCCAACACCCCTTCTCAACAGTCACTAGTCAAATCTACTAGGTTCATTCTTCTTAATAGCTTGTGATGACATTCCCCTGCTAGTGGCTTCATGAACACATCCCCTGTCATATGCTTGACTTGCATTTCTCTTCCGGCAGCTATACTTAACAATGTTTTGATTGTAGTGTGCTTAACTACAGGTGCAAATGTTTCATCGTAGTCTTCTCCGTACTTCTGGGAGTATCCTTTTGCTACAAGTCGGGCCTTGTACCATTCAATATTTCCCTGCGCATTGTACTTTATTTTAAATGTCCATTTACAACCTATAGTCTTTCTCCCTGCGGGCAGTGGAGTAAGTGTCCACGTCGCGTTGTCCTGCATGGACTTTACTTCTTCCTCAGCTGCTCTTACCCATTTTTCTGCTTCCCCTTCTGACATCTGTGAGATGTCCTCCCAGGATGCTGGCTCTGACAATTTACTGGTGCTGACTTTGTAGGACAGATGAGTGGGGGGAATGCCTTTGTTAGACCTCGCCGACTGCCTTGGCTCAGCATCAGCAGCTGGCTGTGTCTGTTCCTGCACTTCCGTTACCTTTGTGCCAATTTCGACCATTTGTTCAGAGGATTGATCCCTTTCAATGGTTTCATCTGTGGTTGATTGTTCTCCTTCACCTGGACCTTGGAGAGTCATTACACTGTTGCTTGAGTTTTCCACAAAGGTCACACTGTTACTAATGGTTATTCTGTCTGTGCGTGGATCTAGGATCCTGTAACCTTTGGAATGCTCACTGTATCCTACAAGGATGACTTCTACGACTCTGTTTGGCAGCTTGGTACGTTTCTCCTCTGGGATATATACGTAGTCTTACTCTGATACGTGCTCTGATGTGGCCCATACTAGGTTTTTGACCATGCCACAGTTCATATGGAGTTTTCCTCACTGTTCTAGAATACAGCCAATTTTGTAGGTAGGTAGCAGCAACTGCTGCTTCACCCCAATATCTTTCTGGTAGTCCAGAGTCTGTTAACATGCATCTAACCATTTCAGTTAGCATTCTATTTTTTCTTTCAGTTGTTCCATTTTGCTCGGGTGTATATGGCACTGTCCTTTGGTGCTCAATTCAATGGAGTCTCAGGAAGTCCTCTACTTCCTTTCCTGTGAACTCCCCTCCATTGTCAGTCAACAGTATCTTTGGTCTGCGCTGGAACTTGTTGCTTGTCATGGTCACATAGTCCTGAAGTTTGTTGAATACCTCATCTTTACTCTTCATGATGTACGTGATCATGTACCTTGAATAGTTGTCAATGAAAGTTACCATATACTGGTTGCCTCCTGGCATGGAAACCTTCATTGGGCCACAGACGTCGCTGTGTACAAGAGCAAGTGGTTTCATGGCTCTATTCTGACTCTTCTTAGGAAGTGTAGCCCTCGTGGCTTTGGCTTTGATGCAACAATCGCATTTCATGATCACTAGAGATGGGTGAACGCGATTCGGATGTTCGGAGTTCGGACCGAACTCGGTCTGTTTGGACATCCGAAACTGAACTCTCGAACGACCGAACAGTTTGGTCATGTTTGGACAAGTTTGGATGAGTTCAGAGGCAGGAAAAATGTCTTTCCAGGGCCGAAAGTTAGGTTTTGGTTTTGATTTCACTATTTTTGAATGTTCGGTCAAGTTCGGCCAAACCGAACTCGCCTGAACCAAACCATAACACCCGAACTCGAGTTTCAAACCGAATGACTGAACATCCAAACTGCGTTCTGTTCGCCCATCCCTAATCACGGGACACGTTGATACCTTGAGGTCTTTGGTCCACTGCTGTCTGTGCATTTCCTTGATGCTGTCTGGGTGTCTTTGTCCCATGCGTCTATGCCACAGGTGGATGCAGTCATGTGGTTTGTGTGCAGTGAGCTTCGCCTGTTCTTTTGCTGTGCTCAGATGGTACAGGTGCTCCTCTGCAGTGGCTAAAGCCAGTACATTTGTCCCACTTTGAATTGTGCATTCGTCTCCCTGGAAATGGATGGTGAACCCCCTCACTGACAGGTGCCTCATGGACAGGAGGCCCCCTTCTAAGTTGGGCACATAGAGCACATCTTTCATGGGTATGGTCAGTGTGCCTCCCTGTGACTGGTTGCAGTATAGGAATCCTTGTCCAGTTCCTTCCGTGTTGATACTTCTCCCATCTGCAAGGTAGATCCTTTCTTTACCGCTCAGATCCAGCCCTATGAAGAATCCTTTATCACTAGTCATGTGGCTTGTTGCCCCGGAGTCTACACACCAATTTGGGGATGAGCTGTCTTGCGTTGCTCTGAAGCATCCACTCCATTGTTGAGCTACTGTGTTGCTGTTTGTGACTTTAGCCCTCTGCTTAGATGTTCTTGAAGACAGTTTCTGCTGTTCTGCTTTCTATATACAGCAGTCTTTCTTTAACTGTCCCTCCTTCTTGCATCTGAAGCATACCTTGGTTTCCCTCTTAGGAGCTTTGTCTGAGGTTTTCAGTGCAGTCTCATTACCCTGCTTTAGATCATTCTGCAGGTTCTCCTTTCTGTGCTGGAATTCATCCGCAAGTCTACCTTTAACAAATTCCAGCTTCAGTTCAGCCTCTGACCTTGTCTCCAGGGCATTGATGAGGGCACTGTAAGATTCAGGCAGGCTGCAGGAGGAGTAGAGCTACTACATGTCTGTCCTTTATATCTTCTCCAATGCCGTGCAGCTGTGCCACTACTTCCAACATAGCATTTATATGCTCCTGCATTTCACTTTCTTTCCCAAGCCTCATTTTGTATAGTTTCCTCAGTAGAAACAGTTTGCTATTCAGGCTAGTTCTCTCATGCAAGTTTTGCAATGCAATCCACATGCCTCTTGCTGTGGTCTCACTTCTTATATGGATTAGCTGGTCATCTTCTACCAATAAACTTATTGTAGCCTTTGCTAACCTGTCCTTTTTATCCCATTCCTCGTGATTTGCTGCTGGTCTGTTGGTGGTATTCACCTCCCATAGATCATCTTTAGACAACAGCATTTCCATTTTAAACTTCCACAATTGGTAGTTTACATTGTTCAGCTTTCCTACTGAAAGTCTGAGCTGCTTGCCATACTTGCTTCCCTCCCTTTCCCCTTCTTGGATTTAGGTATTCTTACTCACAGTCAGTAGGCCTCTCTGTCTGGGAGTTTTCTTTCACGGTCTGCACTCTTTTTGGGCTGCTTCTAGTCTTCAAAATTGCCTTGAAGATGTCCTGGGCCGATAACCTAGTGTAGAGTTAACTTTCTGTTCAATAATACACAGCAGAAGTTTCTTCAAAACAGAACTTTACTAAGAACTCAGAAGACATGTTTCCATACTTTATAGACTGCATGGGACAAGATGGAGGACAGAGAGAGAAGAAGAGAGGAGACAAGGAGACCCCCTCCCCGTTTCATCCCTGACCCTACTGGACAAGCCCCATATTGAGCTTGCAGGGCTTGCAATGGTATTTTACTTGTGACTGTTGCACATTCCAACAAATTTCCAACATCCAGACTTTGAGATTATATATCCACCCACTTTACATTTCGGGATTTGAAGAACCAGTACTTAATTGCTCTCAGTACAGAAGCCCGGTGGTAGAAAAGCAAATTCGGAAAATTCAGTCCACCCTTCTGTCTGCCTCCATTCAACACCTTGTGGCTAATTCTGGGCTGCTTTCCCCCCATTCCCAACATTTCAACTAGCTCTCAGCCTCTTTAAAGAATTTAGGCAGGATCTTTTTTGGCAAAACTATAAATTTGTACAATAACTTTGGGAGCAGCGACATTTTAAATGAATTGATCCTACCAAGACAGGAGCATGCCAGGCTCGCCCAGCCCTCTGTGTTCTTTTTTAAGTAGTCCAACTTAAATCTTCAGGATTTCTCACAGGCCCTCCTACAGCTGCTGGGGCTGGCCATAGGCAGATGTGGCACATGCTCATTGCAGACTGAGTGCTGCTGCATGATTTTGGTGGATTCAGCTCCTGCCTGCACCAAGGCAATACCTGGGGCAAAGGGGAGGTTGACTGCAAGTCCATAGCCAGCACAGGCAAATTGTGCTCCGTCTCCTCCACTCCAGAAATGGCCATAGTGTTGGTGGGGACTGAAGCCCAGCTTACTGTAGCTGAAATCAGCTCAGCACAGAATACAATGGGGTGCTAATAGGGGAACTATAAGATAATAGCATATGGGCATAAAAAGTACCATATTGGATCAGACCAATGGTCCATCTAACCCAGCATCTTGTCTCTGATAGGGATGGGTGAACGCGGTTCGGAAGTTTGGAGTTCAGACCCAACTCGGTCTGTTCGGTCGACTGAACCAAACTTCTGAATCGAACTCGAATTTCAAATCGAACCGAATCGAATTTCCGAACTCCATTCTGTTCGTCCATCCCTAGAGGCAACACACACCAAAAAACCCTGGTTTTGAATGGCCGAACTTGGTTCGGAAGTTCGGAATTCGATCGAACTTGGTCTGTTTGGTCGACCGAATCGAACTTCCGAACCGAACTCAAATTTCAAACTGAACCGAAATTCCAAACTAGAATTTCAAACCAAACCAAACCGAACTGAATTTCCGAACTCCATTCTATTTGCCCATCCCTAGTCTCTGACAGTGGCCAGCTTTAGTTGCTTTAGAGAAGTGCACAACTGGTCATAATGGAGCGATCCATTTTCTTCTGTTCACTCCAGACCCCTAGCAGCCACAAGTATCATCCCCTGACCAACTTAACTAACATTCATTTGTAGACCTGCCCTTGAAGAATTTATCCACGCCTTTTCAAATTCTTTTTTTAAAAAAAAATAAATGCTATTGGTCTTCACATCATCTCTGGCAGTTCTACAGGTTAATTTTACTTCCTTTTATTTGTTTTAAATCTGCTGCTGGTTAAGTTCACAGGGTATCCCCTAGATCTAGTATTTTGAGAAAGGATAAGTAACAGCTTCGTATGTACTTGCTCTGCTGTCACCAGACAGGGGGGCTGACACAATACATGTTTGGGGTGCTGTAGGGCATTGTATAATCTTTAGTGGCTGTAACTTGCTGAAAGGGTCGTTATGTTTTTATTTATTTATGTATTTATTTATTTATTTAAAACTTGTATCCCACCCCTCCTTCCCAAAGACAGCTCAGGGCGGCGAACAACACACACACACACACACACGCATGCATGCGCGCGCACACACACACACAAATTCAACAATAAAACATTTTAAAACAAATCATTAAAACTCACCCTCCCTCCCAACCCTCCTCCCCCCCCTCACCAAAGACCTGGCGGAACAGTCAGGTCTTACACAAATGTCAAAATGACAGAAGACTGGGGGCCAACCGAGCCTCCTCTGGGAGTGAATTCCACAACACAGGGGCAGCCACTGAAAAAAATCTCACATCAGTGGCCACCTGTCTCATCTGGGGAACCTCCAAAAAGGCCCCCATGGATGATCTCAGGGGTCACACGGGCACATGGGGAGTGAGGCGATCCCGCAGATAGGCAGGGCCCAGGCCGTGAAGGGCTTTGAAGGTCCAAACCAGCACCTTGAACCTAGTCTGGTGCTTTATAGACAGCCAGTGCAGAGCCCAGAGCACAGGTGTCATGTGCGCCCTGCGGCCCGCCCCAGTAAGGAGACCGGCCATGGCATTCTGCACCAGCCGCAGCCTCTGGACCAGCTTCTCGGGCAGCCCCATGTAGAGCGTGTTGCAGTAATCCAGCCTCAAGGTGATGAAGGCATGGATGACAGTGGCGAGGTCAGAGTCTGAGAGATATGGCCAAAACTGTCAGATAAGATGTAACTGCTGAAACGCACTTCCCGCCATGGCCGCAACCTGAGATTCCAGGCTGAGCCACAAATCGAGGAGCACACCCAGACTCCACACCTGTGAGACCATGGGAAGGCGAACCCCTGCCACAAGAGGCGATTCAATCACTCCCAGGCCCAGCAGGACCTCACCCACCAACATCACCTCCATCTTGTCAGGATTCAGCTGCAGATACCTCAACCTCATCCAAGTCCCCACAGCCGACAGGAACTGGGAAAATAAAGAGACTCCATGGCCTGGGTTGATAGAAAAAGAGGTAGAGCTGAGTGTCATCAGCATACTGATGACACTGCATGCCCTGAAACCCTCTCCCGATCTCCCCTAACAGCTGCATATAGACGTTAAACAAGAGGGGGGACAGAATGGCACCCTGTGGGACTCCACACGTGAGGTCCCAGGGGGAAGACGTACACTCCCCCAAGACCACCTGGTGAGTTCTCCCAGCCAGGAAAGAATGCAACCAGTCCAAGACCGTCCCACCAACACCTCATGATCGACTGTGTCGAACGCAGCCGAAAGGTCTAGCAGGAGAAGTAAGGTCTGTCGACCCTGGTACAACACCAGACAGAGATCATCAACCAAGGCCACCAATGCAGTCTCCGTACCATACCCAGGCTGAAACCCGGACTGAGAGGGGTCAAGGAAACCGGTGCGGTCCAGATGTTCTTGGAGCTTCTGTGCCACAGCCTGTTCAATAACCTTCCCTAAAAAGGGAAGGTTAGAGATCAGCCGATAACTGGCAGGAGCATCAGTGTCAAGAGATGGTTTCTTGAGCAGGGGGTCTAACCACAGCCGCCTTCAGACATTCAGGCACCCTGCCCTCCTGAAGGGAAGCACTAACCACCCCAGCCAGCAACGTCCATAACATCTCCTGGCTGGTTTTCATCAGCCAGGATGGGCAAGGATCTTGTTCACAAGTGGTGACATGAACAGATCCCAACAAGGACTCCACATCGGCAGGCGACACCATCTGAAACTGATCCCACAAAACAGGACAGGACGGGGCATCCATAGCCCCAAGATGATCCTCTGCAATAACTGTGGAACTGTTCTTTGTATTAGGGCACATGTCATTGTATTCTTGTGTGGAGGGCACAATTAGGTAAAGGAAACCCTAACTCTATCGGCTGGGGGAAGTGATAATGTGATGGAGCAGGTCAGGGTAAAACAATGAGTATCAACTACACCCAAGCTTGTCTCAGTGGGGCGGCAAAAGTACTTTATCAGCCCAGTTTTGACAAAAGTGAGTTGGGAAGTTCCTGTCTATACCCAAAAAGTTTTAAATAGGAGAACCATAGCAAGAGTCCAGCTCCAGGCTGGGGAAAGGTATAAAAGCCCTTCTCCCCGAAGGACAATGTCTGTCTTCATCTCAACGTCCAAGGGGATCAGCTGCCATAAAGGAGAAGTCCTGTCCCAGGGATAAGGGGTCATGAGTAACTCTGGCTTAGGGAGAGCCAGATAAGGGAACGGTGAGAAGTACCAGCTTGCGGGTTTGCCCTGTACTGTGCCTTAGTTGCTTGTACGTGCCATAACTTTGCCTTGTCAGATTTTTCCTACCAATTGACTTTTAGGGATGGGCGAACACGGTTTGGAGTTCGGACCGAACTCGACCAGTTCGGTCGACCTAACTGAGCTTCCGAACCGAACTCGATTTTCGAACCGAACCGAATTTCCGAACTCGGCTCTGTTCGCCCATCCCTAAAAGATAATATTCCATTTAGTTCAATGGGGTTTGAATTTCTGAACTTTGTTGAGAAGTTCGGAGTTCGGACCAAACTCGAATAGTTCGGTTGACCGAACCGAATTTCTGAACCGAACCGAATTTCCGAACTCAGTTCTGTTCGCCCATCCCTATTAACATTCTTCTTCTACCTTGTTAAAATAAATTGTTTTCCTTCACTACAGTGGAGTGTGTGTGTTTCAATGTCCCTTAGACCTCCAGGGAAGCCTGATTCTATCTACACAGAGAAACCCTATCCTTCTCCCATACCAAAGGGATTGAGCTAATCTCTCTGCAATTCTGGGTTGTCCGACCCTGTGGAGGTGCAGCCAGCGGAGACAGAGAGCTGGGGCACTGGGTAGAGGGGACCAGGAGTGTCTGCTCGGGAACAAGTGGCTGGATGGAGGCTAGAAGAGAAACCCTGCCAAACCACAGCCCTGCAATGCTTGATCCATCACATCTGCACCTATATGATTTGTCAGCATCTCTCATATTACTCCCTCAGGCATACCTTCTCTAAGCTGAAGAGCCCTAAACTATTGGAGATGAGGCTACCAGGATTGCACACAGTATTCAAGGTTGACAACTATAGACCATGAACCATTTACCATGAGTGCATGGAGCACCAGTGGACTGTGGGAACTACTGGGTTGGATGAAATCTGAATATTATGGTTCCATAATTTTTCTCCACCCCCCTCCAGTTCAGTTCAACCAGAACTGTGGAGTACACTCCTCTCATACTGGGTTTCTTCCTTTCTCAGCTTCCTTGGACTCATTTCAGGTTATTCTCTCCAGACAGCTCCATGCCGACACAGCAGCCTGCTGCGTGTTATACACATTCAATCCCCAACTCCAGATGGATCTCACTTCCTTCCTGGCTCTTCATTAACATTTCAGAATGCACAGCTCCCTTTCAGGGTTGTCAGAGACAGAAAGATAGCTGGCAGCTTTGCTATGTGAAAGATTCTTTGACCCACGTCACACCATTTAGCAAGCTAAGAATGCCTGTTTCCGGGCTTTGAAGCTTAATGTCATGTTTGATTCATCTGCAGCATGAGTAAAACAGCAGGGAGAAGCAGGAGGAAAAGATTGTCAAACATGTTTTGAAAACCTATCCCCTTTAGAAGTGTCAAAATGCAAAATTTGGGCTAAATTTCCAAATTTTTGTTCAACTTAAATTCTCCTGAAATTGTGAAAAAAATTGAAATCCTAAGGACTTTTAGCCAGCTCTAGAGTCGAACAAAGAAGGAACAATAACAAAAATCCTAAAATGGGGGAAATTGTGAAAAATTAACGAAGAATGTCTGAATTTCTGAGTTTTGAAATTTATTGAGGACAAATGTGTCGGGACCTGGCCTGAGCCAAATTGGATGACAGAGTTCCAGGGACAAGTTTGTAGTCAAGAGGGCAAGCTGAATCAGAATGCTGTCTGGCAGAATGCTGGGCTGAAACAAGAGGGTCAAACAGAGTAGGTAGGGCAGGCAGGACAGGAATTTGGGAAAGATAGGGGCAAGGTTGCCTTCCTGTGGCAGCCCTCTATGGACCAAGGTAGCCAATGGACCTACAGATCCGAACCTGCCAATCAAGAGCAGGGATGTCATGAGACAACAGAATGCAGGCACCAGGGTTCTGCTGATCAATACCACATTTTTGATAGTGGAGTGACTAAGGAGCCCTGATATACTGGACTCAAAGCCTGCTCCCCCACCATGTGTGCTGACCTGTTGAAAGTGAGAGTGTCTGCATAAAGGCCTGCATCGCATGTTCTGTGCCAGTGACTGAATGCAAAGCTGAGCATGAAGCTGCTACATAGGCCCTTTTAAAATGGGTTACGGCTGGGGGTGGTGGTCCATGGATGCGCCACTGTAGGGGTGGGGCGGGGAGCAGTGGGTACACATGGGAACACACACACTGCCCTGAATCCTAATGCATGCCCCCACACAGAGCAAACTGTGTTTTCTCCGGTTGCTCCATTCAGGGGCGATGGGTGGAGGTGTGTGTTATGTGGGAGTGCACATGCCCACCTACCTGCCAATACTTTAAAATGGGATGCACCCACTCATGTCCACTGCGTGGGCATGAGTGAGTGCGTCTCATGTAAAAAGGGCCATAGGATCATAGATTTGGAAGTTCCCTCAGAGGTCATCTAGTCCAACCCCCTGCTCAATGCAGGATATCAGCAGCTACAGCATCCCTGACAGATGGATGCCCAGCCTCAGTTTGAAAATCTCCAGTGAAGGAGAGTCCCCCACCACCTCCCTAGGCAATTTGTTTCACTGTCAAACAGCTCTTACCATTAAGTTCTTCTGAATGTTTAACCAAAATCTGCTTTCTTGTCATTTGAGTCCATTATTTCTAGTCTTGACTTCAGAGGCCAGAGAGAACAAGTCTATGTCATGCCATCCTCTCTGTGACAGCTCTCCAGGTAGAAGACCGTTATCATGTCCCCCTTAGTCTTCTTTTCTCTAGGCTAAACATACACAGCTCTTTCAACATTTTCTCACAGGATTTCTTTTCCAAACCCCTGCCCTGACCATCTTTGTCGCCCTCCTCTGAACCTGTGCTAATTTGTTGATGTCCTTCTTAAAGTGTGGTGCCCAGAACTGGACACAGTACTCCATCCAGATGAGGTCTGACCAGTGCAGAATAGAGTAGAACTATTACTTTTTGTGATTTAGAAACGATGCTTCTGTTAATGCAGTCTAAAACTGCATTAGCCTTTTTAAAGGCTGCATCACATGGCTGACTCATATTCAGTTTGTGATCAACTACAATCCCCAGATCCTTTCCATATTTATTGCTGTCAAGCCAAGTATCCCCCCATCCTGAATTTGTACATTAGATTTTTCTTACCTAAATGCAGAACTTTACATCTCTGTTGAATTTTACTTTGTTAGTTTAAGTTCAGTTTTCCAGTTTATCAAGATCATTTTGAATTTTTTCCCTGTCTTCTAAGGTGTTAGCTATCCCTCCCACTTTTGTGTCATCTGTAAATTTAATAAGTATTCCCTCTACTCCTTCAGCCAAGTCATTAATAAAGAAGTTGAACAGTACAGGGTCCAGGACAGAGCCCTGCAGCACTCTGCTTGACACCTCCCTCCAGATTGAGGAGGAGCCATTGATGAGCACTCTTAGAGTATGGTTCTGTAACAAGCTGTAAATCCACCTAATGGTATTATCATCTAGCCCACATTTATCAGCTTGTCAACAAGGACATCAGGGGAGACTTGGTCAGATGCTTTGCTGGAATCAAGATATATTATGTTCACGGCATTCCCATGATCCACTAAACTGTAACTTGATCAAAAAAAGGAGATAAGATTATCTGCCCAGGCCTTCAAGCAGCTGGAGGTTGGAGTGAGCAATGGTTTGCCTGTATGTGAATGGCTCATAAAACAGGCACCAGTTGATGATGCTGTGATCAATCTGTTCACCCTGCCTCATAGCTGTGACTAGGGCTGATGTGGCAGCAGCTGTTACCGCACCGCAATTCCATTCCTAAACCTCGGCATCCCACGTTGCGCCTTGAAGAATTCTGCACGGTACCCCGCAATTCTGTGATTCTTCCACTACAAGAATCCGCAGATGCAGCATGTAAGTGTTTTGCCGATTTGCTGATTGTTACTGTTGTCGTATAAAATCAGCGGTCTTTTCCCACGTTCTGCCAATTTAATATATGAGACACAGTCATGAGCGCTTATCGCGGTTCCGCGAAGGGAGTATGACTATTTTGTGCTGCCGCTGCTGCGCTGTGCTGTCACGCTGACTGCTGCTGGGGCTGTGCTGTCTGTGTGTGTCTCTCTGTACCGCAGTAACCGCTCGTTCTTCTCAATACATACATGCATGTACAACATGTTCTGGTTGGGAGTTGAAGGAATGGTGTTTTTATTATTTTGCAAATTGATCTTTTATGTAAAGATCTGCAAAGAAAAGTTTTTTGTCCAAAAGTCATGTTGGGAGTTTAAAGTGACGTGTGTCACTTTAAACGAG
The DNA here is from genome assembly GCA_003113815.1 of Sphenodon punctatus. Lineage (NCBI taxonomy): Eukaryota > Metazoa > Chordata > Lepidosauria > Sphenodontia > Sphenodontidae > Sphenodon > Sphenodon punctatus. The sequence continues at coordinate 1,407,367 of QEPC01010811.1, forward strand.
GGTAATTTAAAGGGACTGTTCACACGGCCCATGGCTCACCACTTAAGCGATGCTACCTGAGCGTAACTATGTAAATAGCATAGCTGTTAAGATTCCTGCTTGTGATACAATTCTTAGCTAGCATTCCATGTGTTCAAATCCCTGTTGTTCTATTTAACTTAATTTTTTAAATATATTGTTACATTAGTGTTACTGTTTTGTAATAATATAATTATTATAGTTATATTATAGTTAATACTATAAATATAATAGTACCCCGCCCCAACAAACACAAACAGTAGGTGGAAGAAATTGGAAACTCTTTGTTCCTTGTAGTTTGGCTACAGCTAAACTTGCCAGCCACCCAAGTGAACTGGCTGCCTGTCTAATAACTGTGGACTCACTAAAAGCAACTATAATCTCCTTGTGTCAACTATAAATTATAATCCCCTTGTGTCTCTTGTGTCAGCCTAAAAAGCCCCACACACCCACCCCATCCAAAGTGAAGGAGTGTAAGCACATGAAGCCCAGTTTTACAACTTGCAAAGCCA
>QEPC01010811.1:1412162-1424960 GCA_003113815.1 Sphenodon punctatus
GGGGCGGGTCCGTGCGGTTCAACGTGTGGCCGCAAGGCCCCGCCCCCCCATGCTCCCCCGGCCGCCCGCCCTCCTGGAGATGGGCGGGCGCTGCGGCTAATGCGGTCGCAGCACCCACCGGCCCCCCCGGGGCCTGGAATCTCACAGCTGACTCTGGGCCATGGTCAGGGGACAGATGAGATGGTCCCCTTGATCATGGGGGGGAATGACATTCAGCACGCAAACGGAGATGGTCCAGCCAGGACCTCCGTTTGTGTGTTGAATGTCATTCCCCCCCGCGATTCACGGGGGTGAACATCTGGCGGGGAGCTTCCGTTCCCCCCAACAGACGTTATGGGACCACGATCACCATGTGGGTATTCACCGTGGTTCACCGTGATCTCGTAACGTCTGAAAATACCCTATGTTGTGCACTGCATCCGCGGTGTCCCAAACTGTGGACCAAATTGTAGAAGCAATGTCCCCCAGTATTTCCCCTGTAATGGGATTGAAAAATAAAACATATCAATGCACTATTAATGACAAAAGCCCTACTAATGTAAAGCATGTAATACAGTGAGAGATCACATATTAAAAAATGTACTTAACTTACCAATTTGAATAAGTCCATCAAGCAATGAAGGAAACCCTGCCAAAGCCATTCTGTCAGTTTTGAATTAAGATAGATTTGACATGAAAACATGCACCACATGGCCAATGTAAAATAAAGCCCACCTCCTTGTGTTAAATGTCTGTGGCTGTCAGTCACAGGGAAGGACTGTTCTTATTGGTGTGCGTCCATTGCTAATTAAATGACCCATGTGGCTGAGGTGGGGTGGGTCTGTCCAGCTAATAGTGACAGCTTTAAGCCGTCTCTGTCTATCTGGTGGGAGTGGGAGCATGGGACGGTCTCGGGTGGTGCAGCACGCATCAGTAAAAGCACTAGAGACGCGGAGGATGGCTATATTCAATAAATAAATTTCAATAAATTTCTTAAAACAATTAACAGGTGGGTTGTGTGAATGGGTCAGTCAGTGAGTGAAAAAAGAAAGTGTCCCCTGACTTCCAGCCAGGAGGAGCAGACAGCTACTGCCAGCAAGACCGGGCGGGCACCACACACCCCTCTCCCTGTATGTTGTCGGTTGCCGCCCACCAGCATGTCTACAGAATGCAAGCAGAATTATATCATTTCATTTGAACTACTTTGCCTCCAATCCATCTCTTACATTGGTATCATGATGGACCACAACAGCACTGGATGGCATGTTGGAAGGGAAACACTCTTGGCCGGTGGGGGAGGGAATGGGGAGTGGGGGACTTATAGTTTCCTAATTCCTAACTCTTTGAGGGGCTGGGGGAGATCACGTTCACTCCACCCTAGTTGCTGCAGACGCAGTTAGCTGTTTAGTGTTAACTGGTAAGGGAACATAACAAAGAGGTAGGCGTGGCAGCAGGTGTGTGATGCAATCAATACATTGTGAATATGGTAGTGGTGGGTGGGTGTCCCAGTGGGTCAGTCAGGTCATGTGCAGGGCCAGGCAGGACATGAAGGGGGGGAGGTAGTGAGCGTAGGGGCAGGTAAGCTGGAGTTAACTCTGGGGTCAGGGAAGGTGGGGGCACATAAGGACAGGTGGGGGCAGGGCAGTCAGTGACAGCATCGGTGAGTGAGCCTAACGCCGGTGGCGCTACAGCCCGGGTGCATAATAGGACTCACGCCGCCTGGCCTCGGCTACTCAGTCTTGGGTTAATGTAATAACTCAAGCATATTTTTTGGCATACAAAGTATGCCATGAGCAACACAACACAGCAATAATTTTATGATTAACATACAATAACAGTAATGTAAAAGTAACTTTTTTTTTTTTGAAGTGACATAAAACAGTGGGGATTTGAACCTGCAGAATGACAACTTCAAATTGTACAGTAAGCAGGAACCTTAACAACTATGCCACCAGGCCATGTTGGTTTTGCACGAGTTGAGAGATATTCCAACAGAGTTCTGTTGTTCTTCTGACTTTTTCTAGACTGAGGAAGTGCGGAATGAGGATTGTAATTGTAACAAACTCTTCTGCATGGACTTGGTTCATTCAGCTTTCTGTACCAGTCCGATGATGTCTAAAAAATGACTCAGTCAGCCAATATATGTCACCTTAAACTCCCACCAGGGGTTTTGCTCCAAAAACTATAGTATGGAGGTCAATTTACGTTTACATAAAAGATCAATTTTACCATTAAATAAAAACATCATTCCTTGAACTCCCACCCAGACCATGTGCATGCATGTATGTATTTGAGAAGAATGGGCAGTGATTGTGGCACAGAGAGACACAACACCAGCAGTCAGCACAGCACACGCATGCGCAGCACTGCAGTAGCGTTGCATACTCCCTTCGCGGAACCGCGATAAACGCCCATGACTGTCTCTCATATATTAAATTTGTGGAAGGCGGAAAAAGGCTGCCGATTGTACACAACAATGGTGACGATCGGAAAAAACAGTAAGGCAAATAAATGCCGCATCTGTGGATTCTTGTAGCGGCAAATGCAGAATTGCTAAGGTACTGGGCGGAATTCCGCAGGGCGCAACGGGGGATGCCGAGGTTTAGGAATGGAATTGCGGCACGGTAAAAACTCCTGCCACATCACCTCTACCTCAAAGTATTGCTTGTGACCTGTTTCTGGTGATTATTAAGGTGGCAAGTTATTCTTGACAATATAATGCCCTTGAAAAGAAAGACCTCAGGGAGCGGACTCTACATCTTGAGCTTCATTCAAGAGACAAACATTCTCCAAGGATCCTATTTAATTCACCTCACTCCCTCCTAATAAAAAGAGCACCATGGTGTAAATGGGATCATCAGAGAAGTGGAAGCTATTGGAAAGCATCATTAGTAAATTGCCCTGTTTTCCAAGATAATTTAGAGTACTTTGCTTCTAATGAATTAATGCAACACTTCTTGTTCATTATAGCTCTCCTAATTTGACTGGAACTCTAAGTGCTATCTAACTTCATTACCAGCAAATATTAATGTAAAAAACTCAGCTTTGGTGTCCGTTGTCCTCCATGTGCTCTGGCTGGTGCCTCCACAAGGCTTTTGACAGAGGACTCTCCTTCCCTAGGATAAAGAGATGTGAAGATCCCCATAATTGCACAGGAAGAAATTGTGATGGCTGGAGGCTTGGGGCTAATGTTCTCTAGGGAGAGGGGAAAGCATTCAGTGCTCTTTCAAGGTGCTGGATCGATAGAGTAGCCTACAGTAGAGAGGAATTATTTTTATTAGAATTTTAAAAAATCTTGCTAGGTTGTAAATCTGAGGTGAAATTAACAAAATGAAATTCAACAGAAATTAATGTCAAGTTCTGCATTAAGGAAGAAAAAACAAACAACAAGTATAAGGTGAGGGACACTTGGCTTGGTAGCAGCATATTTTAAAAAATCTAAGGATTGTGGTTGACCACAAACTTAACATGAGTCAGCGATGTGATGTGATTGCAAAAAAGTTTTGCAGTTTTAGACTGCATTAACAGAAGCCTTATCTCCCAAGGCAGCTGAAGTAATAATTCCTTCCTATTCAACACTGGTTTGACCTCACCTGGTATATTATGTCCAGCTTTGGGTGTCTCATTTTAAGGTGGACATTGACAAATAGGAGTTTGTTTCAGAGGAGTGTGACAAAGATGATAAAGCTTGGGGATAAAGGCTCTGGAGTGCAAATCTTATGAGGACTGAAATTAGAGGAGGGGGTTAAAAAATGTTGGTGATTTTTTTCAAATCAGATAACTAGTTCAGGGAAAAACAAATGAAACTTGGGGTGCTTGGTCAGTGCCTTTGGAACAGTCTGTTTTGTTTCAACCTTGGAACTGGAAGTTATAAGAATAATGGCTATTTCTCATAGGTTTTGATAGGTTTCTGTTTGATACAGATCTTTAGTTGTGGTCTGGAGTTGTGTGAACTTTAAGTTATGTATGACTCTGTGGGTATTTTCAGACGTTATGAGTTCACGCTCAACCACAGTGAACCACGCTCAATCCCGCGGCGGGGCCAAAGCGCCCTGAACGTCTGTTTGGCGGCAGCCAGATGTTCACCACGACCAATATCCACATGGGGTCAATTCCAACCATGCTTCCGGGGTTCCCCACGGGAGAATCTCCGGAAGCATGGTCAAAGAAATTCCCACCGGGAAACAACAAAAAGTAACGTCGGGATGGCAAACATCAGCTGGAACCACAGAAAATGATCCCCAGCCAGGGACAAAGCATGCAGCGTCTCTGCCAGGCAACCAGCAACAACGCAGCCACCGGAGGGAGATTTAAAGGGAAATCTGCAACAGGGAAGCATGGCGGGATGGAGCGAGGAGAGAGGTGGAAGAGAGCAGTGGTAGAGAAAGCGAGGGTGGAGGAGGAGGAGGCAGTGGCAGCGGTGGAGGGAGCACAGTTGGAGGAGGGGGAGGTGGGGGTCGTGCTGAGGATGGAGGAGGCGGAGGGACAACACCCGCTGCAGCTGGGACAGGACGCCCCGGGGACAACAGCTGGACTGGGGGAGGAGGCACCCCGGAAACGGGTAAGGGGAAACAAGGGGAGGGGAACCGGGGGCCCAGGGGCACCAAGAAGGGGCACGGGGCCAGTCCGGGCTCCTGGCAGGGCGGAGGGGAAAGGGGGCACCCCGTGAGAGGGGCCAGAACTGCACCCAACCGTAACCGCCCCAACCCTCTGCATCTCCCAGACACGGAAAAGGGCCCGGGTGGATGAGCCCCCGGAGGACACCAGCCCAGCCCGGGTGGAGGAGCAGGCAGAGGAGGAGGCGGTGGAAGAGGCGGAGGAGGAGGAGGACCCTCGGGGAGACAAGGGAGGAAGCCCTACCACAGAGGGGGCCAGTGGGGGCTGCAGGAGACCTGGGACGTCATATGAATCTGGGGGACCCTGGAGTACCAGCTGGAGCTTGCGCTCAACCAGCGCAATGAGCATGTCTACCAGGACATAGTGCGGGACATGGAGGCGGCAGGGCACCATCACACCGTGACACAGTGCTGCTCCAAGGCCAAGGAGCTGAAGAGGGGGTACAAGGCCATCCGGGACAAAAATAGGCGGTCCGGACATGGAGCCTGGACCGCCCCCTTCTACGATGCCCTGGACCGAATACTCCACAAGAAGGGGTTGATAGTCACCCCATGGCTTGTGGGGAGCGCAGTGGTCCAGGGCAGGGAAAGGACCAAGGTACCCCTGCCCCTCGCCACCTCCCTGGTCGGCACAAGCTCCAGGGCCCCAGAACCCCAGGAGGAATGCCCCGGGACCTCCGGCACCTGCACCCCCCCCAGGAAAGCAGCCTGGAGAGCACCCACCCACAGGCCAGACAAGCAGAGTCCAAGGCCAGCACCCTCATCACCCTCAGTCAGTGGTCCCAGGGGGAGCACTCCCACACTGAGGGGCTGGCCTTGGAAGGATCCGAGACTGACATTGAGGGTAAGTAGGTGCCCTGGAGGGGAGAGGGAAAGGGCCCACAGGGGGCAGTGCCCAAGGGGGGGATGGGCAGCCCAGTCCCAGTCCCCCAAAGGCAAGGCAGGAAGGGGGCCCACACCGCGGTCACCCAACCACACAACCCTACACCAACAACCCCCCTCTTCACCCACAGGGCATGGAACACCCCAACAGAAGACCCAGGCAGTGAGCAGGCAGGCGCCGAGGAGCCCGGCCAGCAGGCAGAGGAACCAGGTGAGGCATGTGGTCCGGGTGGGAGGGCCCTCCAGGGTGCAGAGAGGGGGTCCCTGGACAGTCGAAGGGGGTGGGAGGGGCCAGGGAGGGGGTGGGAAGTGGCCGGATGACACTCCCATGGGCCCTCAGGGCCCCTGCCCCATCCCGGGCTGGGGGCAGGCACCCGGGGCGGCATCGGACTCACCCTCCTGTACCCACAGGGAAACCTCAGCAGCCAGCATCTCTGGGGCCCGTACCCCCAGCACAGCATATGAGGGAGCACCGGGCACAGGTCCACCAGTGGAGGGAGGACCAGGCGGAGGATATCTTCCAGACCTCAGCGGAACAGGGGGAGAGGATGATAGCGGCCGTGGACCAAATGGAGGCGGCCATCGAGCAGTCCCTGGAGCAGGCAGAGGTGTGGAACATGAGGCTCCAGGACGAGGTGCATCTGGAGCAGAGGCGGGAGTGCTGGGAGCACAGTAGGCAGGTGGAAGCACTCGGGTGGCTGGAGCAGGCCATCACAGGCATGGTGCAGGAGCACTCTGCCAAATTGGACAGGTCCTATGATATTGGGACCTCCCTGCTCCTGCACACGGGCACCTTGTGTGCCTATGTGATGGCAGCCACCCCCCTGGGCACCCTGCCTGCCCAGGTCCCCATGCCGGGCCCCTCGGCACCCCCGCCCCCTGCCCTGCCTCCCCAGCTGCCCCCACACCCTCAGGGGCCGTGCAGCCACCTCCTGGTCCCCCCTGCTCTTCAGAGGGTGCAGCCACTAAGGGGGGCACCCCAGGTCAAGACCCCACCCTCCCCCAACCACTGCCCCCCCTGCCGGACCAGGAGGCGGCCCAGGACACTGCTGGGAACATGGACAGCGGGGGGAGGGGAGCTCACAAGGCTCCATGGCCAACACCAGGTGCTCACCGGGCCATCCCAAGAAATGTGGGGGATGGGGGGATGGGGTGGGACGGGGAGGGTGGTATGAGAGGGGGCACTATGGGGGCGGGGCACAACTGGGGTGGAGGGAGAGGGGTCGGGTGCACATGTACACGCGCATGAAATAAATTGTGTTTGCATCATATTGCCTCCCAGGCCCATATGTGGGTGACGGAGGGGACCCCCACCCATGCAGGGGCTGGCCCAGGGACACCCCGGGGGTGGGCTGGGGAGGGGCAGCCCTCACACCTCGGCCTCCCAGCTGATATGCCTTGCCAGGGCGTCCCGGATGCGCTTGGCATAACGATACTCCCTGGGGTTCTCGGCGTTCACGTACAGGGGCACCGGCCCAGGGGCCCGTTAGGGTTCGGGGTACTCCAGGGCTGCCCCCTTGGTCTCACACACATTGTGGAGCACACAGCAGGCACTGATCACCAGGGCTGAGGTCTCCACGGTGTAGTCTAGCCGGACAGCAAGGCTCCTCCAGCGCTACTTGAGGGGCCCGAAGGCTCGCTCCACCACGGTCCTGCTGGAGCACAGGCGGGTATTGTATAGCACCTCCGCAGGGGTGCGTGCAACCAGATAGACCTTCATTAACCACCGGGTGAGGGGGTAGGCAGGGTCACCCAGGATACAGGGGGGCATAGGTACCCCCTCGATCCAGGTCATCCCCATGTCAGCAAAGTCCCCCTGGAACATCCGGGCATAGAAGGGGGAGATGGTCATGATCCGGGTGTCGTGACTGTGGCTGGAGTTGCCCGTGAAGATGTCTATGAACCGGCCCCGGTGATCCACAACCGCCTGCAGCTGAAGGGAGTGATACCCATACCTCTTCACATACTCTGCAGCCTCCCCAGCGGAGGGGCACAGGATCTCTATGTGGGTGCTGTCCACAGCTCCCATGCAGTTGGGGAAGCCTCCGGCCATGAATCCTGCCATCACGGCCCCCTGGTCCACCTGCTGGATTTTTCTGTCCAGGAGCATGCCCTCCACAGCCTCGCACACATCCCGGAGGATACAGGCGACGGTGCTCAGGCCTACCCCGAAGTGCTGGGACATGGACCGGCAGCAGTCGGGCGTTGCCAGGGCCCAGACCCCTATTGCCACCCACTGGACCATGGGGATGGGGGTCCTCATGGGGGTGTGTTGTCGCTCCAGCCAGGGTGTAAGGAGCTCTGCGAGCTGGAGCAGGGTGAGCTTGTCCATCCTAAAGTGGGTCCTCCAGGCTGCCTCATCCCACTGGGCCAGCTCTCTGGCCCACCAACCCTGTGCCCACTCAGCGACCCATATCCACCTGTGAATGGGCATAGCAAGCAGGGCTGCCAGGTGCATGGTCTCCCTCCTCCACAGGAGGCAGACAGCCGCTTCGCGGAGCACCGCTGTCTGGGTTCGGCCCCGGCTCACAGCCTGCCAGTTTGCCCCAGAGAGTCTCTGTGCTCTGAGCCAGGCGAGGGCTGTCCTGTGGCCATGGTGGGCCCTGTGGGCCCTTGCAGCCCTCCAGGCCACAGTAACCTGCAGATGGGCGCCCAGCTGCAGCTCCGCGGTACGGAAGTGCAGCTGCTCGGTGTAGTCGTGGTACCACTCGGCTGCGAACATGAGGTACATCCAGTAGGCATCTTCCCCATCCCGCTCCATGGTGGTGGGGGCCCTGGGGGTTGGGGGACATTTATGATGGCCCTCTGATGGCCGGGTGGGCTGGGGTAGGGATGGGTGAACGCGGTTCGGAAGTTCGGTGTTCGGACTGAACTCGGCCTGTTCGGACTACCGAACGTGAACATGAACCCAAACGTGAAAATACCGAACAGAACAGAATACCGAATGGCGAAATGGCCAAAAATTTCAGTTAGTTCAGATCGCGTTCGGGTGAGTTCGGGTGGCAAAGAAAGGTTCACTGTAAGGTCAAACGTGACAGGGAGGGGTAGTACTAGTCACTGAGGGAGCAGACTTCCAGGCACCAGGGGTGGAGAGGCTTGCAAGAAATGAAACTATCTGCCTCCCCCCTTCCCAACATCTTCTGAGCTAGTCACTGTTCCTGAACAGCAGGCTTTGAGTAGGATTATTAGATTTGTACTGAAATGAAACTTAAACCTTAAACTGAAACCTTGTGTTGTTTGTGATTCTCCCCCATCCAATATATATATATATATATATATATATATATATATATATATATATAGAGAGAGAGAGAGAGAGAGAGAGAGAGAGAGNAACGCAGCCGAACTGAACGGACGAACCGAACGGACGAACCAAATGCAACCGAACTGAACGGCCGAACCCGAACTGCAATCGGTTTGCCCATCCCTAGGCCGGGGCCCAGCCCCCAGCTGGGCTGGCCCCCCAATGCGGTGCTGGTGTCAGTGGGCATGCGGTTGGATGCACCTGCTGCTGGCTCATGGGACCTCGTTCCTGCACGGGTGCGCGGGGCTGTGCGCTCCTTGTGCAGCTGCATGTCATCAGCCATCACAGCCCCCACCCTCCGTTTGCAGCACCATGTCCTTGCCGGCCTGATTAGCCATTCTGTGTGTGTGATTGTTTTCTGCAGCTGTGCCGGGTCCACACCCCATGCCTTGCTCCGTTGTGCTACAATGTTGCGGCCCATGACTGCCTGTCCTGTCCTTGGGACCCCTCGGAGGTCCCCCCAGCCCTCGAGGGTATGTGTGCCCCCCTGTCCGTGGTGTTATTCTCCCTGTCTAGCTGGACCATGGCTGGTTGTGCATCCACTGGGCTCCTGCTTCCCGGCCCGCATGGGGCCCCCATAGCTGGAACTTCCGCGAGACCATGGCCCTGGGTGACCTGTGGCATACCCCGGCCATGAAGCTGCTCCTGGGCTGCACGGACAGCCATTCGGTTGCTTATGCGAGCCTGAACTCTGGCCTTCGCTACTTCGGCTATGAGGCGAGCACTCGTGGTTGCCGGCTGCATGCGGAGACCCTGGGGCTAGTTCCCTTCCCCGATGGGCACATCCCCGAGATGAGGTGCTCTCATGTGGCCTGGTCTGTGGCTGAGACCGTGTCTGCACTGTCTGTGTGCAGCCTGGCTGCCTACACACTCTGCCTTGCGGAGGGGAGCCCTGCCTTGGCCGTGTGCTAGTTTGGCTGTGTTCACGGGGCCCGTGGGTAACAGCGCTCCTGTGGGGTGGTGTATCACCGGCTGTTGGATCTGGGACAGTTTCCGTGGCCCCCTGCTGCTGACTGCTGTGTGTCAGAGCCTGCCGCCGCAGCGCTGTCGGTGCTGTCGGGCGTGTGGTCCCGTTTGGATGTGCAGTTGGGGCTGTCCATGCAGGATCCCTTCGAGGCCTACTACCTGATTGCCCACCACATGTCCTTGTTGGGGTACCGCCGGGGCATGATCCATTGGCCCCACCTAGTTCACCGGGCAGGGCACCCAGCCCCTGGGCCCGTGGTGGCCCTCAGCAGCTGTCTGTGAGTCCTGGTGTGCCTCCCGGCCCCCCCATTGGCCTGCCCCCATGTGAGCTCCCGCCCCTACCCGGGGGGGCTGGTCTCCACTGGCTGCTCCCTCCTTGATGTCTCTGCCATGCTGCTGTGATGCCTGCTTCCCAGGGTGCTGCTGCGGCCCTGCCTGTGGTCCCGGGCCCCCTCTGGGCCCCACGCCCCTGTCCACCTCCACACCCGGGGTTCCCCCCATGGTTGCCTTCCCTGGTGCCTGGGTCCAGCGCTCTGCATGGTCTTGCTGACCCACCTGTGTCCAGTGGACTGTCCCCACCCACCAGCGCTGTCCAGCCCCCCCCCATTGGATGCCTGTGTGACCTCGGGGTTCTGGGGTCCCCAGACTGTCCCTCACTCCTTCCTCCAGGTGTGTGTGTGTGCCCTTGGACCTGCAGTGCTGCACCGGCTCTCCTGCCTGCCCTCCATCGGCCCCTCTCCGGGTGTGGGGTCTACGTGTGCCTCCTGGACTGTTCCTGGCCAGCTCGCTGTGCATTGGGGGCCCCCGCTGTGCCTTGGTCCCGAGCTCCTGGGGCCCCCCGTTCCGAGGCTGCCTGTGTTGCTGTGGGGGTGCCCATGTGGACAGTTCTGCTGTGGGGGTTGTAGTTGCCGTTGCCTGTGTCCTGCCCTGCCCCTTTGCAGTTTCCCCCCCTCTTCCCTGTCCCACCCCCCCTTGTGCCCATTGTGCCTTGTGTGTTGTCCGGGTGCCCGTGTCACCCTTCCCTTCCTTTCCCTTCTGTGTGTGTGGGTGTGCGTGGGTGTGCCCGGGCGTGTGCTTGTGCTGTGTGTTCCACTGTGGCCCTGCTGGCTGTGTGCCTGTTGTGTGTGGTACCTGTCCGGCTCTTCTCCCTCTCCCCCCTCCCTTCCCATTTCCCTTGTGTGGGCATTCCCTTGTGTGCCTTTTGGCTTCATTTGCCCTCAGGTGGCCATGTCTGTGTCCTGCCCCTGCCCGGTGGTTTCTGGGTGTTTTTACCATGGCCGGGAATCGGTGTCACGTCTGTTGCGCTGCCCCGGCCCATGATCTGCCGGCCCGATTCCCTGCTGTGGTCCCCATCCCGTCACATCTTTTCGGGGCTTTTATTTGCCCCGGGGGGTGGTTGTTCGGTTCACCCCCACCGGGAATCCACTGTGGTGAACCGGGTGCCTGTCACATCTGAAATCACCCTATGACCACTTTCTCACGTTCATTAATATGCACCCGGGGCCGTTGGCACCACGGGAAAGTCTGGGACTCAAATGACACATAGATTCTGCCTCGCGAGAAAGGTGGAAATGTGGAACTTTTCTGGCAAACATGTGCATCCAGCAGAGTAGGGAGGTACTCTGCTGGATGTGCATGTTTGCTGGCAAAGATTCCAGGCATGTTTCCAGGACAAAGATTCCAGGCAAAGATTCCAGGACGTGCATGTTTGCTGGCAAAGACAACAGGGTTGTTGTGAGGGTGAAATGGGTAAGGAATGTAAAGCACTTTGAACACTGAAAGTACTATAGAAATTAATAATAATAACATAATATGAGGAGCAGTTATATTGCAGCTACATCAGATCAGCTGATCCTTCTAATTCCATCCCCCAATGCAGTGCCACTGGCTTGGAAAGTTACCCCAAAGCTCCTGGAAGGCAGAAGCAATAGTGCCGATTGCTATGAGACAGATGCTTCAAATAAAGTATTGGGTAGGGATGGGAGAACGCGGTTTGGAAGTTCGGAGTTCAGACCGAACTCGGTCTGTTCGGACAACCGAACCCAAATCTGAATCCAAACACAAACTGACCGAACCGAACTAGATTCGAACGTCAAAATGACTGAAAAGTTTGGTCAGTTTGGATCGCATTCGGGTGAGTTTGTGTGGCAAAAAAAGTGTCACTGGAAGTTCAAACATGACAGGGAGGGGGAGTCAGCTGAGGAGCAGACTTCCAGGCACCAGGGGTGGAGAGGCTTGGAGTAGCAGCCAGCCTGCCGAATCACCATCCCTTTTCACCTCAGACCACTGGCTTGGCAGTCTGCGATTGGCCACGGGCTAGGCTGCACGGAGGCAATGGGGCTTGCAGTGAGGCGGGTGCAGCAAGAAACAAAACTGATTGCCTCCCCCCTTCCCAACACCATCTAAGCTAGTCACTGTTCCTGAACAGCAGACATTTCAGAAGGCTCCCTCTCCCAGCAGCTTTGTTCTCCTCAATGCATTGCCATCCTCCTCCTATTTCACCCATCCAACCCATTTACCTTCATATTTTCATTTATTTAGATTATATTAGGTAGATTTAGCTGTCATTTTTATTTTTTTACCCATCCCTGTATTCTCTCTCTCCCTACCCTCCATTGAATCTATTCCTTTCCCTTTCCCTCTCCCTCCATATTCCATCCCTCATTCCCTTCCCCTGTTTTTTGATTTATTAGAGTAGGATTAGATTGATTTAGGTTTTATTTCACTTTTTGTACCCCTTCCTGTGTTGTTGTGAGCTGTCTGTGTCCCCCCCCCCCATCGCCGTGTAATACTGTATATTTATATATAGAGAGAGATTATGGTAGTTAGGTAGGAGTTAGTTATTATTTAGTTAAGTTAGCTTAGTTATAGTTTATAGAGATCAGTGATTCAGTTTTAGGGTGTGCTTGTAGGACTAGGTGTTAGATATTCCATTATTTAGTTCCATTGGTTTTATAATATTATGATTATTAACAAACATTTATATAGCGCAAGCAGTGTCCTATTTATATATATATATATATATATATATATATATATATATATATATAT
>QEPC01010811.1:1436317-1455337 GCA_003113815.1 Sphenodon punctatus
TTTTTTTTAAAGCACACACCACAGTCACCGCAACAACACACACCAACCCACCCAAACACACAGCACAGCCAAAACCAACACAACAATCGCCAAAACACACTACACAAGCAGCCACCGAAACAAACACACACCCTCTCGCCTCACTCGCACACACACACACGAATTTCCGGCGCGATGCCGATTTTAGGGCTTCCCGTGATCTCGCGATATTTCTGGTCGAATGCCGAACGGCTGAACGCGAACGCGCGAACCACCCGAACACTGAACGACCGAACACGAACGCACAACCCGATCGCGAATGAACCGAACGCCCGACCACGAACGCACGACCTTCCCAAACAACCAAACACGAACGCTACCGAACCGAACGGGCGAACACGAACGCACGATACGACCGAATGACCGAACACGAACACATGAACCGAACGCGGCCGAACCGAACGGCCGAACACGAACCGCGATCTGTTCGCCCATGCCTAGTTTTCTGGGCAGGGGCCCGAGCGGCCTTTAACATGGATATGTGGAACGTGCAGGGGGAGATTCACCCGATAAGCTACTTCATTGATTTTACGTAAAATTGGGACTGGCCCCATATATCGATCGTCCAACTTTGTGGAGGGTTGGGCGGAGGGGTAGTTGCGTCGGTCTATCCATACCCAGTCTCTGGGGGAGTAACAGGGTGCTTCCTGTCGATGTTGGTCCGTGTACTTTTTGTATTGTTGGCGCGCCTGCTGGAGCGTCTTTCTTGCCACCCCTTGGGCTTTCCAGATCCGCGAGACGAGGGCACCAGCCACCGGGATGGAACAGGTTGTGAATTCAGGGATACATAACGGCGGATGATACCCGTAGGTGACAAAAAAGGGGGAATTGCCTAAGGACTCATTCAGCGTATTATTGTAAGTAAACTCCACAACTGGTAAGAGATCATACCAATCATCTTGGTGGTATCCCGTATAGCAACGCAGGTACTGTTCCAGCATCTGGTTTACTCATTCAACCTGGCCATTGGCTTGCGGATGATACCCCAAGGAAAGGCATGGTTTGATTTGTAGCTGTCATAGTAGGGCCTTCCAGAGGCGGGAGGTAAACTGCAGTCCCCGATCGGATACAATTTCCATCAGGACTCCATGGAGTTTGATCACATGGTGTAGAAGGAGTTGTGCGGTGCCTGTGGCCAAGGGTAGCCCTGGGGTGGCTATGAAATGTCCAAGCTTGGTAAAATGGTCCACGATTACCAGGACCGCGGTGTGGTTTGTGGAAGGAGGCAGGTCTACAATGAAATCTAATCTGATTCATTGCCACGGCCCTTGGGGCATAGGAGCAAGTTGAAGTAACCCCAGTGGTTGTCGACAAGGCACCTTGGTGCGAGCGCATACCTTACACTCGTTTAGGTATTGTTGCACGTACTGTTGCAAGGTGGGCCACCAAAAGGACCGCCAAATCAGGGCTACTGTGCGTTGCACCCCGGGGTGTCCCGCAAGGGGGGCATCGTGGTGTCCCCACAGTATGGCTTTTCGGGCCTTTGGAGGGACCACCAATTTCTGTTGGTAGTACCACAGACCAGTAGGTCCTTTCTGGGCCTTTGGTGATACGGCAGCTCCATATTGTTGGGCTTGCTGCTTGAATTGGGCTGCTGTGATAAGGGTGGTCGCAAAGGCTCGCGGATCCAGAAGTAACCCCCCTCTGTTGTCGGGAGGTTCACCTTCCTCGGTACAGCGTGAGAGGGCATCGGCAATGATATTCTGATGGCCCGGCCGGTACCGAATCTGGAAATGAAAACAGGTGAAAAACAAGGCCCAATGCCCATGCCGAGCAGTGGTAATCCGTGTGGTCTGAAGGTACGTCAGGTTGCGATGATCGGTTACCACCGTTACTGGATGCTTCGCGCCTTCCAAGTACTGTCTCCATGTCTCGAATGCCGCTTTTACAGCCAAGAGTTCCCGGTCTAGCATGGTGTAGTTTTTCTCGGCACTTGTTAACTGCCTGGAATAATAGGCACAGGGCAACAGAGGACTCTCCTCAGCTTCCTGTTGAAGGAGCACGGCTCCAATGGCAATGCTGGAGGCATCCGTCTCCATGGTAAAGGGGCGCTTGAACCGGGGGTGACAGAGAATCGGTGCATGCATAAACGTTGCCTTTAGTTGTTCGAAGGCCTGCTGCCGGTTGGGGCTCCAATCATAAGTTGCTCCTTTTCGTAAGAGTGCGGTTAGCGGCTTCGTCAGCTGGGCATACTGGGAGATGTATTGTCGATAGTAGTTCGCGGTCCCAAGGAACCGCTGCAAGGCTTTTACCGACTGAGGGGGAGTCCATCGAACAATCGCGTCAACCTTCTTGGGGTCCATCTTGATCCCTTGGGGAGAAATGATGAATCCCAGAAATTCAATGGTTGTAACATGGAACGCACATTTCTCATACTTACAGAACAGCTGGTTCTGTTGTAATCATTGCAAGACGTTACACACTTGTTGGACGTGTTCCACCTAGGTAGTAGAAAAAATCAAAATGTCATCCAGGTAGGCCACCACGTATGTGTCCAACATGTCGCGGAGCACGTCGTTGATGAGGTGTTGAAAGGTGGCGGGAGCATTTGCTAGTCCAAACGGCATCACATGGTACTCAAAGTGTCCATAGCGAGTGCAAAAGGCCGTCTTCCACTCATCCCCGGGGCGTATGCGAAGTAGATTATACGCACCACGGAGATCCAATTTCTTAAAAATCTTGGCCCCATGTAATCGATCCAGAAGTTCGGGGATCAAGGGGAGAGGGTATCGATTCTTGATAGTGATAGCATTTAGTCCCCGGTAATCAATACATGGGCGTAGCCCACCATCTTTCTTGGGGACGAAGAACAGCGGTGCCCCGGCGGGGGACGTAGAGTGTTGGATAAACCCACGTTGCAGATTGTCCTCCACGTATTCCTTCAAGATCCCTAACTCGGGGGCCGAGAGGGCATAGATCCGACCATACGGGGGCTCGGTACCGGGCATTAGTTCGATGGGGCAGTCATACGACCTATGGGGTGGTAGGGTCTCGGCTTCTCATTTGCTAAATACTTCACGGAAGTCTGTATATTGCGAGGGTAGTTTCTCTAGAGTTCCGCTGCCCTGGGTGCTCAGGATGGTTGGTACGGGCGGTTTTAAGAGACAAGTGGTGCGACAGGCCTCCGTATGGAAGTTAACGGTCCCCTGGGACCAGTGAATGCTCGGGTTATGCTGCCGCAGCCAGGATATTCCGAGGATGAGGGTAAACATGGGGGAGGCGACGATGTCAAACTGCAGCTGTTCCGCATGGTTTCCAATGACTACTTGCAGTTGCTGCGTTTGCTGTACAATGGGGCCCAAACTCAGGGGTGAGCCATCTATCATGTGCACTTGCTCGGGGATGGCCCGGGGTCGGTGTGGGATGCCATGGCGTTGCAGGAATCCTTGGTCCATGAAGTTCCCCGATGCCCCGGAGTCGATAAGCGCCCAGGTGACCAGGCTCTGAGTTGGCCCAATTTCCAGGGTAACAGGGATGCACACGTGGATGGGGGCCTCGGGGTCCATGCTTAGGGCTTGGACCCCTGGTGGTAGGGTAGGTCCTTGCACCCCCAGGAATTCCCCTATAATTCCCGGGGCTGCCCTTTTCCCGGCTCCCCCCGAAGGGGAGGGGCGGAGGGACATTCCCGAACAAAATGGCCTGGCTCCCCACAATAGAAACACAGCCGCGAGCTTCGGCGACGTTCTTGTTTGGCCACCGTCAATGGCCCTCGGGAGGCCCCAATCTGCATGGGTTTGGGCTCTGCCTCGCGCCCCAGCTCCCCTTTCATCATGGGTGGAATCACCCCTCGTATTCCCAGGGGTCGCCATGGTTCTTGCCGGCGCTCTCTTTTCCGCTCTCCCAATCGTTCATCGATTTGGATGGTAAGGGTAACCAGGGCTCCCCAGGTTTCCGGCAGTGTGGTAACGGCGAGCTGATCTTTGAGTTCTTCGCTCAGCCCTCGTCTATACATGACACGAAGAACCTGGTCGGGCCAATTTAGCTCGACCGCTAATTGTTGGAACCTGGTTACATATTCCAAGAGTGGCCCGCGGCCCTGCTTCAACCCCACTATTTCCATCTCCGTGTCTCACTTTCTATGCGGGTAGTCAAACAGGAAGGTGAATTTTTGTACGAACATTGCGCAGTCCTGCAATAGAGCGCTCTTGCTAGTGAGTAGGGGGGTAGCCCAGGCCAAGGCATGTCCCTCCAGCAGACCGATAATAAAAGCCACCTTGCGGGCATCCGTATTATAGGTCAGGGGTTGCATGGAAAAGGCCAACTCGCACAATGCTAAGAATCCTTGAAATTGGCGGCGATCCCCTGCATACTTGTTAATCTTGGGCCCTTTTGGTTCCTGAGCCCCTGGACCCGGGTGTTCCGGCGGGGGAGGATCACCCACCTGCATGAGTGGTGGGGCCACCACCCCTTGACCCCCCTGTTGTTCCTTGAGATCTTTTACCTCCATGGCCAGAGATTTGACAATGCGGGTTAGTTCTTGGACTTCCGCTGATAACCGCTCCATCGCTTTCCCTAGCCCAACCACGTGATCACACGTAAAGAATGTATTAAGCTGGTGATACTGTGAGGATCCCAGGGGGTACGCGGGGATCCTCAAAGGGACAGGGGTACTAAATCCACGCACACCAATCAGAGGGGAAAGGGGAGCAGCAAGGCAATACCTGGAAAATGTCCCCTCAGGTTGGAATAGGGCTAATGGGATGAGTAATCACCAGCCTATATCATCATAGGGCCTGTGAGTGAGCGTATGCCTTGTTTGCTGCCAGGGATCGCTTATCACGCACATGGGGGCTAGGAAGGGGGAGGCGAGGTGCACACTGTGGGGGAAAAGGGACAGTGCACAGCCCAGGAAGGGTGGAAGGTGGGAGAGATCTGGCATACCAAGGGTGGGACCCAGGGGGTGCTCCCCAGCCCTCCCCGCGGGGAACACACCCGCACGCTATACCTATTCAGTTAGCCGCACTCACGCCCACAAACACTCACCGCAATCACTCACCTCACACTCTCAACGCAGTCTCTCACTCTCCTCGGGAAACAGGGAACNGTCCATCGAACAATCGCGTCAACCTTCTTGGGGTCCATCTTGATCCCTTGGGGAGAAATGATGAATCCCAGAAATTCAATGGTTGTAACATGGAACGCACATTTCTCATACTTACAGAACAGCTGGTTCTGTTGTAATCATTGCAAGACGTTACACACTTGTTGGACGTGTTCCACCTAGGTAGTAGAAAAAATCAAAATGTCATCCAGGTAGGCCACCACGTATGTGTCCAACATGTCGCGGAGCACGTCGTTGATGAGGTGTTGAAAGGTGGCGGGAGCATTTGCTAGTCCAAACGGCATCACATGGTACTCAAAGTGTCCATAGCGAGTGCAAAAGGCCGTCTTCCACTCATCCCCGGGGCGTATGCGAAGTAGATTATACGCACCACGGAGATCCAATTTCTTAAAAATCTTGGCCCCATGTAATCGATCCAGAAGTTCGGGGATCAAGGGGAGAGGGTATCGATTCTTGATAGTGATAGCATTTAGTCCCCGGTAATCAATACATGGGCGTAGCCCACCATCTTTCTTGGGGACGAAGAACAGCGGTGCCCCGGCGGGGGACGTAGAGTGTTGGATAAACCCACGTTGCAGATTGTCCTCCACGTATTCCTTCAAGATCCCTAACTCGGGGGCCGAGAGGGCATAGATCCGACCATACGGGGGCTCGGTACCGGGCATTAGTTCGATGGGGCAGTCATACGACCTATGGGGTGGTAGGGTCTCGGCTTCTCATTTGCTAAATACTTCACGGAAGTCTGTATATTGCGAGGGTAGTTTCTCTAGAGTTCCGCTGCCCTGGGTGCTCAGGATGGTTGGTACGGGCGGTTTTAAGAGACAAGTGGTGCGACAGGCCTCCGTATGGAAGTTAACGGTCCCCTGGGACCAGTGAATGCTCGGGTTATGCTGCCGCAGCCAGGATATTCCGAGGATGAGGGTAAACATGGGGGAGGCGACGATGTCAAACTGCAGCTGTTCCGCATGGTTTCCAATGACTACTTGCAGTTGCTGCGTTTGCTGTACAATGGGGCCCAAACTCAGGGGTGAGCCATCTATCATGTGCACTTGCTCGGGGATGGCCCGGGGTCAGTGTGGGATGCCATGGCGTTGCAGGAATCCTTGGTCCATGAAGTTCCCCGATGCCCCGGAGTCGATAAGCGCCCAGGTGACCAGGCTCTGAGTTGGCCCAATTTCCAGGGTAACAGGGATGCACACGTGGATGGGGGCCTCGGGGTCCATGCTTAGGGCTTGGACCCCTGGTGGTAGGGTAGGTCCTTGCACCCCCAGGAATTCCCCTATAATTCCCGGGGCTGCCCTTTTCCCGGCTCCCCCCGAAGGGGAGGGGCGGAGGGACATTCCCGAACAAAATGGCCTGGCTCCCCACAATAGAAACACAGCCGCGAGCTTCGGCGACGTTCTTGTTTGGCCACCGTCAATGGCCCTCGGGAGGCCCCAATCTGCATGGGTTTGGGCTCTGCCTCGCGCCCCAGCTCCCCTTTCATCATGGGTGGAATCACCCCTCGTATTCCCAGGGGTCGCCATGGTTCTTGCCGGCGCTCTCTTTTCCGCTCTCCCAATCGTTCATCGATTTGGATGGTAAGGGTAACCAGGGCTCCCCAGGTTTCTGGCAGGGTGGTAATGGCGAGCTGATCTTTGAGTTCTTCGCTCAGCCCTCGTCGATACATGACACGAAGAACCTGGTCGGGCCAATTTAGCTCGACCGCTAATTGTTGGAACCTGGTTACATATTCCAAGAGCGGCCCGCGGCCCTGCTTCAACCCCACTATTTCCATCTCCGTGTCTCACTTTCTATGCGGGTAGTCAAACAGGAAGGTGAATTTTTGTACGAACATTGCGCAGTCCTGCAATAGAGCGCTCTTGCTAGTGAGTAGGGGGGTAGCCCAGGCCAAGGCATGTCCCTCCAGCAGACCGATAATAAAAGCCACCTTGCGGGCATCCGTATTATAGGTCAGGGGTTGCATGGAAAAGGCCAACTCGCACAATGCTAAGAATCCTTGAAATTGGCGGCGATCCCCTGCATACTTGTTAATCTTGGGCCCTTTTGGTTCCTGAGCCCCTGGACCCGGGTGTTCCGGCGGGGGAGGATCACCCACCTGCATGAGTGGTGGGGCCACCACCCCTTGACCCCCCTGTTGTTCCTTGAGATCTTTTACCTCCATGGCCAGAGATTTGACAATGCGGGTTAGTTCTTGGACTTCTGCTGATAACCGCTCCATCGCTTTCCCTAGCCCAACCACGTGATCACACGTAAAGAATGTATTAAGCTGGTGATACTGTGAGGATCCCAGGGGGTACGCGGGGATCCTCAAAGGGACAGGGGTACTAAATCCACGCACACCAATCAGAGGGGAAAGGGGAGCAGCAAGGCAATACCTGGAAAATGTCCCCTCAGGTTGGAATAGGGCTAATGGGATGAGTAATCACCAGCCTATATCATCATAGGGCCTGTGAGTGAGCGTATGCCTTGTTTGCTGCCAGGGATCGCTTATCACGCACATGGGGGCTAGGAAGGGGGAGGCGAGGTGCACACTGTGGGGGAAAAGGGACAGTGCACAGCCCAGGAAGGGTGGAAGGTGGGAGAGATCTGGCATACCAAGGGTGGGACCCAGGGGGTGCTCCCCAGCCCTCCCCGCGGGGAACACACCCGCACGCTATACCTATTCAGTTAGCCGCACTCACGCCCACAAACACTCACCGCAATCACTCACCTCACACTCTCAACGCAGTCTCTCACTCTCCTCGGGAAACAGGGAACCACACCAGCAACGAACAAGGAAGGGTAGAGGCCAGTCTCACGGGCACAAGGCTCCGATCACCAGCGATGAGGTTTGTCTGCGGCAGCCTTTTATGCTACTGCCCCAGGCGTTGTCGCAGATGTGATGAGTGGTGTCTAGGTGGGGGCGTGGCCTCCCGGGCTGGGGGGAGTGTGCTTCTGCTTCCCTCTGTGTTTGCCTGGGAGGGAGCTGTCTCCATGGTCTCGCTTGGCTCAGCAGGCGGTGGGGCATCTGCCGGCACTGTGGCCGGGCCTTTAGGGCTTCCCTGTTTGTGCGCGGTATCGGGGGGCTCCATGGGGGGTGGGGCCCCTGTCGGCACCGTTTCTGTGTCCTCGGGGCTTGCCTGCCCGGGAGCCTGTCCTGGGCATAAGGTAGGGGGGTCCGTTGGTCGCGGTGTGCTCCTGGAGGGCCTTGGGGTTTGTCTCGCCCCTCGGGGCTTCCTTACAAGCATGAGCACTGGGGAACCTGGGCTTCCCAGTGCTCATGGCCAGTTCCTGAGACTTGCAAAGGCTGTATCCCCTGCTCACTGCCTATGAACGGATGAGTGGGTCTGCTGATGTAGGTGGCTTCATACAGACAGGGGATGTGTGGGTTGCTGTTGCCATGCACTTTTTTTACTTATCCTGCATGGCACACACTGGATTTCTGGCAGCGTGCCATGAGTGGGTGCTGCATGGCTTTCCCCACACCACCTTCAGACGAGTGATCGGGTGAGTGTCTCCTGGTGGCCATGCGTGGATGCATCTCCTTTTAATAACACCTCTAGGTGACCAATTGCACACCAATGGCAAGCAGTCGAAGAGAACTGTTTTCAGATAGCCTACATGGCAAATTATCCAGGGGCATAGCTAGGTTGGAATGGGATGAGGTGCAAGAAATGGACTGCCCTTCCATCATCATCCTCTCCCCTGTCCCAGCATCTCTCTCTCCCTCCCTCTGCTTGCTGAGTCTGAGACCTGGATGCTGTGGTTACACTGCCTGTCTTGTGCCGTCACTGGTGCTTGCTCTGTCATGTGCTGCCTGCTGGGTGGGTCCCACACCTACCACATGCTTTAGGCATTTCTGTTTCTGCTCAGCTTAGTCTCTGCATGGCTGCACCACAACAGGACAGGATTTATGTCCCACCCCCAGCTTGGGCCCTGGGACAAATGTCCCTCCTGATAGCTATGCCCCTGAATCAAACCCACTGAGTCTGTAAGAACAACAATAATTGGGGTGGGAGATGGGGGAGGGGAGAGAAGGACTGTCTCATGGATGCTCCACTAACTGAAAGAGGAGACCTTGATCTCTGCACACAGAGCCCTGAACCTTTCCAGAACCGCCTCATTTTCAGCGGGATTCCTTACACCTCTCTACCCATTTCAGGATCTGGGCCTATGTTTGTTATAGGTAAAGTAGTTTGGGAAATGGCATTTCTCTGTGAAAGACACTAACAAAAATGAATCCTTGGGTGCTTCAACTGTGCAGGAGAGCACCTTCCCTGTGGCAGATGCTAAGGAGAAACTGAAAAATTGATGAGTCCTCCACTTTCAGGAGATTATCCTAAAACACTTGACAGATAATCTGCTAGCATGTTCCAAGATTTGTTTAGTGACAAATTTCCTCAAAGAAGCACAAGTGCACAAGAAGAAAAATCACCCTGGCCGTATAAGCGAGGACAGCAGGAGTGAATTACGTTAGAGAATGTTAAATATGCTGCTTTGTTTTTGGTGCATGATGATGAATCCCATCACATCCCTTCTTTCACATCGGTTTTGAGGAATAAGCAGCTGGATGACTTCCTCATGGCCCTGCTCATCTACTTATCTTAATATCTGGAAAAATTGCCCTGGAAAAGAAACCTAAGTCGTTCATGGGCAATCAAAGTGAGCTTGAAAAAGAAATGGAGGAGAATTTAGTGATGCTAGCTGCGACCAAGAAACACCTTGCCAAGTCCTTCTGTGTCCTCCTTCTGGGAGTGGCCTAGCAGCATCACATGGCTTGAGGGAAGAGAAAAACTTCAGCCACCCAGAAAGACCGTGAATTCTTTAAGTGCTTCTACAAGTTCTACACATAAGGCTGTTTTTACACAGACGGCGCAGCAGCGCCGATGGGTGGAGATGGGTGTGGATGGGTGTGTGAGCACACCCAGCGAATACCCGGAGGCGCCAAGCAGGGAGACAGTTACATGGACAGCACCGCGGGGGGTTGTGGGATGGAAAGGGGAGGGGCCAGCAAACACCCACTGGCCAAACACCCATCCTGGGAAGCACCCAGCAAACACCCGTGGAAGTACATGGACAGCCAGGACTGGGAATGCTGGGGAAGCCCTGCCCAGCACAGCGATGGCACAACATAGCCAATGGAGGGCAAACGCCACTGCACAATGCAGCCCCACCCATGCGCCACCAGGACCTGTGCAGATGGGTCAGGAGGGAGCAAGGATGACAGCTGCTACAAAGCAGCCATCTCCGCCCAGCCCAGGCACAGAGCCCAAACAGCCCAGCGCCATGCCTCCCCCCCCAGCAGAGCACCGCACACACAGCAGGCAACAGAAGCACACAGGGATGGGCCCACGGGGGCAAGGGGGGGAATAGAACCCACACCACCCAGGCAACCCCGCAACACCCCCCAGAGGCGCCCAGACAAGGGGAGAGGTCAACACAAAGCACAACACAAACTCGGGGAAGGAACACATAAACCTTTAATAAAAAGAAGAACCAGTAACAGGAGACATCAACAGGGTGGTGCTGGGGGATGGGGCAACAGAAGGGGGGGTGAGAGCCCGCAGCGGCACGGTTGGGGCAATCCCCGGTCAATAGGGCCAGTGACCCCGTGCCTGGCACCAGCGCTCAGCCTGCACACGGTCAAGCTGGTGCAGCCGGTCCAGGATGTGCAGGAGGAACTCCAACACCTCACCCTGGCTTGCACTGAATGGGACAGAGGGAGAAGAGACAGGCATCAGAGCTGACAACGAGCCCCAAGGAACAGCACCCCCCCACGGAGCTACACAGGGACAGGGCCCAGCAAACAGGCAGCACACTCACAGATGGCATCGAACAGCTGTCCGTCCACTCGCAGGTTCCATGCTGCCCACTCCAGCTGCAGGACCATTCCTCCTAGGTGCAAGATCGCCAGCAGCATGACAACTGTAGCTGCAGGCAAGAATGGACAGGGCGATGGGGAATGACTGCACCAACAGGCCATGGGAGGGCCGGGGGCAGCAACAGCACCAGGGGCCCACCCCACACGCTGACAGCAAGCACCTGGAAGAGCACCCCGCACCCCTTCACTAAGGGGGATTGGAGGGGCAAAGCCCGGGGCCTACACCCCCCCTACTCACACTCAGCCACCCAGCACCCCTGTTGCTGTCGCCCATCTATTGCCACAACTGCATACAGATAGCACCAACAGGGGGTGACAGCTGTCTCTTATACACATCTAGATGTGTATAAGAGACAGCAGTAGAGGGGTGCAGAGGGGAGGGGCAGGGCTAGGGCTGCACTAATGGACAAGGGGGCCCCTAGGGTGCCCTCCAGACCGCCCACCATCAATACCACCATGAGCACACGGCCAGGCATAAGTGCCCAGCAGGGAAACCATCAGGGGAACATACACCACAAAACTGGTTCCCACCCCACAAGCCTGGTGCCCACCAGTCCACACCAAGCACACCTCCAGCACACAACTACACATATGGGGCAGAGGGGCCACCAAGGAAAGGGGGCACCCAGGTGGCAACGCTGGTAGAGATGCAAGCCAGGACAGAGCATCCAATAACAGCATTTTATTAGCGAGGGATGAATGGGGTCACCCAGCCAAAAAGAGAGGCGGTGCATGGGGGTGCAGGTGGACCTATAGCCGGGCAACAGTACCACAACAGCAGGGCACAGGTACTGCAGCCAGTGGGTGAGGGCACAATGGAAGCCCCAGTGGGATGGAGCTGTGGTCACCCAGAGGAGGTGATGGGGTCTGGCGAACGATGCAGCTGGTGGCAGGGAAGCAGATGACAGCACAGAGGCTGAGCGGTGGCACAGAGGGGACCAGGCAATGCATAGTCACGGGCAGCAGGGTGGCAGGGAGCGGGTAGTGGTGCGGCAAAGCTCATGGATGGTCCAATGTGTGCTCCCAGAATGGAGTCCCCTGTGTGAGACCCTCCCAGGTGAACAGGCCCTGTCAGAAGCCCCGGGAGCACATATGAGCATCCACTAGGAAGCGGGGAAGGAGCTGATCAGCAGTGGCGGCTGCATCCCACACAGCTGGTAGGTCCCTCACCGATTGAAGGGCTGCAAGCTCCACAGCGGTAGAGGTCCCAGTGAGGAGGGGTCCACCAACATTGGGGGACAAGAAGTCCAGATCCCACAGGAGGGCCCCCACATCCAAGGGCATGCAACAGATGCCACGGGTATGCAGGAGGGTGCCGGTGTATGGGCAGAAACTGGGGGACCCCTGGACTGCAAGATGAGGCCATACGTGAATCGCGCCGTCAGCAGGCGAGCGGCTGTGACCTCCTCAGCATTCCACAGCATGACAAAGGTGGGGGGTGGTGCTGGTGCCCCCAAGGCAGTTGCCACATGAGGGTGAAGCTGTTAGGGATGGGTGAATGCGGTTCAGAAGTTCGGAGTTCGGCCCGAACTTGGCCTGTTCGGACGACCGAACGCAAACCTGAACCCGAACATGAACATACCAAACACAACCAAACACCGAACGGCGAAATGGCCAAACAGTTCAGTCAGTTCGGATCACGTTCGGGTGAGTTCGGGTGGCAAAAAAAGGTTCACTGTAAGGTGATAGGGAGGGGTAGTACTAGTCAGTGAGGAGCAGACTTCCAGGCACCAGGGGTGGAGAGCCTTGCAAGAAATGAAACTATCTGCCTTCCCCCTTCCCAACACCTTCTGAGCTAGTCACTGTTCCTGAACAGCAGGCATTGATTAGGATTATTAGATTGCTTTAAGTTTCATTTCAGTTTTGTACTGAAATGAAACTGAAACCTTAAACTGAAACCTTGTGTTTGTGATTCCCCCCCCATCCCATATAGAGATATATAGAGATATATATAGATAGATAGATAGATATAGGTTAGGGATAGTAGTTGTAGGAGCTAGCTTAGTGATAGAGATAGCGTTAGTGATTTAGTTTTAGTGTTTGTAGGAGTAGGTCTGTGTACTTATTAGATCATCCATTTAGTTCATAGCATTTAGAATAGTTAATTGCAGTTAGATTTAGTATATATATGGGGTTTAGTATATATATAGTTTATATGGGGTTTGTTTTTTGGTTTTTTTTAGCTAATATATATATATATTTGCTAAAAAAAAAACCAAAAAACAAACCCCATATAAAAACAAAAAACCCAAATAAAAAACAAAAGAAAGCCATATAAAACCCAATAAAAATCCAATAAACCATATAAAAACCAAAAAAACACCCATAACATTTACCGAATGGCCGAACCGAACGGACAAACCAAACGGCTGAACCGAACGGCTGAACCGAACGGCCGAACCAAACGCAGTCGAACCGAATGGCCGAACCCGAACTGCGATCTGTTCGTCCATCCCTAGAAGCCGTGCTCCAGGGCACGGCCACGGCATGCTGGGGCCCCAACCTGATGTCTCATCATCCACATGTACCGAAACAGGAGCCGAAAGTCATCTGACACCAACAGGGGGTCACCCACCAACAACTGCACATCAGGGTCAGCTATAGGGTCCCCAACAGCATGTCCATACAGGACGCCCACCCCTCCCCAACTCCATTCCCACCCGAGGGTCCTGCACAATGACCAGCCATGACAGCAACGAGGCCCAGTCCGGAGAAGCTACAGGCATGAGACAGAGGGCTGCAGTGACTGGGACGAGCACGGGGTGAGCAGCTCCCTGCGCCCATGAGCGACCTTGCATGCCTGAAATAGGCCGGCCTGCTGGAGCTGGGACTCCACAACCCACACACCGGACTTATGGGATCCAGCACAGATGATGACAGATGACCGATGCCACTGCTGGGCAGAGCGCCAGGCCAAACAGCCAAGCTAGGGACTATATCCCCACCAAACACAGCTGCAGCACACAAAGGCAGACCGTAGCAGGAACTAGGGCTGTTGCGGCAGCCACTGTTACCGCACCGCAATTCCATTCCTCAACCTCGGCATCCCACGTTGCGCCTCGCAGAATTCCGCGCGGTACCCCACGATTCTGCGATCGTTCCATCGCAAGAATCCGCATCTGCGACATGTATGTGTTTGACCCATTTGCTGATCGTTAATCAGTGGTCTTTTACCGCGTTCCGCCAATTTCATATATGAGAGACAAGCATGATGAGCGTCTATCGCGATTCCGTGAAGGGAGTGGAGTTGGCTATAGCTAATAATATGACTAGGTTGCCGCTGCGCTGCTGCGCTGTGCTGTGTGTGTCTGTGTGACTGTGAACGGTCACGCTGACACTGACTGCTGGTGCTGTGTGTGTGTGTGTGGTACTTCTCTGTACCGCAGTAACTGCCCCTTCTTCTAAATACATGCCTGGTGTTTTTATTATATGGCAGATTGATATTGTATGGAAAAGTAAATTGATCTCCAAAGTAAAGTTTTTTGAACAAAACTGCTGGTTAGAGCTTAAAATGACTGTTTTTGAACAAAACTCCTGGTTTGAGTTTAAAATGACCTGTGTATTGGCTGACCGAGTCATTTTGAATTTGAATTAATGAAGTGTGCTCATGTGCTGTGTGAACGAAGTCCATGAGGTCTTAAAATCCTCATTCCTAAGTTCCTCAGTCTAGACAAAGGGAGCTGCGCACCAGGCGTCAGTTGGCATAGTTGTTAATGTCCCTGCTTGCTATATAACTTGTAGCTGTAATTCAGCTGGTTCAAATCCCCACTGTTACACTTAACAATTGTTTTCATTATTAGTTTTATTGTTTGTTGTGTTATTATTATAAATATAGCTGTGTTTGCCATACTTCGTAATATAAATAACCAATCAATGCTTACTTATGACATTAACCCCAGATTAGCGCAGCCGAGCCAGGCGGCGTGATCATTGCTATTATGCCTTGCCCCCTACGGCAGCTGGCATTATGCTCACTTGCAGTCGCGGAATGCCCTCGCAGATGTAATGACTGCCCTGCACCTGCTCCAGCCCCCACCGTCCTTACGTGACCAGACCACCTTCCCTCCCCCTGCCTGGACACTAAAGTCCTCTGTAGTGCGTCGCAGAAGCCTTTGCCAGTTGTTGGTAAATCTCACACCAACATAAAAGCAACACTGAGCAAAAGAACTCTGTTGGCATAGTGGTTAAGGTCACCACTTGCTATAAAATGTTTAGCTGTCATTACGTGGGTTCAAATCCCTGTTGTTCTGTGTATCTTAATTTTTTTTTAATCATTACATTATTGTTCTTGTTTTTTAATAATACAGTTACTGCTGTGCTGTGTTGCTCACGACATACTTTCTATGCCCAAAAATCAGCTTTCTTATTACATTAACCTATAGAAATAAATTCACATATCCGTGGAGAAACTTTAAGCAGGCTGCATCGCTGCTAGGCAACTAGCAACAACGCAAGCTGGGGAGGGAGATTTAAACTGGGTGTGCTGTGCACTGTGTGCACCGGGGTCCGTGACGTGTTGTGATGGAGCCAGGCGGGAGGGATATAAGGGGAGCTATGAGAGAACAAGGAGGAGGCGGCTGCGGGCTCAGCACTGACAGCACCACTGTCATCCTTGTACCCCCGCCTGTGCAGGGCGGTGCACAATCACCTCTCCAGTCTCCACCCCTCTGTGTTGGCTGCCAGTTGTTTTGGGTCAGGTGTAGTACAATACACTACACAGCACTCCCTCCCTCGCCTCGTGTGTAGAATCCATCCCTGCTCTGTTGATGCCTTCCGCCAGGGTATAACCACGGAAGGAGCCTCAAAGCCACCGGTGAGCATGGATCATGGACTAGTGGTTGGGGAAGCGCATGGGATGGGGAAATAGACATGGACTAGGGGTCTAGAGGGTCTAGGGGACATGGACTAGGGGAAATAGACATGGACTAGGGGTTGGGGAAGCGCATGGGCCGGGGAGGCGCTACCGGAGCTGTAGGGAGTGGGGGACCCCGAGTCCCTGCTCCATGCTCGCTGTTGGCTTTGAGCCTTCCGCGGCTACCGGGAAAGAGCAGACAGAGTCTTGCCCACACCCATTTGCACTTGTACAACTGCCCCACATCCCTGGCTGGGTGTGTGTTGGGGGTTAGTGTGTGTGTGTGGGAGGTCAGTCAGTACTGGGGGCTGGGAGGGGTCAGTCAGTAATGGGAGATGTGGGGGGAGGAGGTCAGTCAGAGTAGTACTTGAAGTTGGTAGCCCAAGCCCATCTGCATTGAATGTTATCATAACGACACATTTTAGGCTTTGAGAGAGCATAGCCGGCTAGTTACACTCATACCTAGTTTATTAGCTGCCCTGTAATCCAAAGACAAGTCCTCTCTCAGCCCCCCAAAGGACTATTAACTGGACTCATTATAAGTGCCTTGGGTCTTGTGTCAGGCTAGAAAGGTCCACAGCTCCCCACACCCCACCGCTACCAAGCATGTTTTACAAGTTTCTAACCCAGTGAGTCCCCTGCTGCATTTATTCTAGGGAAGGACTGAGTTGAGAGACTCAACAACATGTAGCTGGGCTTATCTACTGTCCTTATCTACTGGCTTATCCCCTTCCTCTCCCATCCCAGTTAGCTGCTGGACCCACACAGCTGAGAGCGCGATCTGCCTTCAGTAGGCACCTGCCCTTTCCATGGTGGTGGGGGCCCGGGGTGGGTTGTGGAACAGTTATGTAGCCCCTTGGTTGGGCGTGTGCGCAAGCACCCATTGGGGCGCAGGGCCCATGGGGCGAGCACTGCCCCCCCTGCATGGGCGCGCGGCTCCATGCCCTCCTTGTGCAGTTGGATGCCAGCAGCCATCAACACCCCCCCTGCATGTTTGCTGCTCCGTGGCCTTGGAGGGCTGATTAGTTGGTAACTTGGTATGTGAGTGCTATTGTGTTGTGCAGCTGTGCTGGGTCCGACTCGTCTGCACCCCACGCCTCGCTCTGCTGTGCTAAAATGTTGCAGCCCGTGGCCGCTATTCCTGTCCTTGGGAGTCGGGAGTCGGGACCCCTTGGAGGCCCCCTGGCCCCGGAAGGTGTTTGAGGCCCCCTGAGCTCGGTGCTATTCTCCCCATGCGCTTGGACCATGGCTGCATGTCCATCCACGGGGCTCCCGCTTCCAGGCCCCCATGGGGCCCCCCGTATCTGGACCTACACCGAGACCATGTCCCTATGCAACCTGTGGTGTAGTCCTGCCGTGCAGCTGCTCCTGGGCATGCCGGACAGCCGCCGCTCGTCCGCCTTCGCGAGCGTGAGCTCTGGACTTCGCTACCTTGGCTATGAGGCCAGCACTCATGATTGCCAGCTGCATGCTGAGACCCTGGGGCTGGTTCGCTTCCCTGATGGGCGCGTCCCGGAGAATAGGTGTTCACATGTGCCCTGGTCCGGGGCAGAGACCGTGAGTGCGCTGTGGGTGTGCAGCCTGGGGACCTACTCGCTGTGCCTTGCTGAGGGGGGACCTGCCTTGGTGGTGTCCTACTTTGGCTGTGTTTATGGGGCGCGTGGGTACCAGCACACCCGTGTGGCGGTGTATCACCGGCTTCTGGGGCTGGGGCATCTTCATTGGCCCCCTGCAGCTGCCTGCTGTGTAACGGAGCCTTCCGCGGCGGAGATGATGGCCCAGGCGCAGGTGTGGTCACGTTCTGATGTGCAGTTGGGGCTCTTTGTGCATGACCCCTTTGAGGCTTACTACCTGATCGCCCACCACATGTCAGTGTTGGGGTACCGCCGGGGCATGATCCATTGGCCCCACCTGGTTCATCGGGCTGGGCACCCTGGGCCTGGGCCCTGAGCTGCCCCCACCGTCTGCCTGTGATCCCCTGTGTAGTGTACCTCCCTGCACCCCTGTGACCTGTGCCCCTGGACTGCCCCTTCCGACCTCCTGCAAGGGGGGCCCCACCCATTCCTGGACCTGCTGTGTTGGACTGCCTGCCATCCATTGGCCCCTCCCCAAACATTCATTCTGTTCAGATTATTTTTTTTTCATCTGGTTTGGTGTTTCTGCGCCCCTCCCCCAGCCCGACCATCACCATATACTCCCCTGTCCCTCCCTTGTTCAGCAGGGAGAGGCAGCTGCCTCTGTGTTGGGATGGAAAATGTTTGTAATGGAATCCCTCAGCCTGATGCTGGGATGAAGCTCAGGTGAGGGCAGCTGTGAGTGTGTATACAATAGGGATCCAAACACACACCACACACAGCCCCATCCAATGATCTGTCACGAGTCCCTGCCCGCCAGCCCGCATTGTCACCATAACTGTAATGTATGTACATGTTAAGCAACTAGGGCTAGCCACTGCGTATATCATCCAAACGTCCCCTCACCATCCTAAAAATGCTTCACCATAGGAGTAGCCCTACTAGCCCAGTTGTGCTGTTGTCAGCTGCCAGCTGCCCAGCTGCCCAGTGGCACGTGTAACATAACATTTTCCTTCTGCCGGGGGTGGGGTCGGGGTACTACTGCAGCAGTACACTCAACTCGCCTCCACATCCTAATCACTGGCTTGCGCTGGCCTCACAGTTTTTAGCCATCCATCCACTTAAAATCTCCCTCTGTGCACACAACAAAGCACAACACAGGTTAACAACTTGCAAAGCCATCCATAACTGAACCATCCCCCCACCCACCAGGTATTTAGATAGCCAGTGCCACTACTAGCCAGTGCCACTGGCTGTAGCCAAGTTGAACCTTCCTCTCTAAAGGCTGTCTTCTACGGTTCGAAGCCATGCAGGGAAGGAGTTTACCGCTTGTGTTTTAAATCCCACCATCCTGTAGAAGGGAAAAACCGATACACATGTATTGTATTCCCATTTTACATATGGGGAACTTAGACAATGAGAGCTTTTTACTTCTCCAGTGCCACTCAGTGAGTGATTTCCTATTTCAATTAGCCCTGGTCTCCTAGGCCCAAGTCCATCAGCCCCTTACGCATTTCAGCTTTAAATCAGTGCTTATCGTGTGGCTCAGTGTCTCAACTTTGTGGTGGATGTACAGAAGATTCCACCCTTTTTCTGCTTCTAATCATCTGGCTTATAAAGTAAGTAGGCA
>QEPC01010816.1:0-25694 GCA_003113815.1 Sphenodon punctatus
AATCTTGAGGTGAAGAATGATGCAAGATCCTGAGCAGCAAGGGAAGAGGGCGGAGGAGGGCAGGAGGGTTTAAGAAGGGAGTTAAAAGTAGAGAAGAGGCGGCGAGGGTCACGAGAGCAAGATTCGATCCTGGAGGCATAATTGTGTTGCCTAACTAGGGAGATAGCCGAGGAGAGGGAGAATTTGTAGTGGAGGAAGTCAGGGAGGGAGCGGGATTTGTGCCAGAGGCGTTCAGCAGCCTGGGTGAACGAGCGGTGGTAGCGGATGTTAGGGGTGAGCCAGGGAAAGTTATTGAATGGGTTGTGGATAAGCAGCTTCAGGATCATCTCAACCAGGTCAGTTTTCTGGACCCCTCACAGTCTGTTTTTTGTCTGTGTATGCCACAGAGAATGTGCTTGTGGCCTTAGTCGACGACATGTACCGTGCTTTAGATGAGGGACAATTGACTTTTCTTTTCTGGTTGGACCTATTGGCTGCTTTTGATACCGTTGACCATGAGATGTGGTGACTCATCTACAGGACCATACCAGGGTGGGTGGGATTGTTCTTGAATGGTTCCACTGATTTCTGGCCAGAAAAACTCACCGAGTGGTCCTAGGGGAATTTACTTCTATCTCCCTGGGATCTCATATGTTGGGTTCCGTGGTGTTCTATTCTGTCCTCTCTCCTGTTCAATGTGTAAATGCAGCCTTTGGGTGAGGTAATGAGAGGATTTGGAGTGCAATGTTATTAATATGCTGATGACACTCAACTCTACCTCTTGTATTCAGCAGACTCGGGTCCAGCAGTCTTGTTGCTTACTTGGTGTCTGACAGCTCTGGGGAACTGGATGAGAGCAAGCCACCTGAAGTTGACTCCCCAAAAGATGGAGGTGATGCTGATGGGGAGGGCTGAGGGAGTGGGGGCCCCTGTTATTGATGTGGTTCGCCCTGCCTTGGTCCCTCAGGTTCGCTGTCTGGGTGTGCTCCTCATCTCACAGCTCGGCATGGATGTCCAGGTGGTAGCTGTGGCAAGGAGTGCATTTTTAAAATTACATCTGGTACAACGGTTACTGCCATATATCTCAGACTGTGACCGTACCACCATCATCCATGACTTTATCACCTTGAGGCTTGATTACTGTAACGCACTCTACGTGGAGCTACCCTTGGTGATGGTGTGGAGATTGCAGCTGGTGCAGATTGAGGCGGCCCACCTCTTTATGGCGATGGGCCGCTGGGAGCACATAACTCTGGTGCTCTGTTCACTGCACTGGCTGCCTATAGCCTTCTGGGCCCAATTCAAAGTGTTGGTGCTTACGTATAAAGCCCTACATGGCCTGGGTCACACCTACCTACGAGACTGCCTCACCTCCTGGGTTCTGGAGTGGCGTCTGTGATTGTCCAGGAGTGCCCTTTTGGAGATCCCTCATGTTCATCAGGGGGCCACATTGGAGAAGATGTTCTTGGTCACTGCACCTCGTTTCTGGAACCTCCTCTCAGCGGAGGCCTGCCGGGCCCCGGATCTCCCCTCCTTCAGGCGTCAATGTAAAACCTGATTGTTACGCCAGGCTTTTGGTCAGGGAGATGGGTAGTGGGAGGGTTGGGGTTGGGTTGGGGGGGGTTGTTATGACCTATATGAATTTTTGTTGTTTTATTTATATTTATATTTATATTTAATAAATAAATAAGGACACCAGGTAGGTTTCCTTGCTTCATTTCTCACATCAGCATCTGAACATGATTTAGCCATAATCTAGTTCAGTAGAAAATAACCATGACTAGTTGACCATAGCAGAGATTCCTAAGATCTGACTGATTGATCAGGGCTGTTATGGGTGTACGTTTGTATATACCTGTAATATAATAATACGTATATTATTTGGCAGCAGTGATACATACAAACATGCAGATGTCTTGCTTTAATAAAAACCCTACTGTTTGCTGATCAGGAGCGGCTATTTAAATTGACCAATCTACCCCACCCCAGTTGGAGATCAAGGGATCAGTTCTTAATTTCATTCCTTGAATAAAGATTTTATATATATATATATCCACATGGAAATATCAGAACATGAAAGGTTAAATCAATACGGAGTTTTACATTGCTTAAAGGGCATTTGCATCAAAGCAGCCATGAATGCAATTCTCTTGTTTAATGAATTTTTTATGCTTATTTAATGAATTTCACAAAGGTTTGGTGTTTTTCATAAAATGGATAAGGACTTCCAGTTTTATGAAATAATAAAAATGGAACTGAAGTTATGAAATGAGCAATCTCATTAGTTAGGCATGATATATTCATATGAAAGTGTACATGTTTCTGAATTATTACAGGCACTCCGTTGCAAGAACTGTAACTTGTTATAATAGTATTGCAAATATGCCTTTAGTTAAGATATCAAGAACTGACAGAAGGAAATTACATTTTTGATTGCTAATAATGATATAATTATTGTTTGTGGTATTTAACATGATTGCAGGTGTATTGTTTCTATATGATTTGTGTGCATTTTGACAACTGATGTTTTTAAGTGAAATAAAATATTAATGCTGTTTTCCCTTCTTTTTCTTAAAATACTATTTTAATTTTGTGTTTGGTGGTCCCTACGCTTTCAGTTTTATTATCCTAGTGAACAGAAGAAAATATTATATTCAGCGGTAGCCTTTTAAAAGAGAAATAATTACTTCCCTGTGATATTACTGGAGTTTCCTGTGATATTGATGGAGAAATTGAAATTTCTCTTTCACCCTTTCAGTTTCATTATCCTAGTGAACAGAGGAAAATATTACATTCAGCTGTAGCCTTTTTAAAGAAAGAAAAATAACTTTTCTGTGATATTGCTGGAGTTTCCTGTGCTATTGCTGGAGAAATTGAAATTTCTCTTGCAGGCTGATCTTCCAGTTTAAAAAGAATCTCAAGATTGGGTAACATTTCACATATGAGAAGAAATCCCATGAATATCTCTCGTAATGCAACTAATGTTTCCATGTCCCTAGCTCTATTGCTGCAATGTTATTTGTTGATGGGAGGGGCATGGTTTCTACATAGACCCCCCATGCGAGGTACCCACAAGCAAGGGGTCAAATGCACCACGTGCCCGTAAGTCTGCATGTGTCCTATGTTTTAAAATGGCTGCACCTGCTTACTCCCTGGGAAGGGTCAAGCACTGGGCCACTGCCCTGCCCGTGCGCTGACCCTTTTCCCATCTAATATGGAGATGGCTCTTAGCTGTTACTTAGCCTGAGTCCTATCAAAACATTCCATAGAATTTCTTCCAATTTCTCTTTCAGCCTAGCCAAACACAAGTGAACGACAAGTGGACCCCACTGGTCCTGTAAAGCTCATGCCTATCTTGACAAGTATCAACATTAAATGCTACAGCCTCTGCCACAGTACTTCACTCATTTCCCAATTTCCCTGTTGGCCTTTCTCCTCACCCTGTCAACATTTTTACAGTGCTTCACTCCCACCCATATCAGCTGCTGCATGCTAGTCTGCTAGTCTGAAATCCCAGAAAAAGGTCACTTTAAATGCTGTTCTGATTAAGTTGACCTCTTAAGTAGCTACAGAATCCACCTGAAGGTCTCTGCCCAATTTAATTAGTAAAGCAGGGGTGATTGGATCTCTCTCGTCCTCCTGCCACCCCCACTATTGGGACTAGTGCTCAACCATCCGGCATAAATAGAATCCCTGGTTGAGAAGGGGAGGAGGCGGACCCACTAGGCTGCTATATTAACTAAGAGCTGCCATTCTTCTGGTTATTGTTCCCAAAGCTAAACCCTCCCACCTAAGGGTGAGCCCATATTGTAGCATGTGATTCTTGAGGATGGGAAGTTCAAAAGGCCAGCCCATATGGACTCTGAATTGCTAGAACTGTATGAAACCCAGCTCATAAGTGACTCTGGTCCTTGAAGCCCCAAATCCCTGAACTGTGTTGAAGAGTTTGACCATCTAATGCTCCACAGGTCACCTGACATAGGCTTGGATGTTGTCTTGGCTTCGGGTGCCAAGGAACAAAACCAGTCCATCTGAGAATGAGAAAGGGCATCAGTTATACTGTTCCTAATACCTTGCATGTGGTTGGACACAAAAAGCATGGTCTGCCTCTGGCAGACGAGGACGAAAACCCGAACTAGTTTAATCACTCTATGGGACTTTGATTACAAAGAATTGATGACCTACAATATTATCACATCAAACAAAAAACTTAGGAAGGTTGCCCAGATATGTACTGCCTGTTCACAATAGGTGAGATCACTGGTGATCCCGGCCTTGTGCCATGCATGAAATAAACCCCGAAACCTAAACCTCCAGTGGCATCGGATTGAACCTAGGGTTCAGCTTCAAAATCAACTGCTCTTGCTAGACCTGAGAAGAAAAATCTTGGCAAGTGCTGCTTTCATTGGAAGCAAGGCATTTGCCAAGATTCATGCAACATGGAAACTTACTGGCTTTCTTGCTGTTTTCGCCATTTTCTGAAAATTTTTTACAAGTTGAATGGGGCTGCCACATGTAGGGTTGAAACGAGATAAAAATCCCCTCTCAGTGAGAATCTTGCCAGATTTGAGGACTTGCATGATCTCACCCACCCTTGAGATCTTTCTGAGATCTCCATCTGAGGGTGGAGGGAAGGCAAGGGGGCTGGGCGGGGTGCCAGAGGTGAGAGGGGGGCAAACTTGCCCCCTGGCCATCTTGGACCCCCGCCTGGTTCCCCTGCCTGCGCAGGAAGGGAAATTCTGGTCAGAGGTCCAAGGTCTAGGAGGGTAGTATGGGGCCTAGCGGGGGGGAGGGGGGAATCAGGGGGGGCACTTACCCTCTGGAGGGGTCCTGCGAAGTGCAGTTTCTTCCCAGACTGATATTTTACAAATTTAAAAAATGAACTGGGCATGCTCAGAAGGGCCTGATTCACTCCTTCGGGCATGCTCAGCCCTTTTCAAAGATGGTGCTGACAGCATCAGCATGCTGCAGGCACCATCTTTGATGTGGGCAGCTGGTTCTGAGCATGCCCAGAAGTTCTGGACATGAGGTGAAGTGGGTGAGGGTACCTAAGAACATAAGAATATAAGTAGTGCCATACTAGGTCAGACCAATGGTCCATCAAGCCCAGCATCCTGTCTCTGGCAGTGTCCAATCTCTGTCTCTTGGGAGAAGTACCCAACAGGTCACAATGGGCAATCCATTCCCTGTTGTTCCAGCCCCTAACAGTAAGAGGTTACATTCACAAAACCTACTTGGCTAATAGCCATAAATGGACCTATCCTCGAAGAACCTATCCAATCCCTTTTTAAAACTAGCTACACTACCAGCCATGACAACTTTCTCTAGCAGTAAGTTCCACAAGTCAATTGTGCACTGAGTGAAAAAATACATTCTCTTATTTGTTTTAACTCTGCTACCAGTTAATTTCATGGAGTGTCCCCTTGTTCTAGTACTCTTAGAGAGGGTAAATAATTGGTCCCTATTTACGTGTTCCACACCACGCTTGATTTTATAAATTTCGATTATATCCTCACTCAGTAGTCTCTTCTCCAAGCTGAAGAGCCTCTCTTCATACGGTAGCCGCTCCATACCCTTGATCATTTTTGTTACCCTTCTTTGTACCTTTTCTCGGTCTACTATGTCTTTTTTGAGATGGGGTGACCAGAACTGCACACAGTACTCCAGGTGTGGTTGTACCACAGATCTATATAGAGGCATTATGATATTTTCAGTTTTATCCTCTACCCCTTTCTGAATGATTCCTAACATTCTGTTTGCTTTTTTGACCACCGCTACACGTGACTGATGATTTTAATGTAACTCCTAATTTAGAACCCAGCATTTTATATATATAGTTTGGGCTATTTTTCCCTATGTGCATCAGTTTGCAGTTGTCCATATTAAATTTCATCTGCCACTTGGATGCCCAGTTATCCAGTATCGCAAGATCCTCCTGCAATTCTTCACAGTCCACCTGAGTTTTAACTACCTTGAATAACTTTGTGTCATCTGCACATTTGATCACCTCACTCTTTAGTCCTTTCTCCAGATCATTAATTAATATATTAAACAACACCGGTCCCAGTACAGATCCCTGGGGCACTTCACTAGTTACTTCTCTCCACTGTGATAACTGACCATTTAGTCCTACTCTCTGCTTCCTGTATTTTAACCAGTTGCCGATCCTTGATAGGACGCTGCCTCTTATCCCATGACTCTTTAATTTCCTCAAGAGTCTCTCATAATGGACCTTATCAAATGTCTCCTTAAAGTTCAGATATTGACCGACTCACCCCATCCACATGCTTATTTACACCCTCAAAGAATTCCAATAGGTTAGTGAGGCATGACTTCCCTTTCCTAAATCCATGTTGACTCGCCCCATTAAGCCTTGTTTATCAATATGCTCAGAAATTTTGTGAAAGAGCACAGTCTGACTGCCCATATTGCCCATGTGACCTATGCTGAGCCATCCCAATACAGGCTCTGGGGATCAGCTTGTTACAATGCAGAAAGACATGCCTCATCAACCTGATGCTCAGCCCCATTTTGCGCTTGGTCTCATGGCTCAGTCCAGTGAGGGGCTGACATTGCTGGTCCAGGCTGCAGTGCTGGCTCTGTCCACTGGAGGGCTGATCCTGGTGACTCTGACTGCTGGTAGACTACTGCTGTTGGTTGTTGGGTCCTCCCCATGAGACCATCAAGGTGGCAATCAAACGCTTCCATCCTTTCAAAGATAGAGGTGAGGAACCACTCTCTGCTTCGTTTCCTTGAGGCCACTGGGGGGCCAGGGGCTCCTCAGTGAAATGAGAAGATGGCAGCCTATTGCATGCTCCATGGCTGGGGCTGCTCCTCCTATCCTGCCTTGTGTGATAATTCAAGCCACACATGGGTTTCACCACCCAGGTATGGAATGGAGTGGGGAAGGGGGAGGGGTGCACTGCTGTGGGGGCCCAACCAAGAGATGAGTGAGGGGGGAGCTCACAGGCATAAACCTACCGCCCATTCCATGCTTCCCTCCTGCTGCTGCTGTTACTCCATCCCTATGGCCTATGCTTGGGGCTGCCACATGAACTGTGCTTGTGCATCTGACCCATCTGCTCCCTAACAAAACTGCACTGCTTCCAAGATGGTGGCAAGGAAGTCCTGTACCACGAGACTTCCTTCGCACCAAAGGGCTCAGCTGCCAGGCAACCTCAGTGGGGTCATCTCCTGCCTGCTGCAGCCTCATGGAGCATTCCCTCTCCTTCCTTCCCAGTGGAGCGTTGCCAACATTTTCTCCCCCCACCCCCGAGAGGAGGTGAGAGGGAGCAGATAATAACTGCTATTCATTTGTGTTTTGTCAGATATTTTGATTCAGTTATTTTAGTGGACCTTTTCACACAGACACTGTAACACTGGGTGATTTCAGACGTGACGAGATCACGCTGAACCACACTGAACCACGGTGAACCCCGCGGCGGGGCGAAAGGGCCCTGAACGTCTGTTCAGCGCGCGCCAGATGTTGGCCACGCTGAATCGGCACATGGGGTCAATTTGAACCACGCTTCCCGGGCTAGCCGGGGGAAGGTCCCGGGAAGCGTGGTCAAATGGACCGCGGGCCGTGGCCAACAAAAA
Source organism: Sphenodon punctatus (assembly GCA_003113815.1). Classification (NCBI taxonomy): domain Eukaryota; kingdom Metazoa; phylum Chordata; class Lepidosauria; order Sphenodontia; family Sphenodontidae; genus Sphenodon; species Sphenodon punctatus. Next base: position 7,579 of record QEPC01010816.1, read on the forward strand.
GTAACGTCTGGCCGCGTGCCACGGCCCGGGATCCCCGGCGGGATCCCGGGCCGTGGCACGATCGGCCAGACGCGGCGGCCGCATTGGCCCCGCCGCCCGCCCGTCTCCTCGGAGGGCGGGCGGCGGGGTGCGTGGAGGGGGCGGGGCCGTGCGGCCGCACGTTGCGCCGCGCGGCCCCTCCCACTTTCCCCGCCGGGATCCCCCCGGCACGTCTGTTGGGCCGTGCAGGGGTGACCCCGGCGGGGAACGAAGACGTTGGTTACGGTACGGGGCCAAAGGGCCCCGTAACGTCTGAAAATACCCACTGATAAAACGGGTGTTACATTTTATTATACATGTTGCAGGGCACCCATAGAGTACATCTGCAGCCCTGCAACATGTATAATAAAATGTAACACCCATTTTATCAGTGTTACAGTGTCTGTATGAAAAGGGCCAGTATTTGGGGTATTTTGGTAGATCTGAAATGAAAATTTTCAGCAAGTGCTGTTTCCATCAGAAGCAGGGCATTCACCAAGATTTACGCAACACAGAAAACCTACTGCCTTTCCCACTGTTTATGCCATTTTCTGATACTTTTCACATGCTGAATGGGGCTGCCACGGGCCAGTCCCAAGTCCCATGAGTTTCCCATGCAAATCTCTGGGGACTGTGGAAAATTCCCAGAAAGATGAAAGTGACAAAAAAGTCCCAGAAAATGATGAAAGTGATGGGAAAAAATGGCAGAAGTGCAAAATCACCTGAAAGTGACAAAATACCAACGGACACTCACAAACACTCCTGAAATTTTGGTATTTCCCTTCAGAACCGGAACACTTGCTCCTGTCTCAGCTGTGTTGTTTACTTCATTCCAACACCATTACTCATGTGCAGTATCTAAAACAAAGTAAACAACATAAGTAAATAAACAAACAAACCGGAGGGAAAAGAAATAATCAAATAAAGGAAATAACTGGAATGGAATGCCCAAATAATTAGATATGTTTATTTCACTGAAGTAATTGAAGATATCCACTGTTGGAAACAGGACGTTGGGGTGGATTAACCACTGGTTGGACCCAAAATGGGATTTTAAATCTTCTTATGTTCTTTTTATGGACTGTTTTTGTTGCACTTGCAGTTAATATTAATGGAAATGTGGATAACATCCACAAACACAAACAACAACAACCTATTTATTTCAGCTCTAATAGAGGGCTTAATCCTGTAAGGTTGACTGCTCAAGTCATTAGTCCACAATGAACTTCTACTGCACTTAAGCATTTTGCAAAACTGAGTTTATAAATCAGCCATTCCCAAACCATTTGCTTGTATGACTCCGTTGTGAGACTTAAATATAATCCTGTGATCTCAGAAAGCAGCAAAGGCATTGCAAAATATATCAAACACCTCACAACTCCATCCACAGATAGTGTGACCCCAATTGGAGTCCCAACTAGCGCTGAAATGCGTACTAAATCTGGTACCCGCAGGTAATATCCACTTTTTAGGGTACCACATCGCTACTTAATGGGTTAACCAGACACCAATCGGGTAACCGAATACTTAAAGAAGTGGGCACTTCTGGTACCTATTTTTTTATTTACTGATTACCAATCAGTATATTGATATACCAAGTGGTATATGGAGCTGGAAAATCAAAATAATTGCATGAAATATTTTTTTCAAGTGACTGGAAGTAGTGGAAAACCCATAAATGAGTGTTTTAAGAAGAAAAATTGAAGAAAACAAAACTCTAACAAAACTGGAACCAGATGTAGGGTGAAAACAGAGATAACACTAACTCCACTTTAACACCACTAGCATTTCTTATGGATATTGCAGGGATGGTGCAACATGCATAAGAAATGTTAAAGTGGTACAACATGCATAAGAAATGTTAAAGCGGTGTTAAAGTGGTGTTAAATTGGAGTTAGCATTCATCCATAGTTTTTCAGGACAAGAAGTTGCCCAAAAATTGTGAGAACTTGATGGAAACCCAATAAAGAGATGCTGGGAGTTTGTATATCAGCAATAATGTTGAAAAATTGGTACCGTAAGTCAACATTTTTGGACATCACTTACCCAATCGGGATGTCATCGGATACTGTATGGTAATTGATCATTACTAGGTCGAATCAGATACTGGAAATTTGACGAGTTACTCGAAACCAAAAAACTGGCATGAAATCTATTTTTAAAAGTAACTGGAAGCAGTTTTCTGAGACCGGACTTTTCGAAACAAGGAATTTCAATTTCTGGGATGGAAAACCCATAAATCAGTGTTTTAAGAAGAAAAATTGAAGAAAACAAAACCCTAACAAAACTGGAACCAGAAGTAGGATGAAAACAGACATAACGCTAACTCCACTTTAACACCACTTTAGCATTTCTTATGCATGTTGCAGGGCTGGTGCCCTATGCAGCCCTGCAACATACATAAGAAATGTTAAAATGGTGTTAAAGTGGAGTTAGCATTCACCTGTATTTTTCCAGGACAAAAAGTTGCCAAAAAATTGTCAGAACTTGATAGAAACCCAATAAATAGATGTTGGGAGTTGGTATATCAGGAACAATGTTGAAAATCTGGTACAGTAAGTTGACATTTTGGGACATCAGTTACCCATTCGGGATATCATCGGGTACTACATGGTAGCAGATAATTACTGGGCTGAATCAGATACTGGAAATTTGACGGGTTACCCGATGTTGTGGGTACTCTCTTTCAGCTCTATTCCCAACTCACAGTTTGGGAACCTCTGTTATAAATATTTGTGCAGCGTACATTAGGAGAGGGTTTATGTGTCTTGCTCCCAGTCATCTAATATAAGTGAGTCTGTTTTAGCCAAAGTTCTTTAGCCCAAAAGCTGAGAACCCTTAATGCTTTTAGATTTATTTTGTGGCTCCTGGTTCTGTCCTCTGTGTGCAAGATCCTCCCATTTGCAAGGGCAAGGACTCTGTATTGGATTGACCTACTCCTTCCTATTGATTTTAGTGCGGCTTTGTATGGTTAGAGGGATATGTTGTTGGATAAATTCCAGCATGCAGCTCTGAAAATCTACCCTGATTTTACCAGTGTCAGCCAAATCTGTGAACCTCACTCACCAGGAGTATTGACAGAAGTCTGAAGGCCCAATTTTCCTCTCCTCACTTCCCATGTATTTGACACAAATCCTCTTCTTTCCATTCCCTTTTAAGCACTCTGGGATGACTTGTGACTCCTGCCCCACTCTCCTAGAAACTAGCTTTTAACTCGTGTCATATCAATAATATCCTAAATACCATAAAATCAATAAAGCACCTCGGAGATGAGCAAAATAATCCCATCCTCCTGACCCTGTTGTTTTACACTCTGCACGCTCTGCCAAAGCAGCATGTGATGATATTGCAGTAATAAAAGATAAAGTGGGACTTTGGAAATTAATGATCTTGCCTCATTAGGGATCCACTCTGCTGTACTTTTATAACTAATCTTGTTAAGTATACGCATTAAGGCAAAACAAGGCAGGCAGCGGGGTGGGATAATGGTCCATCGTCTTTGGTTATTAGTGGGAAAGAACAAACGAAGGCCCTTTCACCTATGGAGTGTCATTATCCCACTGTTAAGCATGCTCTGAAGCTTCCCTTGTGATTACGGAATTACTCAAATATGATACATTGTGTATTTTAAAAAAGATAAGAAAAAGATAAAGAGACATTTGCAAATGTTACTGATGCATTTTCTCTTACTAGATTTTTTTTTTTTTTAAAGAAAGGATATAAAATGGTACCTTTAGCTTGCAGTTTGTAAAGTCTTTATTTGCTAGAGAATGAAATTCAAGCCAAAAGAGAGGGCTTTTCATAGAATTTCTTCTCTACTGAAGTCAAGCTTGAGCGATGCATATGTTCTGGAAAAAAATCACTCTGAGGACCATAGCAACAAAGAACAAGACACCCAAAGGTTGACCCTCTTAGGGCACCCTCCCTTTATAAATTTAATTCCAGTCTTCTGTAGCCAATTCCAATCCCCATCTTCTAATAGGTTGGACCAACAATTATCCTTCTAAAGGGAGAGCCTGTTTCCATAGTTCTCAGGGCATGTGGCCTTTATCCCCCCATTCATCTAAGGCAACTTTCAGACATGCCCCCTCCCCCGTACGCATATTCGGGCTGTGGGGGGGGGAATGCACAGCCCGAATATGTGCAGGGATTGGCCAGTCTGAAACCCACCCCCCCATGCGGCTTTGCCAGCAGAGACACGCAGGGATGCAGAGCTCGATTTCCTGCTAGAGTTCCCATAGAGTGCTGCTCCCAGTACTCCTCTTGCTCTGACTGCTGCTGAGCTGAGTCAGGTGGTGTGCCACAGTCTCCCAAGCAGAGATGTACTATGGGGGCTGCGGTGCAGCTGAGCTTGGAGGAGCTGCAGGAGCAGCAGCCATAATAGCAGTGGGAGCAGCAGCTGAAAGAGATGGCAGGTGGGTGAGTTAGACAGGGGAGCATGCGGGTGCAGGCAGGAGCTTCCTGGGGCATCCTGGAAAGTCTCAGAAAGACTCACGTTTTCCAGAATCTAGGCACCAGTTGGTGGCTGAGTAAACTGTCTGGGTGCTCTCTGGGGTTGCCCAAAAATGCAGGTATTACCTGAGGGTAGAAAATGCGCTACCAGCTGTGCCCCTAGGAGGAAGTATTGTTCTTCCCATTTTAAAGATGGGAGATCAAGGCACAAAGTGATTAAATGACTTGCTTAGTGTCATATAGCAAAGACATGAAAAAGCTAGGAAGTTATCTCCAGGGACAAGTATTTGCCAGACTTTCACATATGGGGTAATTTCAGATGTTACGTGATCACAGTCAACCACCCTGAATCACAGTGGATTCAGGGTGGTGGCTGTGATGACCGTAACGTCTATTTGATCTCCACCAGATGTTCACCACAGTGAATCTCTGGTGGGGGGGTCAAAGCTAACCACGATTCTGGACCTGAGGCAGGCCTCAGACCCAGAATCGTGGTTAGATTGGCCATGGTTCAGGACGTGGCTGGCAATGGTGGTGATGCACGTCTGCATGCCAGCCTCATCCCAGAATTAGGCCCCAACACAGGATGGTGTCAGGCGCAGCAGCCTGATTGGCCACTGCGCCCGCCTGTCTCCCTATGGGTCAGCAGCCAAGGGAGCGTAGGGGGCGAGGCTGAGCGGCTGAATGTTGCGCCGCGCCGCACAGTCCCACCCCCTCCCCATGTAGCCCTTCCCCCTCCCCAAACCCCGGTAGAGATCAGGCCAGCACATTTAAAAGATGGATGGCCTGATCATGGTCCAGGATCTGAGATGGATTCTGGTCCGGGGTTCAGTTTGTTGGGCCTCCGGGCCCAGCACATCTGAAATTACCCATGGTTGCACTATGACTAGTACAGATGTGGAGGGGTCGGAGGTTGGAGGAATTGGAGGAGGAGGTGTTGGTGGATATAAGGCAATTACATAAGTACCTTGTGGGGTAGAGAAGTTGTCTAAAGAAAGTGGCATTAGCCAGTGCAGCAGCTGACAGCCCTTTGAAGCAGCTGGGAGAGAGACCGGCGCCAGAGTGAGGCTGAGCGGGGCCATTTAAATCCAAGCCCATCGGAGGTGGTGCCGGCAGCGCGCACCGGGGCAGCACGCCTAAGGGCTGCACGTGCAAGGGCGCACCCTTGTGAGCACAGCCTTAGGCGCCGGAGGGCGCCTGGGTAGCTGCTACGCCCTTGGACATTCCATTTCTCTCCCTTTTGTTTGTTTTGGAGGGCTATGGCAGCAAATCCTAAAATGGCCCTGGTGGACAGAGCGTGGGGGCCCCCCCAATGAAGCAGAGGAAGCTTGATGCTTTCTTTCATCTCCCTGATTCGCAGAGGGTTCCGATGGGCCCTTTCCCTCAGGTTGAGTCTGATATCCTCCTGTCAAATAAATTTGCCCCGCTGGCAGTTGACTCTTTGGTGCGGGAAGAGTGCTTGCCAGTAGTGGCAGGTGGAGGAGCACGGAAATGCCAGTTGACAGAGAGTGAGGAATCCTGTCCCTTGACTATGGATGTGGGGAGTCCAGTGTCTCCTGCTGAGCTGGGCGAATGTGCAAGGCTCATACAAGGGGAAACTCAGCTTGGGCACATACCCTTGCGTATCAGACCCTTTTGATAGGGAAAACTCTGCAGCAAATTTTTGCTCAACTTTGTATTCTCACTCGAATAGTGGAGGAGAACAATAAGGGTATTATTGTGGGTCTTGGGAAGGAGGGGGGAAAGGCGAGGAATGAGATTTGGGAGGATACTATACAAGCTGTACCCCAGTCTGGAAGTAACCTTGTTGTTCCCTCTGTGTTGTGTGAAGCCAATAGAGATTATAAGGTGGGTGTTCTACCCCCCCTAGGAGAGGATGGGGACTCAAAAGTTTATTTGGTGCTCTTCAGCTGTGGTAGTATCTGCCCACCCTCTACCAACAGGCTTTTTGCCTTTGTGGGCTTCGCCTTCTCTAGTGTCACACCACCTTTGGTCACGTCTCTTGATTTCGTGCCATCCTCGAGAGATAAAGGGTATTAGGATTTTGTGGTGGAATCAGTCCTTGTTTAAAACTGTAATATCCTTTCGACAAAGCTATTGTGTAGACTGCCTTTTAAAATCTGGGCGGGTTTTGGCTAAAAATGTGATTACAATAGCGAAAGTTTTTATTAATACTGACTTCCAAGAACTGATGGAGGTTGCAACTACAAGGAGAGAGGAGGATATTCCCCCATTGAGGTCTCCTGCCATAATCCTGGTTACTTGCTGTGATTTGCCCCCATATTCGCAGGGCTCCCTCTCGGGGCCAGTAGAGGAGATTCAGAATGGGAAGTATGCGGGAAGAGAAAATGCCCAGCTGGATATAAATCAGATTATGGAGATTGAGTTAGTGCATGTAGAGCAAATAGTGACTCGGGGAGGGGGGGCAGAGGCGGTAGTTTTCCATAGGGCTGGGAATAAGGAGCCCCTTTTGGAATCACCTACATTGGATGGGGTGGGAAGGTTGGCCCAAGATAGGGGAAATAGTAGTTTGCCAAAGCCTGTTGGAGAACCTCAAAAGCTTTATCCACTGGAAGTTGGGGTAAGGGTTAGATCCCTGGAGCTAGATTGCAGTAGGGAGGTGATGTATATTTATGGGATCCAGGAGCCTGACCAGGTGCATATAATTAATCCTGGTACCAGCTGTCCGGAATGGACTTCTGCAAATTGGACTACCTGTAGGGCTTTGGAGGAAAATGAAATCGGTAGTGTCAAACTAGGAGTATCTCCTATACCTGAAAGTGGGCTGTCTGAGTCAGGCGATCTAGTTAGCTTGGACTCCCAAAAGAAGGGAGGGGGATTATTGGAAGGGGTCAGGAACGGAACCCATGTATTGGAGGTAACCACCTCCTCTTCCGAGATGAAGGTCCAGAGTATGGAAGATAGAGGGGATAAGAGTGGAGCTGATATCCCTTGGCAGGATGTGGCTGTCCCTGCTGCTCCCTTGAGCTTCCCTGTGGATATTGATCCTTTGGGTAGCTCAGTCGGGGGAGGGGTTAAAACAAGACTGATTGACTTACAAGGATTAATAGGGTGAGGCATTTGAAGGCTGTTACTTGGAATGTGTCTGGGTGGAAATCCAGGGTGATAGAGCCTGGGTTCCTTCCCATTTTACGGAACTTTGAGATTATTCTAATCCAGGAAACCTGGCTAGTGGGGGAGTTTACTCTTGGGGGATTCATGGTGATAGAACAGCCGACAAGTAAGTGTTTCACAAAGGGTAGACCAAGAGGGGGATTGGCCTGTCTGATAAGTATTGCTCTGAAGGCTAGGATTGTCCCCCTATTAAATGCTTCACCGCATGTTTGTGGGTGCCTTCTACATTTTTTGGAGGGCTCATTACTGGTGGCTACAGTTTATATCCCCCCTGTAAATGCCCTTAGTTATCAGGAGGAAATATGGAGGGAGGTATCTACCTACCTGGCAAATATGAGAAAGCAGTACCCAGAGGCAGGCCTCCTCTTAGCAGGAGACTTCAGTGTAAGGATGGGTGCTTGTGATAGTGATTTATTCAACTTTGGGTCCTATTGGCAGGAGGAAGTACCGTCCCCCCTCCTGGAGAGATTTTCAAAAGATGAGGGTTTAACTAGACATGGGGTTTTGCTGTCTAAATTGTTAGTGGATTGTGACCTGTATGTATTAAATGGCAGAGGGTGGGATGATTATCCAGGTGAATATACGTATATTTCAAAACAGAGGAGTAGCCTTATCGATTATTTTTCTGTCTCCTTGGATATTGTTCCCTTGGTGCTGGATTTCTCTGTAATGGGCCAGTCTGGTGAACATATGCCAATTGCTCGTAACCAAGCCAAGTACGTGCACTTGAGACCTCACATCTTCATGAATGTTAGACCCCTTGTCTCTCCCTCTGTTCCCCTTCCTAAGTCTCTCCCCCAGCTCCTGTCTCTCAGATTGTAAGCCCTAGGGGCAGGGACCGTGTCTATTTTATTACTTTGTAAAGTGCCAGGTACACTGCTGGTGCTATATAAATGTTTGTTAATAATAATAATAATAATAATAATAATAATAATAATTGCTCTTTCTTTGAATCTCGCCCCCCCCTCCTCATTTGCCTCCCCAATGAACTATGAAGCTGGCCCAGTCAGGAGGAAATGGGATGATGCCTTGAGCCAATCTTTGGGACTTGCCCTTGCTTCGGAGAAGGGAAATCAGGTTAGAAGTTCTCTTTTGCAGACTCCCACCCCTGAGTCTATTCACGCTCAATTCCAGGTAATAGTAGACTGGTTGTGCCCTATGTTGATGTCCATCTCCACGAGGGCTGGTGGCCCTAACGCAGGTTTGGCTGAGCTACCGTCTTGGTTTGACAGCAGCTGCCGACTAGGTCGTTTGGATCTTCGTCGGGCTTATGGAGTCTATAGGATATTTGCTTCTGACCAAATGAGACAAGATCTGGTGGCCAAAAGGGGCACATAGAGGCAACTCCTTAGATCTAGGAGGGAGGCATATTATAGGCAGAGGTGGGCCCAATTTGAGGAAGCTTCCAAGGATTTAAGCTCCCAGAGGTTTTGGAAGCTGATAAGAGGATGTGGGAGAAGACTGAATGCTGAAGGTATGAGAGTTTCCTTGAAGGCCTGGGAGGAGCATTTTACCTCTTTATTCTCTCTACCCCAGGTGGTTGAGCCTGGATTGGCCTTATTGCCGGTTGCTTTAGAGTGGCCGCCAGTTACTCCTGAAGAAATAAAGGAGTTGATCTCCTCTTTGAATAGCGGAAAGGCCCCAGGGGGAGATTTCTTACCTGCTGAATTGTTTAAGGGGAATGTTGAATTGTGGGCTTTGGTTCTAGAAGTACTATTTACTACTATTAATACTCAGGGGAAGGTACCAGTGGACTGAACAGAGGCAATAGTGGTCCCAGTCCTAAAAAAGGGGGCTCCAAATGATCCTAAAAATTTTAGACCAATTAGCTTACTTAGTATATTGGGTAAATTATATGCCAAGTTTTTATTAAGTAAGCTTAAAAGTTGGATGAAGGAGCAGGACATCCTTGTTTCTGAGGAAATTGGGTTTTGCGAGGGGTGTTCAACCATTAACCACTGTTTTTTGCTTTCCCATCTTATTCAGAGGTATGCTTCTTCAGGGAATGCATTATATGTGGCTTTTGTAAATCTGCGATCTGCTTTTGACCTGGTACCCCGGGAACGTCTTTTGGGAAAATTATATGCTCTCAATATGGATAGGCAGCTCCTGCATTTGATAAGGGAGTTGTATACAGATACTTCTATTAGGGTTAGGTTGAACTTCCAGGGGGCTCTATCAAATAAAAATTTGACACGGAGAGGGGTTAAACAGGGGTGTGTCTTGACCCCCACCCTTTTCAACCTATACCGAAATGATTTGATCAGAGAGTTCCCAGTTGTAAGATGTCATCCCCCCAGGGTACGGAATATTCATATTTCATGCCTTTTGTATGTGGACGATACGGTTCTTTTGTCCCGCATGCAGGTGGGCTTAAGGCATGCCTTGGAATTGTTTGGAAATTATTGTTATAGGAACATGGTTGAAGTAAATTATGTAAAGACCAAAGTGATGGTATTCTCAAGCAAATTTAAAAAACATAGGTGGTTTATAGATACCAATGAGCTCGAACAAGTAAGGGTCTCTAAATATCTGGGACTCCTTTTCCATTCCACAGGCACATGGTCAGTACAGTCCTCAAATGCCTGTTCTCGAGCTAAGCAATTGTCAAAGACCTTGCTGGTCTTTTTTGTTCGCATGGGGGGAAATTGGTAAAGCCGGCTATAAAAGTCTTCTTGCTTAAATGTATACCCCCGTTATTGTATGGCACCCTTCTTTGGGCCTTAGATAAAATTAAGATCTTGGAACGTATACAGGCAGGTTTTTGCGTTCTCTACTCTTGGCTCCGCTTGGTGTTAGTATTTGGCCCTCTATGTGGAATGCAGAGTTATCCCACTCGAAGAAAGGATTTGGAAGGGAGCACTTAATTTTTTGCTAAGGCTCTATTTTGGCCTGGTAGACCCGCTCACGTGTCTGGTGATTGCGGATACAATATCAAACAGTTGGGTGCAACATGTGGGGAGGAAACTATATTTGTTGGGGTTTTCCCCCGAGTCCCTTGCCCCTTTGGGGTATAAAATTGCCAAGAACCTGGTCTTTCAGAGGTTGGCGGATGTTGGCCATCAGGAGATATGGGCTGAATTAAGTGCTAGTATGGCCCATGGCCCTCAGAGGCTCTTGTTAACTGAGACCGGACACCCAAGGGCAAATCTCAATTATGGGCTTCTGACATTAAAGAGAAGGCTTTTCTTCCTGGCTCAGGTTAACTATTTTCCCTCAGCAGTAACTATGGGGAGATATCAGGGGACCCCTTTAGCCGAGTGCTTTTGTCATTGCCCTTTGAAGCAGGTTGAGTCCCTGAGTCATATTGTACTTGATTGTCCATACTATGAGGACCTCCATCAAAAATTAATATTACCGGTCATCAGAGAATTCCTGGGTTGGTCCCGGGAGACCATTATGATAAAGCTATTTGATGATACCTGCAAGGAGACTACAGGGAAGGTGTCGCAATTTTTATTTTGTGTATATATTATTAAACAGCATTAGAGGAGTATATCTCACTTATAATGTTTGTTAATTTTAAATGTTTTATAAGAAATTTATAACTTGTTTCGTATTTTGGATTTTATATTTTTATTTATACTTAACCATTTTGGTTTTGTTTCTATGTTTGATATTACAGAAAATGTTTTTTCGGTAGCAGGAATTTTGTTCATTATTATTATGTTATATGTCACTGATGTTTGTTTTGCTCATTATTATTATGTTATATGTCAATGATGTTTGTTTATTGGTTTGATTTTGTTTTGTAATGGTCATGGCTGTCTCCTGTGGTAAATGTTTTTGTTTGCTTTGCCCATCAAAGCACCTTATTTAGGGAAGTTTAGGTGGGATTGTGTATAGCAGGGGTCAAGCGTGTCGCCGTAAGCCCCGGGAAGGGCAAGGCATTTTGATATTATCTCGCATTTACCCTTTATACTGTGTATCTCTCCCTTATGGTATTGATAACCTAGCATTTAGGTGGTATGTTTGCCCCTCTATTTAAGAATGGGTATGCAGACTAGGGGAGTCTGCATTTCTACAGGGGTCAAGTGTGCTGCCATAAGCCCCGGGAAGGGCAAGGTATTTTGTATTTTTCATGAGGGTGTATCATTGATGTATGGGAATACTTAGGAATTGATTTCCCCATGGTACATTTCCTCGCCATTAATCGGGAGCTTGGTTGAGATATTATAGAGGTGAGAAGGGTATGATACGGGAGGGTTGGCTTGATACATTATTATTGTTTTGTTATTGAGGTGTCATAAACTATTTGTATAAGCATGACCGCATTGCCTTTGTTTTTGTTTACTTTGTTATGTTGTTGTATTATATGTATATTGTTATGGTCCACGGCTAAACAAATAAAATCTTATATTATATATTATATAAGTAACTTGTGGGGTAGAGAAGTTGTCTAAAGAAAGAGAGACTAAGGCATGGAAAGTCAATTTCAGAGCCATGAATGGTACCGGGGAATCTTCATGATATATGAAATCATTTATGAAACTCAGAGATTTGGTTCAGAGTGATATTTCAAAGTTTTTGGATGCCTATCCCAGCTTGAACCTCTGAACCTATGAGATAATTACAATGCATCTATTGTAAGTTCTCAGCCTATCTAACAGAGCTGTCAAAGCTGGTTTAATAACTAGCTGGTATTTAATTTGCAGCATAGAATAACTGCCTTTTTAGATCTAATGCAAATATTTATTTGAGAGGTCCAAATGAAAATATTTGCCTGCCTTCAAAGCCCATCAATTCCCAATCCAGGACTGACAAAGGAAGCTTTTAGTGCTTAAGTTCATTGCTGGAAATTAAATTGCAATTTTCAACACTAAGGCTACTGTGATTCCAAACGCTTTTCTTCCTTTGCTTTTTATTGTGTTTGACAGCAGCTGGCCTCTCAAGGTGAGTGGGGGGAATATAGGGCTATGTAAATGTTAGACATAAAATGAAAAGTGGGGGAAAGGAAAACATTTTAAGTAGGAAATTAGAACGGTTATTGAGTTCCACACCATGGTTAATGAGTGTGCAGAAAGAAAACATCTCCGTGGCCTAGTGAGCTGGACCATTACAACTGTTGCAACACTTCTTCTGTTTTTGGAAGGAAATAGGTAATAACCTCAACACATGGGAAGTCTTCAGTTTGCATTTTTGAATGCCTCAGGGGAGTGCTGTGTTTCTGGTTTTAAAATCTGTTAAAATTTCCTTGAAAAGGCTGGTTTTGTTCAGAAAGCAAAACAAAAATTAACATATTAAGAATATATGTAGGTCAGGAGTGCTCCTGGCTCAGCTTTCGGAAATTGCCAATCTAAAGTTAGCTAGAGAGATGGTGGAAATTGCTCTCATCTACTGAACTAGATTCACTTCATTGTGGATCCCATACATAATTAGTTTCACGTAGTTTCCTGCTCCTTGTAAAGAATGAGTGTTTACTCATTATGAGCCCTCTCCTACTTGTGAGCACCCATAAGGGTGTTGGACAGTTATCCTCTTTGCACTCCTCTAGACACAAAGTTTCTTGATGGGAGAGGATGTAACATCCACTCTTCATGGTGCATCTGTGGCTTTGTAGGAGGGTCTAGGCATCATACCAGATACATGGTCACAATTCATTAACTGTTTTCCAGTCTTAGCTAGTGAAACTCCCTTGACCTTAGTGGACTCACACCAGCATAAAGCCAGATTAATAATAGCCTATATGTGTGTCCTGTAAAAATCACCGGTTCTGCATGGGACTACTGAAGGCAGAAACTGGCATACATATCACTAAAGAGAACATCTTCCATTAGTAGTAGTAGTAGTTGTTGTTGTTGTTGTTGTTGTTGTTGTTATTATTATTATTATTATTATTATTATAAACATTTATATAGCGCAAGCCATGTGCCTGGTGCTGTACAGAACATAGAAATAGATGCGGTTCCATGACTTCTGAAAAGAGAAAGGACCTCTCTAGAACTTGTTAAAGCAAATTTGGAATCTAGTTCAAGCTTCTTTTTCTAAGATAGACCAAGTGCTAACAGTTACCTGTCCTATGGAACTTGTGGAACTTGTCATTTAACCCATGAAAGTTGTTACCAGAGAATATTATGAAAGCCAAGCATAAATAGGTTTAAACAAGGACTAGATAGCTTCTTGGGACATAGGCCCACAAATGGCAATCACTCACATTGGTCAAAGTAACTTTGGGGAACTGAGAGTAAATAGCAGGGAATGGATCATTCCACTATGAGTGTTTTTAGATGTGACGGTGGTACGGTTTAACCTGCTTTAGCACAGTTTAAACCAGGGGTCACCGTCACATCGAAAGGCACATGCCAGATGTTTCCCCAGGTTGAATACTTACCATAATGGGGGATAGTCAGGCTATGACTCAGGGAAATCCCAAAGACACCGCCTGTGCTAGCCTCCACCATGGTCTGGATCTGACACCGGACCTGGAGTAAAGCAGCTTTCACATCTGAAAACCTGCTTACTTGGACTTGGTCCAAAGTCCCTGTGGTTCAAGGTGCCATGGTAGCCGTCACTGGCCACCATGAATGCCTGTCAGCCGGGGAGGAGGGCTGCTTCTCATAGTGTGGGGGCAGGCAGATGCACATCCATGTGTCTCCCTGTTCCTTTCCCTCCCCTCCCCTGCCTCCATCACGTTAGTTCAGGGGCCAGGCCAGATCCTGACTGTAATGATGGTGCCCACCACCACCCAGGTAAGCCCATGATAGCGGTGGGTGCAGTCACTTCTGAAAGCACCCTATGACATGTTATGTGCTTCTCTGAAGTGACCCAAAGTGGCTACTGTCAGAAAAAATGATGTTGGACTGGGTAGACCATTGGCCCGATCATCTGATGGCACTTCTATTGGTTCTTATGTTCCCATTAGTGCATGCTTTAACCAAGAGGTACTCAAACTATGGGTCATCATGATGACCCAAAGTGGGGTCACAGCATTTGTTAATGGTGGTGTGAATTGAAATGATATTTGATATACTTTGCAATCTTTGGGTAATTTCAGACGTTACGTTACAATGGTCAACCACGGTGAACCCCCCGTGGTGGTTGCGGTACCGTAACATCTGTTGGTCCCAAAAGAGATTCCCGCCAGACGTTCACTCCTGACGGGAATCTCTTTGACCACGCTTCCAGCCTTCCGGCCGCCCCGGCTCCAGAAGCATTGTCAAAGAGATTCCCGCTGGGGGTGAACACCCGATGGGACTCTCTTTTGGGTCCAACAGATGTTACGGTATTTCAACCACCATGGTGGGGTTCACCGTGGTTGACCATGGTAACGTAATGTCTGTTACTGCCCAACAGCCCGGAATCGGTGGATGGTACTGGCTGTTACCGCCGCTGATTCTGGGCCGTGGCCAAGACCCTGGGGGGCAGCCGGGAGCTGTGGCTGCATTGGCCACTATGCCCGTCCATCTACCGGAGGGCGGGTGGCTGGGGGAGCGTGGGGGGGTGGGGCTGTGTGGCCACACATTGCTCCAAGCAGCCCCGCCCCCTCCACTGATCCCCCTCCGGAATCAGCCGGCACATCTGTTGACTGGCTGGCTGGATTCTGGAGGTCAATGAAAAGGTGATTCCGTGCCGTGGTCCAAGGGAGGCCCGGCATGTCTGAAATCACCCTTTGATGCTGCCTGGGGTCACAGAATTATAATTTAGTCTCAAAACAGGGTTACACAGGCAAAAACATAGGAGGGTTTTAAACTATACTTTTGACCAGCAATTGTTATTAGTAAATTTCAATGTGATATGGCTGTAAATGAGAACTAAGACAAGGAAAGAATAATTGTGAATTACTTCCTTGTCACTCAGATGCTTCAGCTACAGTACTTAAAAAACCCTCTGACATGAGAAGATGTATGTATTTTCATTTGACAGCCACACCAGAATGATGCATTTGGCAAAGGGTTCTCTCTCTGAGTGAGCAGTTCAGGTTTTATCTTTGCCTAGTTAATAAGCTCATCATTATCTCCACAGTATGCTACTGATTCTATGATCACTTGAAAAGCAGAAGTCTCAAAACCTCTTATGAACCACTCTCATTAAATGCACACAGTTTTTCTGCTGTGTCAGATATGCCGGATAATCCAGAAATACCATAATAATGGAATGTATATGCAGTCCTTGCCAATTCACAAACACAAAAGGCTATTTGAGACTTTGCAACATATTGCACCATTTATTTTCCATAAATGGGCAGCTTGACATTGAACAGTCCAAATCTGGAGACCATTTAAGTAGTGTGGGTTTGGGCGATAGCCTCTGCAAAGTCCATAGGAGCTGTGACTCTGTCTCAGGAGTTAACCTAATCAGCAATTGTATGCCAGTGTAGATCCACACAAATTCAGCTGAAGCAGCATTTCTCCAGACATAGGAAACTTCAGTCATAATAAGAGGCAGTGTTTGAACTCCTCTTGAGAACGGTTTTTGCTCTGGTGTTCCCATCGATTAAGAAACTGAAGCCAGATAAACTATTATTCAATACTGAAATGGAGGAGTCGTATTTTTTAAAGACTGATGACTGCTCTGTTCCATAATTTCTCAGCTGAATTACTTTTGTTAATTGATACCCGTTTAAATGATTGTGGGTTTATTTCTTGATGATAATTGAAATTTTATGGATAAAGTGGTAATGGTAGTTCCATGGAGTGGGAAGTGAGAGGCACTTTGTTCCTTGAGGCCATGGTTCTAAATGTGCATAATTTAATTTTTTATGGTTTTAGTGTTTTGTATTAATGAATTGTTTTATTTATTAATTATTTTATTTGTAGTATTATAGACAATGACCTTGGTCACGCGAGATAAAATATAAATTGAAAACCTGCTGAATTACTTTTAAGAATGCTCTGTAGTAATTTCAGGTGATGATTCAAGTGCAAGTGAAACTGTGGCCAAAAAATGAGTTATACTCCAGCACCCTATCTTAGCCTAAAATTTTAGCCAAATCCAAGCTAAAGCTTTTCTGGTGTTCAATAAAGTTTGGCAAATTTTTTAGCCATCACTTTGTAATAAGGCTGCATTTATAAATAATTTATAAATGGTTTGGCAAAGGATTAATACTAGATATAATAAATGGTTAACCAATTGGTGTAAGTTGTAATACAGTGTAAATTGTGAGGACTGGTTGCTTATAACCATGGTTTAAAACCACACCTGCTACTGATTCTCTTATATGCTGTGTCTAACACACTTATAACACCTACCAATAAATTAACAATATCAAATTTGTTATATTCATATCCATTTTGATGAAGCGGTTATGAAATGTTATTTGGATCCAGATTCATTTGAAGGAACAAATGTTTAGGTTATTTCTTTTTGGTACCTTAATTTATTCAGTAACTTAATTTTATTATTTCAGTAACTTCATTTATTTGGTTACTTTGTTTCAGTAACTTTGGTTAGTTCTAGAGCTGAAACTCAGACCCCAGTTTCATTCAGAATTTACTGGGGATTCTGTTTCCTAGTTCTGAATTTACCAGTACCAAAGTACCAAGTACCCTGAAAACTTTGGAAACGTCAGTTGAGTAATGGAAGCACCATTGCACACATAACTAGAAGGCCCAACATTTCTGTTTTCATCCTTTCTACTTATCAGATGATTTATTTATTTATTTATTTATTTATTTATTTTCTGAATTTTTACCCTGCCCCTCCTGAGAACAGCTCCGGGCGACTTCCAACAGTAAAATAATACATATAAAAATATATAAACAATTTAAAATGCATCAAAATGCAATTCAGATATTAAAACAGGGCCTGGGAAACAATTAAACAATTAAAACACTAAATAGAGTTGGGGAGATAAAAACCCTCTAACCCACCCACCCCCCTCCCCAAAGGCCTGGGCGAACAACCAGGTTTTACAACTTCGTCGAAATGTCAACAGGCTTGGGGCCAGGCGAACTTCCTCCGGAAGGGAGTTCCAGAAGCGCGGCCCGGCTACTGAGAATGCCCTCTCCATTGTGACCCCCCGCTTAATGCAGGGGACCTCCAAGAAGGCACCCCTGCAAGACCGAAGGAGCCGCTCTGGGGTGCGGACAGAGAGGCAGTCCCTGAGGTATGAGGGACCCAGACCGTGAAGGGCCTTGTAGATCAACACCAAAACCTTGAACCTAGCTCGGCACGCTATCGGCAACCAGTGCAGAGTCCGGAGCACAGGTGTAATGTGCTCCCGATGACCCGTCCGCGAAAGGAGATGGGCTGCCTCATTCTACACTAGCTTCAGCCTCCAGACCAGGAACAAGGGAAGCCCCACGTAGAGTGTTTTGCAGTAGTCCAGCCTCGAGGTGATGAAGGCATGGATAAGGGAAGCCAGGTCTGGGCCGGAGACGAATGGACGCAGCCGCCACACCAGATTCAACTGGCAGAAAGCAGCCTTCGCGACTGCCTCCACCTGCCACTCCAGGTGGAGATCCGCATCCAATATCACCCCCAGATTCCGGACATGCTGAGCTATAGGAGGGCGAACCCCCGCAATCAGGGGGGCCACTACCTCCCTTGTTCTCCCCACCAACATCACCTCC
>QEPC01010816.1:33226-50514 GCA_003113815.1 Sphenodon punctatus
GTGGTGGGAGGGCAGGCAGTCCCAGGGCTGAATGGGCTCCCCTGGGAGGCTGCTCCCTCCAGAGGCCTACAGGGACCAGGAGGCAGATGCACGGGCCAAGTGGGCAGGTCGGTGGCTGGGGTGGTGGCGGAGGCAGTGGGGGCACCGAGGGGCCCGACATCAGGGCCTGGGGGGCAGGGTGCCTGCTGGGGTGGCTGCCATCACGTATGCACTCATGGTGCCAGCGTGCAGGAGCAGGGAGGTGCCGATGTTGTGTGAACGGTCCATCTTCACAGAATTCTCCTGCCCCATTCTGTCGATGGCCTGCTCCAGCCACCCAAATGACTCTACCTGCCTGCTATGCTCCTGTCACTCCTGCCTCTGCTCCAGCTGCACGTCTGCTTGGAGCCTCTGGTCCCTTGCCTCTGCTTGTTGCAGTGAGATTTCTGTGGCCACCTCCATCCAATCAATGGCCGCTATTATCCGCTCGCCCTGCTCAGTGGTAGAGCAGACAATGTCCTCTGCCTGCTCCTCCCTCCAGTGTCCTCATCTGTCACCGGGGCTGGGCCATGCCATGCCCTGTGGGGATATGGGAGGGGTTGTGGGGGTGGGCTGAAAGTGTCCCCCAGCAGTCCACCCGGGCCCCCTTCCCATGTTCTGGGGTGTCTGGGGGATCCCATGCCCAGTATGTCCCCCTCCCCCTCTCGACCCTTTCCCTCTTGTCCATCTCCCCTCCCACCCACTTGCTTACCCTCGATGTTGGTCTCGGAGCCCTCCGAGGCCGGCCCCTCAGTGTTGCTGGAGTTCCCCTGTGTCCACTGGCTGAGGGTGACCAGTATGCTGGCCTTGGAGTCTCCTGGTATGGACAGGGGGTGGGGGCTTCTTGGGCTGGTGCTTGTGGGGGACCAGCAGGTCCCCGAGGTCCCTGGGAGTTCCGGGGGGGGGGCTGGAGCCAGTGTCCTCCCTGTGGGTGGTGAGCCAACGGGGTACCTCACCTCATTCCCTGCCCTGGACAATGGCACTCCCCATGAGGCATGGGGCAATGATGGAGCCCTTCATATGGAGTATGCGGTCCAGGGCGTCAAAGTAGGGGGAGGTCCGGGCTCCACGTCTGGATGGCCTTGTACCCCCTCTTTAGTTCCTTTGCCTTTGATAGGCACTGGGCCACGGTCCTGTGATGGCCCGCTGTATCCATGTCCCACACGATCTCCTGGAACACGTGTTCATTCCGCTCATTGACAGCAAGCTACATTTGATGCTCCAGGGTCCCCCAGATGCAGATGAAGTCCTGCGTTTCCCTGTCACCCCATTGCCCCCCTTGATGGTAGGGCCGTCGCCCATGTGGGCCCTCTGGGTGGTCCTCCTCCTCCGCCGCCGCCGCCTGGCCAGCGCCCATCTCCTCCGGGGGCTCAGGTTACCGAGCCCGCTTCTGAGTCTGTTGGTCAAGGGGGGGTGTTAGGTGTTGTTTTTCACCTGTCCCATGCCCCCTCCTTCCCTCTCTCCTGCCACCCGAGCCTCCCCCCTTGCTGCCACTGTGCTCTGCCCCCCCCTTTCTGTCACCTTACCCTGTTCCAGGGTGCCTCATTCCCTGGTCTGTTTCCCATCTCCAGGGCTGCCTGTCCCAGCTGCTGCTGCTGCTGCCCCACCACCGCCTGCAGGTGCAGCAGAACCCCCTCCTCCACCTGCACCTCCTCCACCTGCTCCTCCTCCTCCTCCCTTGCTCTCTCTCCCACTACTCTCCTCTCCCTTCTGTCTCCCTCCATTCCGCCATGTCCCTCTGCCACTGTGTGCCCTTTAAATCTCCCTCCGCTGCCTGTGTTGTTGCTGGTTGCCTGGCAGCGACGCTGCATGCTTTGTCCCCGGCTGGGAATCATTTTGTTTGATTCCGGCCGGTTGTTGTCATTCAGACGTTACTTTTTATTATTTCCCGATGGGAATCTCATTGACCACGCTTTCGGAGATGGTTCGGGCTGGAGCTCCAGAAGCGTGGTTATTTTTGACCCCTGGTGGGGATTGACCATGATGAACATCTGGCACCCCATCTGGCACTCGCGAAAAAGACGTTTAGGAAGCTTTGGCCCCGCCGCAGGATTGACCATGGTTCACTGTGGTTGACTGTGATCTCGTAACGTCTGAAAATACCCATAGACAGAGACCAAGCTTTTCTGTTATTAATGTCACATTTAGGAAATGTGCAATAGGAAGCCTACCAAAAATGCAATAGCTTAACTTTACCCTCTCTAAAGAGATGAATAACCTAAAAGATGGAATATAAAAACACTGTTAGCAGGTTGAACAGCAACAGGCACAACATCTTTTCAGGTGATGGTGAGTGACCCAAAAATTCAATAACTCAGCTCCAGTTTTAACTGTTTTGTTTTCCTATTGTCAGGAACACTTGTTTCTCAAGGGAAACAGATTTTCTATTCTCCAGGGAGCTGAAAATCGCTTAGAAATAACTTACGAATTGCCACTTTTCCTCCCCAGCATGTATCTGAATCATCAATTTGCGTGTGTGGGGCTAGTCATGCTTGCATGAAAATTAGAGGGCTCCCTGGTTCAACATGCTAACACTCTGTTTTTACAATCTACTTTTTGAATATTTATCTTTTTAGAGAGGGCAAAGCTTACCTATTGCACTCCTGGTCAAGCTCCCCATTGCACTTTCCCTAAATGTGAGTTTATTTAAAATGTTTCCAAGTTTCAAAGTTTGGTCCAGAGTTCCAATTTATGGGTGCTCAGAGAAAGTTCTGAGTACCCGGTCTTGGTACTTGGAACTTTAGAACTTGATCCAAGTACTTGGGTTGCCTATTCTATGTAGCCCTACTAGTTCATTTACTCGGTAGCTTCATTGCAGTATTTCCGTTGCTTCTTTGGTCCTAGTTAGTACCATTGTGCTCCTTAATGAATAAGCAAGGGTACTAAAATTACCAAAGCAAAATAGTTGAATTAATGAAAATACAAATATTCCATTGCTAGCAAAGATCTTTTCAGATTTTTGTTCATTTAAATGAATATCTGAGTAATCTTCGAGAATACAAAACAGCATGCTTTGTTTCAGCCCCTTAAGAATGACCTGTTTATCAAATGTAGCCACAAGATAGTGTGACTGGTTTTTCTATCGTTTCATGTCTTAATTTCACATTGCATATGTAAGTGAAACTGCACTTTTCCATAGAGTTGGAAGGCACCTCATGGGTCACCTAGTCCAAACCCCTACTTGGATGCAAAATGACTACAGATACAGCATCCCTGGCAGATAGGTGTCAGAAGAGCTAAAATGGGGAGCTAATTTTCTACCCTCATATAATACCCATTGGACTATCCAAGTACTTTTTGGGCACCTGATTACCCCAAAATACCAGGTATTTCCATTACTGAGTTACTGATTTGTTTCAGTGGGACCTGCATCAGCAGTACTAATTAGCCACTAGAGAATTGTGCCATAAGCATGAACGTGTAGAGTATGAGGTAAATGAGTTTTTCAATTGACTCCTGTGACCATTAGATCATGAACAAAATGTCTGAAAGTTTCAAGCTCGAAGGGGCTTGTTGTACATGTTTGCTTGCTAGCGGGGGATGAAAGCTTGCTGCTGTGTTTAGAACATAAAGCATATAGGTACTGTGATGTCACATATCATTAGCTACTTCAAGTGTGATGTCTGAGGAAAAGCTTCATCTAATCCCCAATATGAAGAATCTGAAGTGAACTTCCAACTGTGGTTCAGTTTGGCTATCACGTTACAGGGGGTCAGATCATGAACTCCAAGGGAACTGTGCCTTTCTTCTAGTTAGTTCAAACTGCACGCTGGTGGTACAGGACTTGAAAAATCAACTTTCAAATTGGGGGAGGGAGGGAGAGCTTGCACTCCTAGAAAAACAAGCAAAGAAGAAGAGAGGAATAAGCTTATTCATATTTCTGATTTTTCATTCTTGCTCAAAGACAACTTCTGCACAATAGCACCAGCTGTTAGAACAGCTTTATATGAGGTTTATCTTTCCTGTAGTGAAATGAGTAATGGGGAAAACTAAGTTCAAGGTAAATGTGTCAGTGGAGTCAACAAATATTGCTTTGCTGCATCTGATCCTGTTTCAGTCTGGAAAAAAAAGTTGCAATTGATTATTTTTTATATGGGAAAACTGTTTTCATTAAAACTTTTTGGAGGAGTAGGTTAGACTTTCTGAAATGTTAAGTGATATAATAGAAGAAAGATAGTTTATAAAGCCTAGCAATCACAGTTCATGATCTGGCTCAGGAAAATAGCTTTGTTGGTTTATGGCAGTCATCTCTAGTATAGAAAGTTTTCACATTCTCATTAGCAAAGCCCTAGAGGAACAGAAATTATGTTGCACATTACAGAACACATTAAACTTATGTGAGACACTAAAAAATATCAGATCCATCTGCTTATGTTTTGGCAGATATTCTTAGTGGATGAAATTTCATAGATTAACTGAACTTCCACTGAAGAGTGAATCTGGGCTTCTGAAACTTCAGCTGGTTTTGGTTCACAGAATGCTGAGAATGTACCTTTCATATTCTATATCCAGAGTAGAGATGAAATGAGTACGAGCAAAAATGGGTATACCAATTGAATCTCCAGTACCTGAATTGACACAACAACATCAGGTACTGATCGGTACTTGATTGCCAAAATGTTGACTTTTGGTATCAGAATGTTGACTTCTGGTACAGATTTCCAGATTATCTTCCAATATCAGCTTTTTCATTGACTTGGGGTAATTTCAGATGTTACGAAAATACCTTTCACCACAGTGAACCCCAGTAGGTTCCCTGTGGTGGTGACATTCCCAGGAATGTCTGTTGAACCCCTGCCAGATGTTCACCACAGTGAATATCTGGTGGGGGTCAAATTACCCATGGTTCTGGACCTACAGCTGGCCGGAAGTCGAGAACCATGGTTAGATTAGCCACTATACAGGATGGACCCAAAGTAACATGTGTTTGCTTTGGCCCATCCCGGATCATGGCCCCGACTGTGATACAGCGGCTGCATTGGCCACTGCGCCCGCCCGTCTCCCTGAGGGCAGGTGGCCGAGGAACGCACGGGGGGGGGCGTGTGGCCGCATGTCGCACCACGCAGCCCTGTCCCCTCCCCGATTCCCCACAGTGATGTAACTGGCACATCTGAAGGACAGATGGCTTCATCACGGACTGGGATCGGAGAGAGATCCCGGTACAGGGTTCAGTGTGGTGGGCCTCCGGCCCATCATGTCTGATAATACCCATACTGACTTCCAACATCAATATATCAGTTTTCTGTCAACTTGCATCAATTTTGGCAATATCCGGTTCCAGAAAACTACTTTTGGTCCCAATTCTTGTAACTTTTTTTGTGATTTAATGTCTTAAAACACTTATTTATTAGTTTTCCATTGAGTAAAGTCAACTTTCTGGTCCCAGAAAACTACTTCTGGTCACTTCCCCTACCCCCCATCTCCATGCCACTTTTTTGATTTTCTGAATTGATATACCAGTTGGTATACTGATATATCAATTGGGAATTGGTAAATTAAAAAAAAAAATTCAGGTATTTTGGTACCTGATCAGTATCAAGGAGGTAACCCATTGGGTACCTGATATGGTGCCCCAAAATGCAGGTATTGCCTGCAGACACTAAATTTAGTACCCATTTCAGACAAGTGAAAGAAACTTCTGTTTTCAGAAGTTGTGTCTGTTTGTGTCCCCTTGTCAAAAGTTCTAGCTTCTATGATCAGCATAATTTCCATTTAAAACATCATAGACTATACTTATCCTGAGTATTAGACTCCATCTATGTCAAAATTAGGGACTGGCTTGTCTTTGTGATTTTTGATGCCAAGACTACAAATATGACCCTTCTGACGTCAATGGGACTGATCCAGTACCTGCTTATTCACTGTGAGCAAGGTGTACATGCACAAATATTGAGCAGGTGTTTGTGTAACTTGTTCACCACATGTGCAGTGTGGTGCATGGCCCTGTGTAGGCTGTGTGCTTGGTGTACATACTGTGCATGTGGTGTGCACCAGTTGTGCAAACACCTATGCAATATTTGCACGTGTGCACCTTGCTCACAGTTAACAAGCAGGTATTGGAATGGCCCCATTGACACCTTTCTTGCTATTTCTATCAGAATGAGAGAATAATGGGTAGATTTTCAATGGCAAAACCAACACTCATTTGTCATTGACTTATAGTATAAGAGTGATGCCTAAGTGACAAGTGCCACTTTTGTCTTTAAAAATCCACCCTTCAATTTAAGAGGCCTACAATCTAACCCGAGCATGAGAAAAGTCAACTGGGAACACACACGGCCCAAGTCTCCCAGGACTGGTGTGGACAGTCTCCCCAGTTGTGGGAGGCCCTGTCCTCCATGTGACTCACAGCACTCCATAGAAAGTGCAGCCACTTTGAAAAGGGATGGGCAAAGGCACTGCTCCAGAGTACTGCAATGTCATCGTGCTTCTTTTGGGAAAAGATGAGATTGGAACCATTTGCGCACATCGTAGCTGGGCACAGGTCAACTCAGAATCAGTTTTCTGGCCCCAGCAAGGCGCTACTTCAGCTTTCAAATATTTCCCATGCAATCATTTTTATACCGCTGTTGCTTTTACTCATTGTCATCATGATCGTTTAGTGACTTTTTCTAGAAATTCAAATTTTAGCTCCTCATTAACAGCAGTCTTACAAATGCTGGAAATACCACATATCTTAGAGCTTAAGCGAATATTCAAGGCAAACTCTAAATTTCTTGTCATATTTGAATGGTTGAATTTTAAATCTAATTCAACATGCAGATTAAAAAGTTCATTTTTTCAACGTTCACAAGCTTGTTCTTTAAGTTTGCTGATTGTTCATTGCACATTCACTGTTAGTTCTTTATGAAACAGTGCACATGTTTAAAATGTATTAACTAACATTATGCAGGGCATAGGATTTTCCTCTACCAGCTACACTGCTCTGTCTACTCAGCCATATTAATGTATTAATAATATTAATTTCATTTATTAATTTTATTTCCCTGCCAAATGATGCTCAGGACACTTCACAAAACTAATACAATAAAATACAATAATACAACCAGTTTAAAAGAGAAAGGTAAAGGAGGAGGAAAACGTATTCATGGGACTCAGCAGTGGATCCTCTAAAGGCACCGGGAGAGTAAAAATTAAATAAATCATCAGCTGTTTTTTGAAGGTGAGAATGGATTAAATAAGTTGAATATCTCAAGCATCACTGATATGTATGGAAGAACCAAACTAGCATGCAGTCCATGTACCAAATAATGGAGAAGTAAAGTTACAAATTCAGAAAAAATTACGAATTCAAATTTTGGTATTGGTTTCAGTAAATAAATACGTGAATTCAGTTAATGAAATGGTCACAATTATTTTCCCACTTCTAATCCTGAAATACATTAACATGCATCAGATGTTCTGTCTTACAAATTGTGGATGAGATAAACCAGAAGGGCCTAACATCCTTCTCCTTGAGTACTTCTATTGAAACCAATGGAGCAATTCCCAGAGTAAGACTTTACTCAGTATGAAAAGAATCTGGACCAGAATAATTTACATCCAACACCACATTTTACCCATAACTACAATAAATTACTTACACTTGGAGCCAACTGTATGAATAAGCATGCAAAAGTGAGATGGTTTTAAACACAGGTTGGGCAAGTGTAAGTTGTTAAATATTTGCCTCCAAAATGTTGTCAGTCCTTTGTACAACGTCTGCATGTTTCTTTGCTTCCTTCCCTGCCACTTTACTGAATGCCGGATCAGTGAAGGACAGATAGCTCAGTTCATGAAACAGTGCTTCTGTAAACTAAACACAGTTGGAAAATGTGCTTCTGGTGGAATGGTTCCATGAAATGCAAAAGAAAGATTCACGAGTACATGAAATAACAGCCTAATCAAAGAAATAAACAAGAACAAGTCTGTAATCTTCACAAAATTGAGATGGGGGAGGAGAGAAAAAGTGCTTCTGATGGACTTGCTCCTACTGTTTTCTTTGTAGCTGATTCCAGAGCTCAGACCATCTGTTCCTTGTTGTAGGTTGTTAAGTGAAATGTGCTGCCAATACAAATAGCTCCGCTTGATGTTTGTTTGCATAAATTGTTTTGAAAGCTTCATGACGAATTTTAAGGATTACTTGCCGGGGTAGGACTGTGCAGAGGAGGAAATATAAATTGGATGATGCATGTTGGAATCCATTAATTTGTTTGGAATTTATTTGAAAAGAGAGCACCCTTTTGCCATTATTGAGCATAAACTGATTTAAACTTGAATCCAGAAAGCCTGGAGGTTATGGTAGTAATATGTTAACTCGGCCACGTCACAAGAAAAAAAAGCACCACTAGCTGTGATCAATCTGTTTTCAGATCTCTCTGAATTTCAATTGTCTTTACTTACCCAACCAGGCTCTATTGGGTTGTTTCAAAAGCAGTAATAGCCCTTTATTTTCTGACCATGTTGTGAGCTCTAAAACTGATTTCTTCTAGTCTGTTGAAAATATATGACTACTGTGAATGAATGTTGGTATAAAAAGGATAACAAAGACGAGGGAATTAGGAGAACAGAGATACAGTAATATATTTAGAACCACTGTGATATAAAAAAATAAAAAAAAATAATGGAACCTCAAATTGTTTGGAGCTCACTTAGAATTCAGTTGAGTTTGTACAAATGCATAATGAAGAGAGACTCTATCCTAAAGATTATGTTCTAGTGGCTCACCTTCACAGTGGCCAAAATGTGGTAAATATTATTATTTTTGCACCTCTCAGTCAAGGCATTTTTGCTAATGTGTTAATATGGTTGTGTAGACAGGCCACCAGGTGTTTGAACAAATATTAGATGGTTGAGGTAACAAAAGGCGTTTCCAGAGAAGACACTGCCCACCCACTACCCACCCACCTCCCACACACTATACATGTTACAGGACACCCATAAGGAAACATTGCAGCCCTGAAACATCCTACCTCTCTGACTGCTCCTTTAAAGTCTCGCTCCCCGAGTCAAACTCATCCTCCCTCCCCCTTCGGTTGGGGTCCCCCAAGGCTCTGTCCTTGACCCTCTCCTCTTCTCTATTTACACCCTGTCCCTTGGCAAAATTATTGCCTCCCACGGATTGCAATACCATCTCTACGCTGATGACACCCAACTCCATCTTTCTACCCCCTCCCTCTCCTCCTCTGTCCACTAATGCCTTGTCAACTGCCTCTCTGATATCTCCGCCTGGATGTACCGATGTCAACTTAAGCTCAACATGGCCAAGATCGAACTCCTCATTTTTCCTCCCTCCTCTTCCTCTCCCTCTAACCTGCCTCTGGTTGAAGGCCAAGGAGCTGAAGAGGGGGTACAAGGCCATCAAAGACCGCCTCCTACTATGACATCCTGGACCGCATCCTACACGTGAAGGGGTCCATAGTCACCCCGTGCCTTGTGGGGAGCGCCGTGGTCCAGGGCAGAGAACAGGCCAAGGTACCCCCTTCCCTTGCTGCCCCCATCAAAGACACTGGCTCCAGGAACCCCTCCCTCCAAGAGTAACGTCCTGGGTCCTCGGGGACCAGCAGTCCCCCCTCACGCGCCAGTCCAGGGAGCCCCCAGCCGATGTCCATAGCGGGAAGATCTGAGGCTGGCACCCTGGTCACCATCAGCCAGTGGACCCAGGGGGACCTTAGCCACACTGAGTGGCCAGCCTCGGAGGACTCAGAGACCAACATAGAGGGTAAGCAGGCAGGTGGGATGGGACATGGACCAGGGGGGAAGGCCCGAGGGGGAGAAAGGGGGCACATGGGCCATGGACCCACCCTCAGCAACCCCCCTATGCCCTGGAACCTGAGAAAGGGGCACGGGGGCTTCTGGGGGACACAGACCACTGACCCCCACCCACCCCTCCCCATTCCCGCACAGGTTGTGGCACGGCCCCACACCTGTGACAGCCAGGCAAGGGGGATGGAGGCAAGTGGCCCCAGGAGCAACCATAGGCCCCAGGTGAGGCACCATGACAAGGGGGGGTGAGGAGCTGGGGGGGGGAACCAGACCCTGGGTTGGGGGAAGCTGGGGGGGCACCAGCTGCCCTCCCAAAGGGGGGGGCAGGGCACCCCATCCACAGCATGGGAGGGGGGAGGGCATCTGGGGTGGCTAACCATCCCCTACCATGCACCCCGGCATTCCGACCTGCCGGGGACCAGCAAAGCGGACCCGTGCCCTTGGCCCAATGGATAAGGAAGTACCGGGCACAGGTACGGCACCGCAGGGAGGAGCAGGCAGAGGACATAATCCACTCCACCACAGAGCAGGGGGAGCAGATGATCGAGGCCATCGACCGCATGGAGGCGACCACCAAAAGGACTGTGCAGCAGGTGGAGGCCAGGGACAGGAGGCTGCAGGCGGAGGTGTGCCTCAAATGGAGGTGGGAGCGCAGGGAGCACAGCAGGCAGGTGGATGCGTTTGGGTGGCTGAAACAGGCAATAGACTGGATGGTCAAGGAGCACTCAGCAAAGATGAACTGGTCACATGACATAGGCACCTCGTTCCTCCTACACGCAGGTACTATGAGTGCCTATGTCATGGCAGCCGCCCTGCTGGATAACCTGCCTGCCCCAGCCCCGGGACCCTCAGTGCACCCACCACCTCCACCACCACCCCAGCTGCTGGCGCGCTGACTCGGGCCATGCTTCCACCTACTGGTCCCTGTAGGCCTCCGGAGGGAGCTTCCGGACAGGGGCCCCCTCCCACCACTGCCAGACCCTCAGGACACCGAGGCCTCCCAGGACACTGTTGGGGACACCGACAGCAGGGGGGGAAGTGGAGCTCCCAGAGCTCCACGTTGCCCATTGTGTGGCCACGAGGGAGGCCCCAGAGATGGGGGAAAGGGGGGAAGGGGGATGGCAGCCTGAGAGGGGAGGGTATCACTGAGAGGTGGGGAGTGGGTGAGGTGGCAGGAGCACTTGTAAAAGGGTGAAACAATAAATGCATGGGCACCACAGTCACCTCCGTGTGTATGTTCGTGGGTTCGGGGTCGGGAGCGCATAGGTGTGTAGGGGCGCAGCCAGGGTGCTGCTGCGGCCCCCAGAGTGGTGGTTGGGGGAAATGCGTGGCCTCAGCCCTCATATTCCCAGCTTATCTGCCTGGCCAGGGTGGCACGGATGCACTTTGTGTATTGGTACTCCCGTGGGTTCTCTGTGTTCACATAGAGAGGCACGGGGCCAGGGGGCCACTTGGGCATTGGGTAGTCGAGGACAGCCCCCTCAGTTTCGCACACATTGTGCAGCACACAGCAGGCTCTGATCATGAGGGAGGAGGTCTCTACCCTGTAGTCCAGGTGGCCCACAAGGCACCACAAGCGCTGCTTGAGGGCCCCGAAGACTCTCTCAACCATGGTCCAGCTTGCACACAGGCGGGTATTGAAGAGCACCTCTGCAGAGTTCCTGGAGACTGGGTACCCCTTCATCATCCAGCGGGTAAGTGGGTAGGCTGGGTCCCCCAGGATGCAGGGGGGCATCATCACCCCCTCGATCCAGGTCATCCCCATGTCCGCGAAATCTCCGCGGTACTTCCGGACATAGAAGGGAGAGATGGTCATGATCCAAGCATCAGGACTGCAACCAGAGTGGCCCATGTAAATGTCTATGAACCAACCCTGGTGGTCCAAAACCGCCTGCAGATGCAGGGAGTGTTATCCATGTCGGTTGACATATTCCGCGGCCTCCCCAGCAGATGGGCGGAGGATATTTATGTGGGTGCCGTCCACGGTGCCCATGCAGTTGGGGAATCCCCCAGCCATGAAGCCGACCATCACTGCCTCCTGGTCCACCAGCTGGATCACTCATTCCAGAAGCACGCCCTCCACAGCCTCGCAGACATCCCGCAGGATCCCGGTGACGGTGCTCACCCCAATGCCCAAGTGCTGCAAGACGGAGCGACAGAAGTCAGGTGTTTCAAGGGCCCAAACCCCAATGGCCACCCGCTGGACCATGGGTATGGGTCCCACATGGGGTGGTCTGCCATTCCTGCCAGGGTGCTAACATATCTGCGAGTCACAGGAGGACATGCATGTCCATCTGAAAGTGGGCTCTCCAGGCGACCTCATCCCATTGGGCTAGTGCCTTGGTCAAGCACCCCTGTGCCCGCTCTGTGACCCATACCCACCGATCAATTGGCATTGCAAGCAGGGCAGCATGCCCCATGGTCTCCCTCTGCCACTGGAGTTGCCTGGCCACCTCACGGAGTGCAGCAGCCCATCCACGGGCATGGAGGAGGGCCTGTCGGGCCTCCCCGGACACTTGCTGGCCCCTGAGGTGGGCCAGGGAGCGCCTGCATCTGTGGTAGGCTCTCCGGGCTCTGGAAGCACTTCTGGCCATGCACACGCACAGCCTTGTGGCCAGTTGCACCTCTGCGGTATGGATGCACAGGAGGTCTGTGTGAAAGCGGTACCACTCCACGCAAATGGCTGGGTGCATCTCGCAGGTGCCCAACCATCCCAGCTCCATGGAGACCAGTGCCCCAGGTTGGTTGCGGCTGCACCTGTTGTAGGTTGGGAACTGTGTTGCCCCGCCCCCTGGTCACGCCCTGCCAACTGGGTTCGGGGCTCTGGGTCACTCTGGCTGGCCTCCTAGACTGGCAGGCCCGGTTTCTGCAGGGCGAGCAGGGTGGGGAGGCTGTGGGTGGCCCAATACATGCACATGCCTTCCCTGAAGGGGGCATGGCGCTTGGTCCTGCCTTAAGCCGGGCGTGTGCGGGCAGCAGCTGCATTCCTGCTGTCATCACCCCCCACCTCCCGGTGTTGGCTGCCTGTTGTCCTCAGGGCCCCACTTAGTGTGTAGGCTGTTCTGTCTGTGTGCTCTGTTACAGCAGCTGTGCTGGGTCCACACCCTACGCCTCGCTCTATAGCGGTACAATGTTGCTGCCTGTGCCCTTTTTGCTTGGCCTTGAGGCTCCCCTGCTTCCCCTCCCATACCTCCAGGGATTGTGGGGCCCTCCATTCCTTGCATTTAGTATCCACCGCTATCTGGACCATGGCTGGCCGCTCTTCCCCAGGGCTCTCAGGCCGCAGCTCCCCCGGGCCCCCCATAGCTGGACCTTCCATGAGACCATGGCCCTGTGTGACCTGTGGCATTCTCCAGCCATGCAATTACTTTTGAGATGCCCAGAAAGCCTCACAGGTGCCTACAAGAATATGAGCTCTGGGCTGTGGTACTATAGCTATGTGGTGAGTGCCTGCGACTGCCGGCTGCATGTTGAGATACTAGGCCTGTGTCCCTTTCCCAACAGTCACATCCCGGAAATCAGGTTCTCGCATGTGGGGTGGTCGGTGGCGGAGACTTTGTCCACCCTCTCTGTGTGCAGCCTGACTGCCTACATGGCCTGTCTGGCAGAGGGGGCCCCTGCCTTGACTGTGTTCTTCTTTGGCTGTGTACATGGGGCCCGGGGTTTACCAGCAGTCCCGCGTGGCAATCTATCACCACCTGTTGGAACTGGGTCACCTTCTGTGGCCCCCAGATGCTGACTATGGCTTGTCGGAGCCCTCTGAAGCAGAGGTATCGGCCTTGACTGGTGTGTGGTCCTGATTTGATGTGCAGGTGGGGCTCAATGTTCAGGATCCCTTCGAGGCATACTACCTGGTCGCCCACCACATGTCTGCATTGGGGTACCATCGTGGCATGATTCAGTGGCCCCACTTGGTGCACCTGGTGGACCACCCAGCCCTGGACCCCTTCGTGCCCCCCTGAAGCTGGCTGTGTGGCCCCCCTTTTCTTCCAGGCACTGGATGCTGGTGCAGCCCTGGGCTCCCAGCTCTGCCTTGCTACCGCAAGTCACTGCCTGCTCCTTCCATGATGTTCCTGGCTCGGTGCTGTGCTGGCTGGTGCCTGGGGTCCTGCTGCCCCTGCCTGTGCCTCTTTATCCCCTCCACGCCCCCCCCCTGTCCGCCCCTGTGGCTGGTGTTCCACTCCATGGCTGTTGTCTCCTATGGCTGTTTCCTGCATGCTGAGGTGGCTCCCGGCGCCCCAGGTGCTTCTGTCCTTCCTGGTCCGGCCTCGATCCCTCCTGTGCCCGTGCCCCCCCACCCCCCTTGGGTGCCTCTGTGACTGATGGGTGCTGGGGCTCCTGGACTGCACCTCCCAGCATCCTCCAGGGGGGGGCAGGCTTGTGGAAGGACTGCTCTGCTCTTTGGCCCCGGCTCTCCTCCGTCCCATCCATCACACCCTGGCCAGTGCATGGACTCCCTGCCAGCCTCCTGGACCATTCCTGGACTGCTCCCTGGACCGTGTGGCCTCCCTCTGTGCCTGTGCTGTGCCCCTGTGGGGTGCCCTCATTCTGGGACTGGCAGTGTAGCTGTGGGGGTGCCCGTGCAGGCTGTGCTGTTGTGGGGGTCTGGTTGCCATTCCCCGTGTCCTGCCCTGGTTCCTGGTCCGGTTCCCCCCTCCCCCCTGTCCTCGCCCCCCTTCCCCCCTGTTCCCATTGTGCCATGTGTGTTGTCTGTCCCACTGTGTCTCCCCTTCCTTTCCTTTCCCATGTGGGTGTGTGTGCGCCCGGGTGTGTGTCTGTGCTGTGTGTTCCACTGTGCCCTCATTCGTATTTTCTGTGCCTGTTGTGTGTGATGCCTCGGTGACTCTTCTCCCTCTTCCCCCTCCCTTCCCATTTCCCTTGTGTGGACATTCTCTGTAGGTGCTGATGGCTTTGTTTGCCCTCAGCTGGCCATGTCTATGTCCCGCCCCTCCCCAGAGCCTTCCTGGTGTTTTGACCATGGCACGGGATAGGCATCACATCTGTGGCTGTGGTCTGGCAGCCTGATTCCCTGCCATGGTCCTGGTCCCATCATGTCTGTTTGGGGCCTTTCTTGACCGNCACCTGAAGGCATGTCACAGTGCTCTGCTGCTAAGAGGGCAGGCAGGGACAGTAGATGCTAGTGGGTTCCTGACTGAAGCAGCCACACCAGCCAGTCTTCCACCTCCCTCAGTGGGCAAGCATCCTGCACCAACAGCTGCCTCTAGCAGCAGGAGCAGTAGTCCTGCTCTGGGGGAAGAA
This sequence comes from Sphenodon punctatus, assembly GCA_003113815.1. Classification (NCBI taxonomy): domain Eukaryota; kingdom Metazoa; phylum Chordata; class Lepidosauria; order Sphenodontia; family Sphenodontidae; genus Sphenodon; species Sphenodon punctatus. The sequence goes on from QEPC01010816.1 coordinate 48,248, forward strand.
CAGCAGCAGGAGCCTCGCCAGCAGCATCAGTCCACCATGGGGGAGCTGGGGTGCAGGCAGCTGCCAAGGCATCAGCATCTGGAGGGCGGTGAGGCTTTCATGTGAAAACCACGTGCCTATTGGGTGAAATGATGGTGCTCGATGGACAGTCCTTCTCCATGGTACAGGACATGGGCTTTAGGTGGCTGATTGAGTTCCTGGCCCCCCAGTTTAAGCTGCCATCATACACCACCCTGAGTCATGAGGTGGTGCCAGCCCTGTACTGGGCTTTGAAGGAGCGGGTGAGGGAGCAGCTGGCATGGGCTGGGGGGCCACTGTCCTATTCACCATGGACCTGTGATCCACCGGAAATGCCTAGCATGCCTACCTGGCGGTAACAGCACACTGGTAACAGGACCTGGAGGCAGCTTTCAGAAGTGGCCGGAGGGGTCCTGAAGCAGGGTATAGGTGGGCCCTGCTTCAGGCACAAGTAACTGACAGCCCCCACACTGCTAGGAATACTGAGGCAGTCCTGACTGCCATGGTGGGGGAGTGGGTCATGCCAGGCGTGCCCTTCACCACGTTGTCCACGATGACGGACAACACAGCCAATATAATGAAGGCCGTCCATGACAGGGGCTTCACCAGTATCTCTTGAGCCACACACACCCTCCATCTTGTGGCCATGGATGCTCTGGGAATGGGGGAAAAGGGGATTGGGGCAGGCACCCTTAGCTCCCTGATCGAGCAGGGGAGGAAGCTGCCTGGGTTCTTTAACTGGAGCGTGAAGGGCAGCAGGCTCCTCCAGGCCAAGCAGGCCGAGCAAGTGCACCAGTTGGTCCAGGATATGGCCACATGGTGGAATTCCACCTTCCTGATGCTCGAGCTGCTTCTTGAGTAGAAAGACGCCTTGCATCAGGTTCAACTGGGGATGAACAGCGGGCACCTCCATGATACGATGGGGCAGAATGGGAGAACCTGGCTCACACAATCATCGTACTCAGACTGTTCCTGGCCATGACAGAGACCATGAGCAGCTCCATCACCACCCTCAGCCAGGTGACCCCTCTGGTCCAGAGTCACCACAGTAGGCTGGACAAGATTCTCGGGGGGCCAGATTGTGGTCCTCAGGGCAGGAAGCTGTCCGATGAGGTGGTTGAACTGGCACAGCAGCTGCAGGCAGGGCTGAAGGTGTGGTTTGACGAGCTCCTGTGGTTGGAGGAATATGTCCTGGCAAGAATGCTGGACCCCAGGGTCAAGGGCAGTATGGCATGCCAGACAGCACTCTATGGCCACTGGAAGGGTGAGCTGGTGGAGAGGGTCCAGCAGGCAGGGCGGGCTATGCAGCAGGACTCCCCTGGGGATGGTGTGAGTAGTCACACCTTTCAGCCAGCTGGGTCTATTCCTGCCCCCAGCCCTAGAGGTAGCAGCACCAGCACCCCTATTGGCAGCAGCAACAGCAGAAGCAGCTTTCCCTATGTGCAGGCCACTCTGGGGAGTATGGTGCCGTGCACAATAGGGAAAGCAGCGTGGCTGAGGGCAGTGGTAGAGGTGGTGCCCATGCAAAGCTACTAGAGGAAGTATGACGGTGCCTCAGCAGCCGTCGAGACCTACCTGGAGGAGGAGCCATGCATTGAGCCCAGCAGCAATCCCTTGGCCTACTGAACCAGCAAGGCCAACATGTGGCTGGCCCTGTCGAAAGTGGCCAAGGGTATACTGTCTTGCCCACCAACCAGTGTCCCCAGCGATCAGGTGTTCGCCATGGCGAGGGACATTTGGTCCCCGCACCGCCTGAGACTGGGGGTCAAATTGGTGGAGCAGTTACTCTTCCTGAAGGTGAACCTTCCCCTGCTGGGATTCCCCGAGCTGCCCCTGGTGTACAAGGATTGATGATGCAGTGGCACACGCCATCCCATGCCAGGGGCAGTCTTGGGACGGGGTCCTCCTCCTCAATCTGGGCTACTTCTGCTGTGCTGAGGTGCTGTCCCTCCCTCCCAATACCTGGCGCCTTCCCTCTCTCTCTCACTTTCTCTCTTTCCCTCTCTCTCTCTCTCTCTCCCATACTAGAGTGCCTCGGCCGGCTTATCTGACTGACCCATGATGCAGGGTGGCATAGGGAAACTGTAAGTCTGCCAGCTGGCCTCTGACTAGAAGATCTCGGCCTGCCTATCTGACTGTCTCTCTCTCTCTCTCACTGCACAATCAATCAATCAATCAATCAATCAATCAATCAATCAATCAATCAATCCTTTATTAAGAGCTTAACCCATCGGTTATCACTCAGAATC
>QEPC01010816.1:60005-75371 GCA_003113815.1 Sphenodon punctatus
TGCCGTGCCTTTGGAATTCCCTCCCGGAGGAAGCTCGCCTGGCCCCAAGCCTTTTAACATTCCGGTGAGCTTGTAAAACCTGGGTGTTTTCCCAGGCCTTTGGGGAGGGTGGGTAAGTGGGTTTTTATCATCCTACCATTCTTTATTATTTGTTATAATTTTTTTGTCCCTCCTTGTTTTAATTGTTAAGATTTTTTATGATGGTTTTAAATATTTTAAAGGTTTTAATGTGAATTTGTTAGCCGCCCTGAGCTGTTTGCAGGAGGGGCGGGGTATAAATGTATTAAATAAATAAAATAAATAAATAATCTATAACACTACTACCGAGTGAACTATGGTAGGTAAATTCCGCAGGGCAAGCCCTATACCATGAGCCATTTAAAATTAACAAATTTTGGGCAGAAACTAGCCGCCTAAGTTTCAGCCCTGATGTATTTATTCCCTGATCCTTTGATTGCCTAATCATAAATTTGGGGTCGGAAATGTCAAAGTTAACATCAAAAACTCTGCCAGAGGCATATTGTGCCAGAGTCTCATCATTACATTCAAGTCTAGCATTCAGATCACCTGCAATTAAAATCAGTCCTGTTGGGAATCTGAGTTGTAAGTCTGTAATATAAGATTCCAACTTAGCCCAAACTCTTTTATCGGAGGTGGTAGCATACATCGGTGGAATATACACTGAAAGTATTATCAAAGTACACACTTCAAATTTCATAATCAAACCTTGGGCAAATGGTGGTAAAGCCAATTCAAACAGGACTGCTTCTTTCAATTTATTATCAATCAAACAGGTAATACCTCCACTCGGATGGCCTCTGACCTTATATGACACTGCTGGGAGTGAATTAGAGCAATAACCCTCCAATTCCATGGAGGATTTTGCCCAAATTTCTTGGAGGAAAATTATAGCAAACATTTTGAGATAATCAATAAACCTGGGGTCCCCCTTATGCGTAGCCCAACCTGCAATATTCCATGAACATATAGTAATAGTGTCCAGATCCTGGTAGTCAACCCTTCAGGCCGGATCTAAAGTATGCTTATCCTTCTGTATGTTATTAGTTACTAGTTGCTGAACAGCAGCTACTGACGGGTCACTTAAGACTCCCTCCCCCTCATTGTTTTGCAGATTACTAAGCTCTAGCAAATCCTGGGGGAGGCTATTTAGACTAATAGGTACAACGGGGAATGAAATCAAATCAAATTTAGCAGGTTCTTTACGATCCGAATTAATGAGTAGGGGGATTGGAACTGGAGCAATACCCAGCTTAATCTCAACTTCATTGGTAGTCATTACAACAGGAGCTGAGGGTTGGACTTCCATTGCTGCTTCTTTGGGCATAGCAATATCTAACATCCAAGAGGTTATTGGCTTCATAAAATTCTTTATACCCTTAAGGGCCTGTTGTGGGGGATCCTTTTTACCTTTCCCCAAGAGGGGTGATACACACTCCTTTGGGATCTGTATAGGCCTTAGGTCCCTACTATCCATACCCCCAGATGCCTCAGCCTTTGGTATTCACGGTTTAACAACTGAATTCACAAACACTTCCCCCAATATTGAAACTAATCATAATGATTTAAAATATCCTCATCCAAATTCTGACTACGAAAATGAATTACCAAACTCTGAAGGTAATTGGGGGTCGGTAAAACCTGAAAAAATGCTATTTGCCATACAGGAACCGACATTCTAAGTATATCTTGGAGATGGTTCTGGATACTAAGCTTGGAAGTCCAAGCTGGAAAAAGACCATTTGGAAGCAGGAAAATGTGAAAAGAAATTGCTTTACGGTTGGTAACCAGAGCCGTATTAGTGCTGGCAAGTTTATTAGTAGGACGAGAAGGGTCCATTCTTTTATTAACCATAGGGAAAGTTTGCGTGGCAATTGTCTTAGCTGATCTCAATGGCAAGTCAGGGTTTTCACCCCATGAGATATGTTGGAGCTGAGACAAATAGCCCACCTTACCCCCTCTAATTTCAGCCACAAACTCTGTTAAAACCTGAAATTGGTCTTTCTGAGTTTCTAACCAAAATAAAACTCCAGCAAGTTGGTTAATTAATTTTGTAACTAGATCCCCTATTAAAAAACACTGCCTACCCAAGATTTCATAGGGATCTAACCCAAATTTGTCTAAAATTGGACTCTCAATAAGAGATTCAACTGTAGGATAAGAAGTTAAAGAATCTGGGAAGCTAATTTCTAGAATGTTAGAATACAAGAACATCTTGGGAATATCAGAAAGTGTAAAATGAATGAACCATTAGTGGGTCATTTCCACAGTGAGGGCCATGGGGAAAAAGAACAGAAATTCTTGGTGATAGAAAGAATTCCCCAGGACCCCAATCAGATCCAAGAACTCAAAAGAAGGGAAGTCTATTGGATTAATAGATTGCAAACAGTTCATCCAAAGGGTCTTAATGAAGACATTCCATGGGCAGTATGCCTGTGAGAATTTAGGGCCAGGTATCCAGGGGTTTCCTACAGTGGGTGTTCCCACTCCAATGGGGGTTTTGTCCCCCCCTTTTCTTGATGGTGGGGGTCATTGAGGGAATGAGTATGCATGTTATTATTTGCCATTAGGCATTGAAGAGACCAGGCAATTTGGGATTTTGCCAAATAAGCACCACATGGCTAACAGATATTTGATTCAAGATGTTTCTGGAAAGTTGGTGAGATTGTTTTATTAATATACATGAATGCAGCATTTCACCCATCTACACAATCAACAGAAAATCAGGAGGATGAGATGGAAGAATCAACAAAGATGTAAAGAGGCAATCAATGAAGAAAGGAAGACCAGACATATCAATGAGAAGAATCCATGAAAGGCTGATTGACTTTTGAATTGCAATAGGCTGTGTATGGTTTTACAGCTGTCATGTATCTGGAGGGCTATTTAGAGAGACCAGCAGAGTTTGACTGGTCTTCATTTTCAACACACAAGGAGTTGAAGTGTTGCGTTCATGGTTCATGCTGAATTAATCAGGGAAGGAAGGAGGTAAGTTTAAGTTTGGGGGGGAAACCAAGCCCCTGAGGTAATGAAAATAAATAAAAATAAAGGGAGAATACTGTTTAGGGGATCTTTAAGTATGTTCTCAGATATATTGTAAATTGACTTTCAGAAGGAAGGAGAGAAAATAATTCACTGAATTTATCCACAGCCATTGGATTATTTCAAAAAAGTCTTTTGGAATAAAAACAGAAAAATAATAATAAAAAAAGAAGAATAAGAGGCCATTTTCTTCCTCCCCTTCGCATGAAGAGAAAAATCTTGGAAATGTGAGGTATAGATTAGGAGTCATGATTAAGATAACTTCTCCAGAAAAATGAAGTATTCTACACATGATATATAAAGCCTATGTTTATGATTATAATTATTTTCCTCCATAGATTTTGATGGCTGTTTAAAAAGGCTACTGCACTGAGGAAGGGGGGTTCCCCGAAATGCATATGAATATGCTCTCCTTGTGAGCATAACCTTTTGCCATTGTTAATTATTCATCTAACATTGTTACTTGTGTTTGTATATTTTGTGTCTGCATGTCCCAATTGTTACCACATCAGGGAATTCTTGCATTGCAGGTATATATGTGATAATTATTGTATTGAGGGTTTATGTGTATGCATGTTACATGGATTAGTTGTGTACATTTGGTACCGTCAGATCCAGGAACATTTTTATAAGATTTTGTATAATTATTAATATGAATTAAAGAAATTTTACATGTTAGCCATTGGGTGTCTTGTGGCATATTTAGAGACAATTCAGTCTTGGAGTCCTTTGGCCTCCCCCAGGTTAAAGCTAATATCCACCCCCTTAGGAGGAGTTTTAACGTTTACCCGCTTCCTTATAGTTCCTGAGGATGGAAATAGATTTATCTGGGTACTCCCATATGGCCCCTGCTTATCATTAGGCAACGATGTCACATAAGAATCTAATTTGTGTTGCTTTGAATGAGATGAATCTCCATGGAGGACTGAGGCCTTTTACGCGTCATATCAGGAGATGAAATTCTAAATACCCGCTGTACAGAATATTCCTAAATATTATAATTATCCTAGAATAGGCAACAAAAGTTAAAAAGTGAATACGGCTGGAGCACAAATCACTGTCCAGTAAAAACAGGCTAAGTCCAGCCCCCAGCAGCCACAGGGTTCAACTGGAACAACAATATGTTCACATACAAATCTGAAGAAAGAACATTCTCAAATTTCTATAAATAATTCACAACCAAGAAAAATTCCAAGTATACAAAGTAGTCTGGTAACAAATTACCAGTCTACATCTCAAGAGGAATGTTAGTAGAGACAAAATCCAACCATCAGGAGCTCCCACACTGACCAGTCACAGACTGCAACTGGGACCAGGGATCAAAGTGGGATGTAGTAAAGCACCCCTCGCCCTGCCGTCGCCTAAAGGAGTGCCCTTGTGTGCGCAGCCCTTAGGTACACCATCTGTGACACTGCCATTGGCATGGGTTCCTTTATGGAGCAAACCCGGCTGTAGAATTGGCACCCAGGGCTGCATGTAGGTTATAGCCCAATCTACCTCAGTTGCGCCATCAGCCGAAGAGGGCCCTCCTGGTCCTGGATGGGTCCTCCCAGGGAGTGATTAGGGCACCCTCTGTAACCTCACGGTGCTGCCATCGGAGTAGGTTCCTTTATAGGGCAAACCTGAAAGTAGCGTTGGCGCCCAGGGCTGCCAGTAGGTTCCAGCCCAATATACCTCAGCTTTGCCATCTGCCAAAGCAGGCCCTTCTGGTCCTGGATGGGTCCTCCCGGGGAGCAATTAGGGCACCCTCTGTAACCTCACGCTGCTGCCGTCGGAGTAGGTTCCTTTATGGGGCAAACCTGGAAGTAGCGTTGGCGCCCAGGGCTGCCAGTAGGTTCCAGCCCAATCTGTGCCATCTGCCGAAGTGGGCCCCCCTGGTCCTGGATGGGTCCTCCTGGGAAGCGATTAGGGCACCCTCTGTAACCTCCACTGCACAGTCTTCACCAGCCTATCTGAGTGCCCTGTCAAGGTCCCAGCCTACCTTCTTTACTGCCTCTCATGCCACGCTGCCTGTCTGCCCTCCCAGGTTGCCTAGCTCAAAGCCTGCCTCAGCCCGCCTGCCTGTCTCTCATGCCATGCTGCCTGTCTGCCTTCCCTGGCAAACCTGGCTGATGTGCCCCACTGCCACTGTCCGTGAGTACTGGCAGGGAGGGATGTCCAGTACCTGGAAGCTGCCACTCTAGCCCCAGGGCCCATCCTCAGGATTCTGGGGCCTGTCTTTCCATGACATCAAAAAACAGCCACTCCAGCCCCAGGACCCACTGTCAGGGTTCTGGGGCCTACATTACTGGCAGGGAGGGCTGTTAAATATCTAGAAGCTGCCACTCTAGCCCCAGGACCCACCCTCAAGGTTCATGGACCCATCATTCTGCTCACAGGGCACTGTCATTCTACCGTCTAAAGAAGCAGTCACTCCAGCCCCAGGACCCGCCATCAGGGTTCTGGGACCTAAGTTACTGGCAGGGAGGACTGCACAATAACTAGAAGCTGCCACTCTAGCCCCATGGCCCACCCTAACGGTTCTTTGGGGCTCTGTCATTCCGCTCACGGGGCGTTGTCATTCCACCTTTTCTTTACAGGTTAGCAACCTGCTGTTTATGGAGAGAGAGAGAGAGAGAGAGAGAGAGAGAGAGAGAGAGAGAGAGAGAGAGAGAGAAAGTCTCCCCACTGCTAGAAGGAGAGACAGACAAGACCCCACCCATGCTGTCACCTGCACTATATGGCCAGAGACAGACAGAGAGAGGGAGACAGAGAGAGGCTCCCTGCTATAATGAGAGAGATGGGGTGGAGGGGGGGAGAGGTGTACACAGCTCAAGCTGTCACCTGCCAGAACCAGAATGAGCTCTCATCTGTGCTCATGACCGATGCCCACATCCAGCAGCAAACCTACCAGAATGAGATGGAAATAACACAACATATTATATGTGTGTTCCTATATCTGCTACCACCTATCACATGATTGAATGAAGTGTGCCCAATGAAGCACTTTAGGGACATCATTCAAATCCCATAGGCTGTCATTCCACTGTACCTAAAGCAGTCATGCCAGTCCCATGAACCATCATCGAGATTCTGGGACCATCATTCCAGTCATGGGGGGCTGTAATTTCATTCCACTGCATCCAGAAGCAGTCACTCTAGTCCTAAGATCCATTTATTATTATTATTATTATTAACAAACATTTATATAGCACCAGCAGTGTACATGGCACTTTATAAAGTAATAAAATAGACACGGTCCCTGCCCCTAGGGCTTACAATCTGAGCGACAGGAGCTGGGTCCATGTGGCAAGGATAAGGGTAAACAGATCGTAGGTATAGGAATAGTGGCTCAGCAGGATAAAGAGTCAGATCCATCATCTGGGTGCTGCCGCTGCTCATGCCTGACTGGCTACTGGCAAGTGGACACCGGTGTTTTGGAAGCCTGACCCCCCCCCAGTCTACTCCTCCACACCCACCCACAGATGCCCGCTGAAGCTGCTGAAAGAGCCCCTCTGACCACCAGCACCCGCCGCTTCTGCCCAGTACCTGCTGTCAAAGATCCTCTCTCTCTCTGGCACAGTGGCACACCCACACAGACAGAAGCCCTGCCCCTCCTGGGGGGCTGTCTGCAAGTTGAGACCCTGCTGCTGGCACATTTTGGGGCTAATAATAATACGAGACATGTGCTGCTGCTGTCAGGTAGGGATCTGACAAGCTGTATATACAATGAGATTCTGCCACCTGCGAGAAGCAGCACAGAGGGATAAAGGATTGAACAGGTCAAACAAAGCTGGTAAGGTAACAAATTTAACTTTTATAACAACTTTAAAAACTAACTACAAACATTCAACATTATCAAACAGAAAACAAACATACAAACATAGGAAACTAACTTAGGGGTCTTTGGGGAACATGGGGGAAAGGGGAAATGGGTGCGCAGGAGCGAGGGGCAGGTATCAATGTCATGTGTTTTCTATTATAAGCAAATATTTTTGGCCATCTGTGTTCCTAATGTATTAATTTTGAGTTTCTATATGTTAACTTTTTATTTCAATGTATTGGATTTGTGTTTTGCAGCACTGATTTTTAGAATCAGCTTCTGTGATTAGTTTAGTTCAGGCTTGAGGCCTCTTCTTCAGTTACATTCCAAAGGAGTTTTTTCTCTCTCTGAACTGTTCACCGTTGCCAAGGAAACAGAAACAAAAGGCTAATTTAAGAGGCTATCAAAGGAGACTTACCAGCCTAAGTGTCTAGAACCTTATCAGTTTGTGTGTCTAAATGACAGATGATCCGGCCATAAACATCTCCAAACTGAGAAGGAGTCTTTAAGTTAGTTTTTTCTTGCTAATGTATCTGTTTAATTAATGGTTAAACAACCTTGAAGCTGTGGTCAGTCTCTCTGTAATCTGACAATTATTATTGATTAAAATATAAGGTTTTTGTTCAGACCATGAAGGAAATTTGAGCTTCTTTACTTGCTCAGAATTCAGAGAACCAATTAGAATCCAGTGTATTTCCTTGCTAAATGACGTCATTAACGTCAGTTCTTAGGAATGTGAGCCTTCTGGCAAACTGCTTAAGAAGGGAGACAGGAGTTTTTCTCTCTAGACTGAAATTCCACACACTATGGGATTTCTTTCTCACCAACATCTTGGCAGACAAAGAGAATAACTGGGAAGAATGTAACGTATGGTTCTTGATATCTTTGAGCCAATGAATTGTGCATATGTTAAGTTTTTAGAAGCTTTTTCTTAAAATAGAAATGTTTTAAGATCATGTAACTTTGATTGGCTATCAATACCATTCTCTGTAAGCTACTGATATTTTCTATTTAAATTTAAGTAAAATATGCCTATATTTTTAATATATTCAAAAGTCTCATGTTCCATTTATTTATAAATATATTGTAATTTTACAATACTTGCTTTGCTAGCCTGGCAAAAGTGTAAACTCATTTTATACAATTAGGAGAAAAAGGCCCAATCCAGTGTGATTAGTTCAGCTGGGCAATCTAGCCTTCTTTCCTTTTGTAAAAAAGAGTAACCCAATGCAATATTAAGTCCTCCTTCGGCTGAAAGCCATGTCATTTGGCATAGTCCAGGGCCTCCACAAAGGACTCCTGCCATTTGGAGACTGACTGGCGGTACAGTTCCACATCAGCAACCTCCGAGCAGAGGTACTCGGAGTATGCCTCCTCCTTCCATTGCTGTGACTCCAGGTCCTGGAACTGTCCCACCAACTGGTTCTCCATTGTAAGGGCTCGGACCCTTAGACCATCCAGGTATTTTCTCTGGGCCTCCAGAAACTACTGGGTTGGCCTCTTGACTTGGGCCTGAAAAGCCCTTGCCGCTTCCGACTCCTCCTGGGGGGACTCTTCAGAGGAGCTGGAGGAGCGGGAAGGGCTTTGATGGCATCGCTTCTGATATGTCTCCCCCCCACTCCGGTGCTGCTCCTCCATGCTGGAGTCCCGCCGCACCACCTTCTGCCTGTGCACATTTTCAGTGTGGGCGATGAGCCCTGATATCATCCCCTGGCTGCCCCTTTTGATTTTTTTTCTGCATATCTAAAGAACATAAAAAGATAGGAACATAAGAAGTGCCATACTGTGTCAGACCAATGGTCTGTCATGCCTTGCCTACATTCTGTCTGCACAAGTGAGTGGGTGGCCAATCTCGCTCTGTAGGGGACTTCCTAACAGGTCATACGGCAATCCATTCCCTATTGTTCCAGCCCCCGTGCCTTACCTTGCAGATGGAGAATCCGCCTTTAGGCTTATCGTACCACCACCAGACATCAGACCTCGTGCGCCCGCTTTCTGGCAGTGGAGGTGACCTCGACCTGGATGGTGTCCTATGCCTGGGACCACCGGTGGGGGTGGCATCATCACCCTCTCTGAAACAGGAACACATAAACAATACCTAAATAATATCATGCATTTATGATGATGCCTCTAGTCCTCCCTTCCTGGGGTGCTAGGGATGGCAATGGGAGACCCTGGCTGGCACATGCAAATCCTGCCCTTCTTGGGGTGCTAAGGATGGAAATTGAGAGACCCTTGCTGGCATGTGCAAATCCTACCCTTCTTGAGGTGCTAGGGATGTCTGCCACATGTTTGGGTGGGGGTGTTTCCTTAGGCTTGTGCCTGACTGCTGGAAGAGTCCCACACACACCCTCTCTCTCTGTGGCAGACATCGGCTACCACCCACTGATGCCCACTGTTTGTGCCTGACTGGCCACCACCCACCCACCCACCTGTGTGCTACTCTGAAGGATAGTATTCTTCTTGTCCTTAAAGTAAAAATAAAGTTTACAAACCTGGTAGCACTTCCTGGGCCCTCGTGCTCTTCTGATGAGGAGCCGAACTCCACCACCTCAGGTCCAACAGCCTCTTCCTCCTCCACCTCAACCTTCCAGTTCCTATAAGGCCACCGCTTCATTTTTTTTCTCCCAACACACAAACAGCCAAACAAAACACCCACCAACTCACAACCAACCAGTCAAACCAACACAGCCAAACCAACAGTCCAACACAGCGAAACCACACCAAACAAAACCACAAAGCCAGCTAGCCACAACACACTCTGTCTACACAAGCTCCGCACGCACTCGAATTTCCGGTTTCCGGTTTCCATTGTGATCACGGGATCACACGATACCATGACCGATACCGATTTCCGAATGGCCGAACCGAACCAAATTCCACCGAACTGAACGACCGAATCTGAACTTGGTCCCCGGACCAAATGACCGAATCTGAACTCTAACCCAAAGTATGTGTTAGAGATGAAATGAGTACCCCAAAAATGGGTAAATCAGTTGAATATTTCTTACCCAAACTGAAAATGGCAGCATTCAGTTTTTTCATGTTTGGCATTTTGGTTACTTTGGTGGTTAGGTACTTTGTTCATCTTGGCAAAACAGTATTGTTGAAATGAATGAAGGACTGAATAACAAAGTACTGAAGTGACGAAATACCAAAGTCACCAGATTATTGAAGAGAAGAAAATGAAAAAAAAAAAACACAAATAGAAAAATTTCACAACAGTCACAAAGATAAATCTGGATACATGTTCATGGGGAATGAATATGTGAACAATCTTTACAAATATGAAATGTCATATTTGTTTCATCTATAGGTAAAATGACATAGAGATTAGCCCTAACTAGCCCAAATGGACAAATGAGGGAGGGAATTAGAGAGTTCCTTTGCAGAATTGGAAATTAGAACTGAAACAGGTACCTATGTGAATATGTAAACCCACTGGCATTTTGGTAATTGAACCAACCTGGTATTGTCAGGCAGTAAACATTACCTGTTTATCACCAAATGAGTTACTCAAATCACGGTATTACCAAATCACCATTACTATATTCATTACTTAATGGTTGTTAAGACACTGTTGTCATTGTTGAATCATTACCTTCTGTGGGCCCAGGTTCCTGCACTCCTTAGCCCCCATTTTGGTGGTGGACCAGGTAGGTTGGTTTTCCACTGGAGACTTATGGAGCCAATTAGATTCCAGAACTCTCTTGGGGATATACCAACTGATTTTGACAGCTGCTCTGGTGATGGCCTGATCGAGTTGTGGAATACCACGTTGACCAAGGCCATTGACATGTTAGCACACAGGTTTCTGCTTCCTCTTCAGCATCAGCACAGATATTCCTGGATTACAGGAGATTTGTGGCGGATGGCATGGGAAGCGACATGGTTGGAATGCAAGTGGCATTCAACTCATGCTGAAGCTGACTGATTGTGCCGTAGATAGATTTGAAGGACTATGGCATGGCCAGGGTGATGGCGAGGACTGATCTCCTCTCCAACCAATACCGTAGTGTCTGCAAAGTCCCATTCAGTGGAGCTTTTCCAGGCAGTGAACAGCCTGGTGAATCCAGGCTGTTTTCATCCTGTGGTTAGTCATCTTCTGCTCACTGTGAGGAATTTAATATCTATTTTGCACTTGCAGACACAATTGGTCATATTCACCTTGACTTGGGGGCCGCTCGTTCTTTGGCAGAGTCAGAGTTTGGGGCTGTGGTGGCTCAGTCTTGTCTTGCTTATTTGGATCAATTTCAGCTGGTGTCACCCACCCAAGTGAGGGATGTCCTTGGGGCAATATGGGCAACCAGCTGCAAATTAGATCCTTGTCCGTCCTGCTTTGTGAAATCCAGCTGTGAGATTGTCTGTGCCTCCATTCGGGAGGCTACCAAATGCTCTCAAAATGGTGGTTGTTCGGCCCCTGCTCAAAAAAACATAAATTGATGCTGACTCCTTGGGCAGCTATCACCCCATTTCTAACCTTCTCTTTTTAGGGAAAGTTATTGAACAGGTGGGTTGTCAGGCAGCTGCAGGGACATCTAGATGCAATTGGATTCCTGGACCCATATCAGTCTTACTTTCATCCTGGGTATAGCACTGAGACTGTGTTTGTGGCATTGGTCGATGATCTTCACTGAGAGACTAACAGGGGATATTGTACCCTGTTGATCCTTTTAGATCTTTCAGCAGCCTTTGATCCAGTTGACCATGAGGTATTGTTGGCACAGCTGTGGGATCTGGTAGGGGTTCGCAGGATGGCTCTAGAGTAGTTCCGTTCATTCCTGTCAGGAAGGTTTCAGCAGATGGTGATGCGTGATTTTTCTTCTTCCCCCCACACCCTCACTTGTGGGGTCCTTTAGGGTTCAATCCTGTCTCCCCTCCTGTTCAATTTGTATCTAAGGTCCCTGGGTGAGATTGTGAGTAGATTTGGGGTATGTTGTCTTCAATATGCAGATGGCACCCAAATCTACTTATCCCTTTCATCTGACCCAGGCAGTGCAGTCTCGGTGCTTACCCAGTTCCTGACTTCTATTGGGGGCTGGATGCAGGTGAGCTGTCTGAAGCTGATTCCAGACAAGGCTGAGGTGATGATGGTTGGATGCCCCTGTGACCTGGGGGGGATTTGGACTACCATCATTAATGGGGTCTGGCCTCCCCTCGCTACTCAGGTGTGTAGCCTTGGGGCGTTCATGGATCCTCAGCTGCATCTGGAAGATCAGGTTGTGACTGTGGTCAGGAGTGCCTTTCATCAACTCAATCTGGTGGGAAGGCTGTGTCCTTTTCTTTCTAACATTGATTTGGTCACTGTCATCCATGCATTCATTACCTTGAGGCTGGACTACTGCAATGTGCTCTACATGGGGCTGTCCTTGAATACTGTTCATGTGTGCAGCTGGTACAGGATGCGGCGGCCCACCTCTTAATGGGGGTGGGTCACCGAGAGCACATTACACCAGTGTTTAAGAGTCTGCACAGGTTATACTGCCTATAGCATTCTGGATACAATTCAAAGTGCCGTATTTGACCTTTAAAGCCCTAAATAACTTGTGCCCTATATATCTGAAGGATCTCCTTTCTCCTTATGTCTCTTTGCTGCCCTTTAGATCTACTGAGAGTGCTCTGCATATGACTCGGTCCTGCAGAGAGGCATTCTTGGTAGTTACTCCACTCCCTTCCCTTGGCAGATCACCTAAGCCCTAGTTTGTATGTCTTCCGAAGACATTGTAAGACCTTTCTATTTGGCAGGGCATTCAATGAACAGAGATAGATAGGGGAGGTGAGAGTAGGGATGGGCGAATGCAGTTCGGAAGTTCGGAATTTGGACTGAACTCAACCAGTTCGGTCAACCGAACCGAACTTCCGAATTGAACTCAATTTTCGAACCAAACCGAATTGAATTTCCGAACTCGGCTCTGTTCGCCCATCCCGAAAAGATAATATTCCATTTAGTTCAATGGGGTTTTAATTTCCAAACTTTGCTCGGAAGTTTGGAGTTTGGACCGAACTCGAATAGTTCGGTCGACCAAACCGAACTTCTGAACCAAACCGAATTTCCAAACTGAACCGAACTGAACCAAATTTTCAAACTGGGTTCTGTTCACCCATCCCTAGGTGAGAGAATGTTTTTAGTTTTGTGGGTTTTTAACTATGCATTTTATATTTGTATTTTATGTATTTATTGTAAGCTGCCCTGAGCCTAAGGGGCTAGGCAGGATACAAATAAATAAATAAATAAATAAATAAATAAATAACCATGTTACCGAGTTACCTTTTGTGCATTTCCATGCATTCCATGTACTCAAAATTGGAGAGGAGGAAGGGAAGGGTGTACCTGTGCAAATTTAAAGTGGTTGGCCAGAATGGAGTAACCAAGCAATGTACAATAAACTGGAAACGGCAACTCAGTAACAGTAAATTGGAAAGTTGGTAAACTGATAATGTTATTAGCCAGAATGTTGGTTTCCCAATGGTCATTGGTTACCTATCAGACATGCAATTAGCTGATTGAAATTGCAGGTATTACTTGCAGGTTGCAAATCTCTATCTATTACACTTCTATCAGTTGACAATAAATAAGATGTTAGTCCCCTGGAGCTGGTATTTGGTCTGTGGAGCCACCATGCAGCTGCTGTGCACATGTTTGGAGTGCCCAGCCCAAAAAACAGGCAGTCCCACATGTGTTCTTCTTTGGCATGCCGGCAGTCACCACTTAGCTTCTACTTACAGGCTAAGCCCAAGAAACCCAATACGTGGTTCGGCATCTCTCTCCGCCTCCTTCCATGACACACAGCCATGATGAACTATTGGAAGAATAAGCTGCATCCTCTTCTGGTCCATGACTTCAGGAGTCGGTCCAGTCCCTGCCATCCCCACCCACCCATACAGGTGCATACCAGACTGTACACCTGCCAGTGCTCGGCTAGCCACAGGAATTGTATGCTAGCTATAGAATGATTACTTTAGTGAGCAAACTGTGTACTTTATTGAATGCCTAGAAGAAAGAGTGAAAGTGAAAGTTAAAAACAGAAGCAACAACAATCAGTACAAGAAACCAGTCCTTGGTGTTGTGAGCGTGGTTCCCCACTGCCTCTGTTCACAGCACAGTTCATGGCTCACTGGCAACTAGCAGCACACAGTCCTATTGGGGTCTCGCCTGATGAGGGGTGGGAAATCCTCCATCCTCACATATGTCACCAATCAAACATGCACCTCCTGTACTCCCTCTTCAGCATTCTATGCATGACCATATAGTGGGGGCTGAAAATGTCACCACTTGCCAGTGTGCCCTGCATTGTCCAGGAGCTTCCAAACCTTTTTTAGGGCAACAAACTTTCCCTCAGTGGGTTCATACCCTGAGCCACTTGTTTTGAAAAAGAGATACAACTCCAGCATCCGGCCCAGGCACTTCCAGTGGTTCCTATGAGTCACCTCTCACCGTCATCAGGGCAGTGATGAGAAAAAGTAGGTCCAGTCTCTATTAGGGATGTGCCAATCTCTGGCAAAATACATATGTCAAGAAGAATGGTGATCTTGTTTGCATCTCACTCTCTCATCTCTTCCAAGGAGTCCCACTCTTGCATTCTGCTGAACCTGAAACATGAACAGGATTGCTTGCACTCCATCAGGCAAACTCTGAAACTCATGATGATGTCCATTTGCCACTGTATGGCCGCATAGTCATCCTGGCAGCATGGGCTGGACACCTAGCTCTGTACATCAGGCCTCACCCAATCTCAGTCAAAGCCAGGGTATCCATGAACCCCCTCCCAACATTTCCATGCCCTGTACCCCGGGTGGTCTCAGCACTTGTGTCATGAAGCTGGGGCCATTGGACTTTCCCCAGGTGAACAACCAGCAGAAATAGATCTTAATGGGCGAAAGACCAGCTCATGCTATTTCAAGCATACAATTGTAAGGTTGGGCGAACACGGTATGGAAGTTCAGAGTTCGGCCCGAACTCAGCCTGTTCAGACGACTGAACCCAAACCCGAATCTGAACATGAACTGCCCGAACTGAACTCAATTCCGAATGTCGAAATGATCGAACAGATCGGTCAGTTCAGATCGTGTTCGGGTGAGTTCGGGTGGCAAAAAAAGGGTCACTGGAAGGTCAAACGTGACAGGGAGGGGTAGTCAGCTGAGAAGCAGACTTCCAGGCACCAGGTGTGGAGAGGCTTGCAAGAAACAAAACTATCTTCCTCCCCCCCTTCCCAACACCTTCTGAGTTAGTCACTGTTCCTGAACAGCAGGCATTTCAAAAGGCTCCCTCTCCCAGCATTTCCCAGCTCCCCAATCCATTGCAATCCTCCTCCCATTTCACCCATCCAACCCATCTACCTCCATATTCTCATTCATTTATTTAGCTTAGCTTAGATAGATTTAGTGGTTATTTTTTGTTTTTACCCCTCCCTGTGTTCAATCTTCCTTCCTCCCTCCCCCTCCATTGAATCCTTTCCCTCTCCCATATATTCCATCCCAGATTCCCTTCCCTTCCCCTGTTTTTT
>QEPC01010816.1:75461-125176 GCA_003113815.1 Sphenodon punctatus
ATAGATAGATAGATAGATAGATAGATAGATAGTAGACTGTTGTAGGAGTTAGCTTAGTGATAGAGATAGCATTAGTGATTTAGTGTTATTGTTTGTAAGAGTAGGCCTGTGTACTTATTGGATAATCGATTTAGTTCATAGCATTTAGAATAGTTAATAGCAGATTTAGTATAGATAGATAGATGTAATATTAGATAAAAATTTAATTTAAAAAATCCCATATAAAAAAATAAAAAATAAAATATTATTTTAAAAAAATATAACACCCCCCCTCAAAAAACCATATAAAAACATTTCCTGAACAGCCGAACCATTCAAACCATTCAACCTGATGAACGAACCGAACGGCCGAACCGAGCACAGTCGAACCGAACTGCGATCTGTTTGCCCATCCCTATACAATTGTTACTTTCAAAAGATTAAAAAAATCTGAGTTGGTTTCAACCATGGACAGCTCTGCTCCCCTCACACCATTCCCCATACAGTGACCTTAACTGCCAAGTAGCTCCCCACAAATGGCAATTTCTTTACAATGATTCTCCCCCCACAATTAAATTATCCCATACTTCACTAGTGCCAACAGCTGTAAGATTATTACATGGTAGTAAAATGGGTTACAGTCCTCCTGCAGGACAGAGACATGCAGCTATCCCTTGCCATTTCTTGTAAAAAAAAAAATCACACATAACGGCTCATGGGGTACATTTATACCCCAAGCAGCTTTTTGCCTGTGACACAAAAATGTGGCCAAAATTTTTACTTTTTATAAGTTTGTCCTCACAATCAATGCCCTGAACACATGTACTCACACACAGACACATGAGACAATATCTTTTATGGGGAATATTTGAACCACAAGTGCATAAACAATAACCCGCCAAAGTCAATTTCTTGTTTACAAGAATAATTTTTTATTCAAACTGTAGAATATTGATTTATTAAACATTACCTATGTATCTAGCAAAATATCAAAACCATTAAAGACAGAAAAAAAAATATTAACCCTTTAAAATCAATTTACATACAACTTAGAAAATATACAAAACTAAAAACTCAATGTAAAAACTGATTGATTTGTAAATCAAACAAATCTACAGACATTTGGTCCTGCATACATTTCTCACACCTCAACAAAATGGTGTGGTGGGTTTTACAAACAAACTAGCCACATTCCTCACATTTACTCTGGCTTTTTATTGGGCAAAGGTGGCAGCGGCCAAATGAGGGTCTAGTCTGGTGTGGTTTTACATGTGTAAGTTTGTAGCCCAACATGGCCAATGCCTGTTTTGTCTGATTTGTGAGATACTGCATATATGCAATTCTGTGCTTGATATGTGCATTGATTAATTACTCCCCTAGCTGGCACACGAAAGGTGCCATACTTTGGCATCCTTTAAATCTAACTGAGTTGGTGAAGAGGTGAAACGTAAAATATTTCTAGCCAATTGCTTTTGGCATTCTGGAATCGAAGGGTGCTCAATTGCATTTTTTCTGTTATTCTGCTGCACCTTGAGAGATGTTCAATTGTAATTACTCTGATAGTTTGTAGGGAACAACTTGAGAGGTGTTCAATTTCATTTTTTCCCTGCAGTCCACAGTGCCAGACAAGGGCCCTTTTCAGAAGGATGCTCTAACAGTGATCAACAGTCAGTTACATTTTTTGTATACATGTTGCAGGGCTGCAGGTGTACTCGATGGAACATTGATGTACATCAGTGGAGCAACAGCAGAGGCCTGGCCAGGGCTTGGTGACTGGCACCCCTACTTGGCTGGGCATTACAGGTTGGCATCATACTCAACTGATCTCAAGAAGCTCTACTGCAAATCGGTCAAGTCCTTCCCGGTGGTGAATCTCATGGACACCCAGCCCCCATCCGCCAGAACACTAATCTGAGCTATACAAGAGGGAGGAGCAAATGGCTGACGTGCAGTACCAGCAGCAGTACCAGCAGCAGACATTGGATTGCCAGGGCACAGTAACTGCATCTGGCACCCCTACTTGGCCAGGCATTGCAGGCTGGCTGGCATCGGTGGAGCAGTGGCAGAGGCCTGGCCAGGGCTCGGTGGCTGGCACCCCTACTTGGCCGGGTGATGCTAGCTGGCTGGCATTGGTGGAGCACTGGCAGACACTCAAGTGGAATGACAGCTCTCCCTGCCTGGAACGTAGGCCCCAGAACCCTGATGGTGGATCCTGAAGCTGGAGTGGCTGGCTGTTCCTTGATACAGTGAAATGACGGCTTCCTGTGAGTGGAATGATGGACCCAGAACCCTGACAATGGGTCCTGGGACTAGAGTGGCAGCTTCTGGATGATGTGGATGGACAGCCCTCCTTGCCTGGAACATAAGCTGACTGGCATCGGTGGAGCATTGGCAGACAGTGAAGTGGAACGACAGCCCTCCCTGCCTGTAATGTTGGCCTCAGAACTCTGACGGTGGGTCCTGGGGCTGGAGTGACTGCTTCTTGATGCGGTGGAATGATGGCTCCCTGTGTACAGAATGATGGCCCGAGAACCCTGATTGTGGGCCCTGGGACAAGAGTGGCAGATGGCATCAGCAGAAGCAGGAGACATTGGATTGCCAGGGCACAGAACTGGTGGAACAGTAGAAACAGGAGCAGCAGCATTTGCCTATGCACAGCATCCATGGAGCGAGGATGGTAGGATTTGCCAGGGAAGAGCTCCCATACAGCATCAGATGACAGTATCAGGATTGCATGGGCACATTTGGATTTGCCAGGGCAGAGCACCCATGGATCAGCAGACAGCAGCAGCAGGATTGCAAGGCCAGTGGGGCACATCACCCAGGGTTGCCAGGGCAGGCAGACAGGCAGCGTGGCATGAGCATCGGAAGGCAGACTGAGGCAGGGTTTGAGGTTAGCAACCTGGGCAGGCAGACAGGCAGTGTGGCATGAGCATCGGAAGGCAGACTGAGGCAGGGTTTGACCTTGGCAACCTGGGCAGGCAGGCAGGCAGCGTGGCATGAGCATCAGAAGGCCGACTGAGGCAGGGCAAACAGGCAGCGTGGCATGAGCATCAGAAGGCAGACTGAGGCAGGGTTTGATTTTGGCAACCTGGGTGGGCAGACAGGCAGCTTGGCATGAGCATCAGAAGGCAGACTGAGGCAGGCTTTGAGGTTAGCAACGTGGGTGGGCAGACAGGCAGCGTGGCATGAGCATAGGATGGTAGATTGAGGCAGGGTTTGAGGTTAGCAACCTGGGCGGGCAGACAGGCAGCATGGCTTGAGAGGCAGTTGGGAAGACAGGTTGGGACCATGGCAGGGCACTCAGACAGGCTTTTGAAGACTATGCAGTGCAAGAGAGAGCTAGTCAGATAGGCAGACTGGGATGATTTTACCAGAGGCTGGCTGGCAGGCTTACAGCTTCCCAATGCCACCCATCATCATGAGGTCAGTTAGATAGTCCGGCCGAGGTCATCTAGTGAGAGAGAGAGGGGGGGCAGGCACGGGGCATTGGGAGGGAGGGATAGCACCTCAGCAGCAGCAGCCCAGATTGAGGAGGAGCCCCATCCCAAGACTACCCCTGGCATGGGATGACATGTGCCACTGCACCATCAATCCATGTCGAGGGGCAGCTCGGGGAATCCCAGCAGCGGAAGGTTCAACTTGATGAATAGCAACTGCTCCACCTACTTGGCCCCAGTCTCAGGCAGTGCGGCGAGCAAATGTCCCCCGCCATTGAGAACACCCGCTTGCTGGGGACACTTGTTGGTGGGCAGGACAACAGAGCCTTGGCCACTTTGGACAGGACCAGCCACACGTTGGTCTTGTTGGCGCAGTAGGCCAAGGGATCACTGCTGGGTTCTAAATAAATGAAACTATGGAATTAAATGTGTGGAAATGGGTGAAATTGGAGGATGGCAATGGATTAGGAACACAAACTGCTGGGAGAAGGAGACTTCTGAAAACACCACAGGATCAGTGGATAGCTCAGAAGAAATTGGAAGGGAGGAGGGCAATTACTTTTGTTACTTGTTGCGCCTGCCTTACCATAAGCCCCATTGGCTCTTTGCAGCCTAGCCCCATGCCAATAGCAGACTGCAAAACCAGTGGTCTGAGGAAAAGAGGGATGGTGATTGGGCAGGCAGGCTGCTAGTCCATGTCTCTCCACCCCTAGCACCAGGGAGTCTGTTCCTCAGGTGCCCCCCCCTCCCTGGGCCTACCAGTCAGGTTTCTCCCACCCGAACATGCCCGAACTCATCCAAATGCGGCCGAACTGTTTGCCGGTTTGGCGTTCGGTTTGGTCATTCAGTTCAGGCATTCGAACTGGCTGAGTTCGGGCTGAACTCCAAACATCCGAACCACATGCACACATCCCTAGTTTGAATATACTATCATGGGTTCATGAATTATATTTCAACAAGTCTAGGTAATGAAGACTGGATTTTGAGAGACCAGAGATTTTGATATGCTTCCTTCTTGTCTCCCAGAACATGAAACTGTACTAAGAAAGAAACACAATTGCTACTCATCATTTCTTAGCAGTGGTAATTCCCTGGTTTTAAGTGAATTGACCTGGCTGCTTTCATCTTCAGGTAATATTGCCCCAGTTTATAATTCAAACCAGGAGCTTATGGAGATTTAGAAAGAGTCCCAGAGCTTTGCTTTACTGTGCCAGTTAAAGCATTTATACTGATGACAGTTAAATTGTTGAAGGCTCTGTTATTCATTTACATCACAGACACTAAGGTCCTCTGACGACCTGCTGCAAATGTAAGCCAGATGTACCTCAACATATCTATTGTACATTTTACTTCATTTCAAACACTTCTCCTGACTTTCAACTCAAACCTTCTGTCCGTCTTGTCATGCTACAGTATTTAATGATATTTTATTGCATTAGTTCACAAAACCCTTGAGTTTTTCAGCTGTCCTAAGCTAATGGACTGGATCTGTACCCATTTGCTAATACAAGCTCTTTTTTAGTAGGTAGCATTGCTATTAAACATAAATCAAGGTTTCCGATAAAATATTAGGTTTCTGCTGTGCCTAACAAAAGGGAGAACCTTGCAGTTTTTACCTGATGATTATCTCTAACAAGCTATAGTTAAAGTTTGCTTGGGGATTTACTGCATTCCATACCTAGTCATTTCATACAAATCCATAATGATTATTTTGCGTGTTCCTTTAATTTATCTCATAAAAGAAACCACAAAGCTTGCTAGCATTAGCAACTGGAGCCATTTGCTACTATTCACTTTGAAAGTATGCACCAAAGAAAAGCAGGAGTGCATGCAGGATTGGGAGAAGGGGCAGGCTGGGGTGGAAGAGGGAGTAACATTGATTTTCATTATTTGACGTGAAAATGGAATCAGCTGGAATAGGATGCCCTAGTGTAAAATGACCCCACAGTACCCACTGGTTTGCAATCAACATTTTGCTGAAGAATAGTCAAACATCCATATGAACTTATAAAATAAAATAAAAACAGGATTTAACATAAACAGACAGATTTACTGTGTGTTCATATACTTTTTGAAGTGAATAGGAGATTTCCATTGATTCCAACAGGAGCATGGTCAAAAATATCTGGTTTGTGTACAGCTACGTGACAACTGCAATTGATTCCTATTCAGAACAGCATTTTAGCATATGATTTAAACAAGAGTTTGCATCCCATTAATGATGATTAAATTAAATATGTGAATAAGTGATTTCCTGATGGTGGGCTTGAAGTAAGAGCCATTGAGATGATGTATCAGTGGAGTGATAGTCTTAGAAAGGAAGCACCAGAATCTGATCTTCTTTCACTGATGTAAACCAGGAGTAACTGTTGAAGCTCAATACGCAGTCACTCTAATGGGCACTCAAGCGGAGCCATTTTGATCCAAATGAGAGGGAGGTTCTAGTGCTGGATTCCTTGATCGCCTTCTCCATTGATATGGCAGAGTTCTAGACATACTCGACTCCTCATGGGTCCAACCATGGCTAAAGTGTTAGGTGTAGGTGGGGGAGGGGTCACAGAGTTTTAAAAATAAACCAAGTGGTAAATTCTGAGAAGAGTATAAAGGATTTCTGAGAAAGACATAGTGGAGACAACTCTATCCCTTCTATAGTTGTCCCTATGACACTTTTCCTCAAGGCTGCCAAAGTGGGGGGAGGTGTCATTTGAGGGGGAAATATTTGTGGCATTCCCTTGTTGAAACTACACTAATACAGGGTGATCATTTATTCATTTTAAAATTTGTTTTGTATCCCTATTTGTAATGGTCAGATGAATGCTGTGTTGGTCCTGAGTGACAGGGTAGAGACAAAGGACTTTTGCAGACAAGGCACTCTCCACCCACTACCCTCCCACCTCCCACACACTATACATGTTACACGGCACCCATAGAGAAACACTGCAGCCCTGCAACATGTATAGTGGGTGGGTGGTGAGTGGGGAGTGTCTTGTCTGAAAATACCCAAAGTAGTTTGAATGATATCTTTTATTGGATTAACTATTGTTGGTGGAAATATGCAAGCTATCAGACCTCACAGGGTCCTTCCTCAGGAAAGTAGGAGTCAAAACTGAAGATTTGAGTAAAGCACAGTGGCATCATGTAACAGAAGTGGTGGGTGGTGGGGAGAGAAGGGATAGGGAAGGGATGTGATATACCAGGTAGACATGAGTGAGAGGTAAAACAAAGTGTGTGATAGGTGGAACCATAGTAACAGAAGGTGATAATAGGAGGAGAAAAGCAACACAAGGGGGAAGAGTGCAAAGGGAGGGTGGAGTACAGTAGAAGATACAGGAAGGTAGTGAATGAATAACCACTAGAAATAAATAAGGTGTGAGTAGACCTTCAGCTGGTAGAAAGGTAGCTGCTAGTGTTGGGATCCTTGATCTCATTCTACATTGATATGGCAGAGGTCTAGATATACTCAACTCTTCCTGTTCTCAACTTCTGTTACAATGGGTATTTTCATACGTGATGGCTCTTAGAGCTGGGGGAAGTGCAGGCATGATCCCCACGGCCCCGCCTCCTGCACTGCTCAGGAAAACCTGGCCCCCTCCCTGATGGTTGGGTATAAGTGGCCTATCAGACTGCCATGCCTGCCTGGAAAAGCTACAACCACCGGCTGGTGTTAGGTTGAGTGGGCCATCAGATGTGATGGCCTGCTCTACCACGGTCCGGGGTTGCCTTTCCTGCACTGTGGCAGGGCTAACTCTGGGATGTGCACTGGCAGTGAGCCCACAGTACAACCTGGAGTTTGCCCTGCCACAGTCCAAAGTTATCTCTGCTCTTGCCCGCAGCAAGCATCTGGCAGGTGGGAGCAGATGTGACACCACCATAGGTGGCCACGCCGGAGTTAGTGTGGCCACTCGTGTAGTGTCATGTATGAAAATACTAGGGGTGGGACACCGGGGAGAATACCGGATACCAGATTTACTGGTATCGGATCTCCCTGGTATTGGATTTACTGGTATCGGCATACCATTTTTTAAACATTGGCCGGTTTACTGGGATTTTTTACATTGCGGCCATTGATTTCAATGACTGCGATGTAAACAAATCGGTAAAACAGCCAATGTTAAAAATCTGGTATGCCGATACCGGTGATTATCTGATTATTGGATTAATCTGATACACCCGATTATCGGGTGTATTGGATTAATCCGATACCGATATTCCCATCGCTAGAAAATACACAATGTTTCATTTATCACCACTTTGTTTTACTTCTCACTTGTGTCTCCCTGATATATCACACCCCTTCCCTATCCCTTCTCTCTCCCCCCGCCCCTCTTCTGTTACATGATATATAGCCATTGTACTTTGCACAAATCTCCAGTTCTGACTCCTACTTGCCTGAGGAATGACCCTGTGAAGTCTGAAAGTTTGTACATTTCTACCAACAATAGTTGGTCCAATAAAAGATATCATTCAAACTACTTTGTCTCCACCTATACTTTATGGGATAGGAGCCCAGTGCTGGATGGGCAAGCAGTATTTTTCTTTCTCTAATAAATCAGAAATATATAACAATTTTTTTAAAACTTTGGATTTACAGCTGGGGCAACTGAGCTCCTAATTTTGGCCCTGACTTCATAACCTGTAAGTAAATGCAACTGACTTTTTTACTGGGTGTCCTGAGTTAATACCCCCAGCTCTGTGATTATGAAATAATCACTTACTGTAACAAAAAGTAGTATGCTCTGAAACAATCTGCTTTAACTAAAAATAGACCATTCTGATCCAAAAGCCCTTAAATACCTGCTATTACATGTAAAAAAGAATCCAAGAGCACATTTTCAAGGAACATTTTCCTTGTGTGGGTTATACATTTGGCTTCATAGATGAATGCAGCTAACACAGAGGCAGTTGAATATGTACATCGACGTAGTTCGCAGAGACATAATACAGTGATATAAGTTTCCTTTATACTCAGTGATGACAAAATATGACCTTCAAAACCAGCAGTTTTTCCAACCAAAACAATGTTAATTGTTAAGTGTCTCAGCTTACTGTAGATTATCATTTGAAATACAATGCTATCCAAACACATGGAACATGTCATCCTGTATCATTGCAGAAAAAAGAAGCAAAGTATGCTCTATTTGCTAATCAGTGAATATAAGTGGTTTATGTTTCAACATGTCTTGAGCTTTAAAATAAAATAAAATCTAGGCTTCCCTAGGAAAGCACATGAAATAACATCACATCATGAGCATTCAACAGAAAAAATATCTGTCATATCCCACGGTTTCAGGGTAACACACCAAATTATTGTACTTTTCAATCTTCTAGGTAATTAAAAATAAATGATGAATTTATAATAAGAGGTATGTTTTTATTTATATGTTAAGTTACAGCTAGGCGCTCAGCTCAAACTAGAAAACTGAAGCCTTGCTGTTGCAAATTGCCTTGCTTCTGCAAAGCATTGAGCCATGTGCTTAACTTTAAGCATATGAGTAGTCCTGACAAGATTGACACCCCCCTATGTTAAAAATGATAACTTAAAGCTCCACCCCACCATATCCTAAGACTGGCTTAAAAGTAAGGTTTTTACACATGCATCTGTAAATCAGTTACATTTATGGATTAATGCATTATAATTACAGATTAAAATAGAGACTAAAATAAAAATGTTAAGTATTTTTTTAAAAAGAATTATTTTAAGAAAAACTGAAAGCATTTAAAATTGAACATATTTTGGAAAATCTAACATTTCAAAAATTAAAAACATGCTTTAAAAACATTTTTTAAACAGCAACCCAAAATCGGTACATTGTTTTGAAATAAACTGTATTGAGATTTTAAAAAAAATATTTTAGTATTTAATTCGTTATTTTGCAAATTATTTGGCTAAAAAAAAAGTAAACCAACTAAAAAATTTAATTTAAACCCCAACTCAAGTCATGAGATTTTTATTTAAAGTGCTAATTATTTATCATATATGCATTGATTTCAATGTACAAAGTGCTTTGCAATCATCTTCTAGTTCACTCTTATAGAAGGAACAGAAGCTGAGAGACCTGTGGAGGTTACTCATTGATTTCCTGGCTAAGATGGAATTTGAACCTGGGCTCCTAGGTTCAAGTTCAACAACTCCTCCTTTAGGGATGTGTGAACAGAATGGAGTTCGGATGTTCAGCCGTTCAGCCCCAAAACTAAGTTCGGGTTCATGGGTTTGGTCCCGTGGAGTTTGGTCCCGCTGAACTTTCTGAAAGTTCAGCCATGGCAGAGGCTTGGGGTGCTCCAGGGTGTCCCGTGGGGGCATGGCAGGCCTTCGGAGACACAGCAGCAGCAGCAGCAGCAGCAGAGACCGGGAAGGCTTGATGCTTGTCACCCCGGCTTGCCCGGGCAGGCAGGCTGGCTCAGCGCTTGGCCCCCGGGGGTGCCCATGGCACCATGACTGGACATCTGAGACCTAGCGGCAGCACCAGAGACCAAGAAGGCTTGGGCCTTGGTGGCTGGACTGGCACCTTTACTTGGCCAGGCATTGCAGACTTCCAGGCATTGGTGGAGCAGCAGCAGACATTGGATTGCCTGGTAGCAGAACTTATGGCAGCAGCGGCAGCAGCAACAGAAAGACACCTTGATGAAAAGCAACTGCGTTCCACCAACTTGGCCCCCAGTGTCAGGTGGTGTGGTGAGCAAATGTCCCCCGCCATAGAGAATACCCACACTCATTGGTGGGCAGGACAACAGACCCTTGACCACTTTGGACAGGGCTGGTCACACATCCTGCCGAGAGCTGTGTCAACACTATGTTGTGCCCCTCCCATAAGTGCTGTCAGTGGTGCAACAGCAGCATCCAGTTGAGGCCCAGAAGCATCAGTGCACTATGGGGTGGGGGCAGCTGCCAAGTCCATCGGCAGCTGCAGGACGTAGAGGGCTTTCAACTGAAAGCCACGCGCATGTTGGGGGAAATGATTGCGCTCAATGGGCAGCTCTTCTCGGTGGTTAGGGACATGGGGTTTAGGCACCTGATTGACTTCCTGGCCCCCCAGTCTAAGATGCCATTGCACACCACCCTGAGTCAGGCTGCCACTGATGCCTGGCAGCCTGCAATGCCCGGCCAAGCAGGGGTGGCAGCCACTGAGTCCTGGCCAGGCCTCTGCTCCTGCTCCTGCCTGGAAACCTGCAACATTTGGTCATTATGGTGACTAGAACTGGAGAACCCAGCATAGAGCGAGCAGAACTGGAGGCCTGCCAGCACCACCCTGAGTCAGCAGGTGGTGCCAGCCCTGTACCAGGCTTTAAAGGAGTGGGTGAGGGAGCAACTGGCAAGGACTAGGGATGGGCAAACAGAACTGAGTTCGGAAATTCGGTTCGGTTCTGAAGTTTGGTTCGGTTCGGAAGTTCGGTTCGGTCAACCAAACTATTCGAGTTCGGTCCAAACTCCGAACTTCCGAACAAAGTTTGAAAATTCAAACTACATTGAACTAAATGGAATATTATCTTTTAGGGATGGGCGAACAAAGCCAAGTTCAGAAATTCAGTTCGGTTTGTTTAGAAAATCAAGTTCGGTTTGGAAGTTCAGTTCAGTCAACAGAACTGGTCGAGTTCGGTCCAAAAGTTGAACTTCTGAACCACGTTCACCCATCCCTAGCAAGGGCTGGGGGTGCCACCATCCACTTCACCACAGACCAGTGGTCGAGTAGGAACACACAGCATGTCTACCTGGCAGAGACGACACACTGGTGGCAGAACCCGGAGGCAGCGTTTGGCAGTGGCAGGAGGGGTCCCAAAGCAGGGTATAGGTGGGTCCTGCTTCAGGTGTAAGTCATGGATGCCACATCCCCCACACTTCTCAGAACATCAAGACACCCCTGACCACCATGGTGAGGGAGTGGGTCATGCCAGGCGTGCCCTTCACCAAGGGGTGCGTGGTGATGCACAACATGGCCAACATATTGAGGGCAGTCCATGAGGGGGGCTTCACAGGCATCCCTTCACCTGGTGGTCAGGGATGCTCTGGGCTTGGGGGAGAAGGGGATTGGGGCTGGCACCCTTAGCTCCCTGATCGAGCAGTGGAGGAAGCTGGCTGGTTTCTTTAACCGGAGCGTGATGGGCAGAGACCTCCTCCGGGAGAAGCAGGCTGAGCAAGGCTCCCCAGGTTCAACTAGTGATGGACAGCGGGGCACCTCTGGGGTACTATGGGGCAGAATGGGAGATCCTGGCTCACACTGCCTTTGTTCTGAGACTGTTCCTGGCCTTGACAGAGATCACCAGCTCCTCCATGGCCACCATCAGCCAGGTGACCCCTCTGGTGCAGAGTCTCCTTAGGAGGCTGGAGGAGATTCTCCAGGGGTGGATTTGTGGTCCTCAGGGTAAGAAGCAGGTAGCTGAGGTGGTTGCTCTGGTGTGGCAGCTGAAGACAGGGCTGAAGAGGCAGTTTGACGAACTCCTGCAGCAGGAGGAATATGTGTTGGCAAGCAATCATGCTTGACCCCAGGGTCAAGGGCATCATGGCACACCAGGCACTGCTCTATGGACACTGGAAGAGTGAGCTGGTGGAAAATATCTGGCAAGCAGAGAGGGCTCTGGAGAATGTGCGGCAGCAGCAGCAGGACACCCCTGGGGATGGTGGGAGTGGGAGCAGTCATCCCTTTCAGCTGACAGGGTCTATCCCTGTCCCCAGCCCTAGCAATAGCAGCATCAACAGCAGATTGAGCAGCAGCAGCACCCCTATTGCTTCTGGATGATGTGGATGGACATCCCTCCCTGCCTGGAATGGAGGCCCCAGAACCCTAATGGTGGGTCCTTGGGCTGGAGTGGCTGCCTCTTTATTGATGCAGTGGAATGACAGTTCCCCATGAGCATAATGATGGCCCCAGAACCCTGATGGTGGGTCCTGGGACTGGAGTGGCAGCTTCTAGATGAAGTGGAATGACAGCTCCCTGTGAGCAGAATGGTGACCCCAGAATCCTGATGGTGGGTCCTGGGACTAGTGTGCCAGCTTCTGGATGACGTGTATGGACAGCCCTCCCTGCCTGTAATGTAGTCTGCAGAACCCTGACGGTGGGTCCTGGGGCTGGAGTGGCTGCTAGGGATGTGCGAATGCGGTTCAGATGTTTGGAGTTTGGGTCAAACTCGGCCTGTTTGTACGACTGAACTGACCATCTGAACTGAACTTTTGAACGGCCGAAAATTTCAGAAAAGTTTAGATGAGTTAGGATGAGTTCGGGGGTGGGAAAAACGTGACTTGGGGCAGGAAAAACATGCCTGGAAGGGGGAGGCAGCTGAGGAGCAGACTTCTTGGCACCAGGGGTGGAGACCAGGGGTGGTTTTAGGGCCAAATGATACTGATACAGAAAAAAAAATCAATATCGGCATTGATAACACTATTTTTGAATGTTTGGCTGAGTTTGTATGTTTGGCACAGAACCCTTGGCACAGACAGCAGAGGCGGCATTGGCAGCAGCAGCGGACAATGGATTGCCAGGGCACAGAACCCATGGCACAGATGACAAAGGCAGCATTGGCAGCAGCAGTGAACATTGGATTGCCCAGGCACGCAACCCATGACACAGACAGAAGAGGCAGCATTGGTAGCAGCAGCAGCAGAGAACATTGGATTTCCGGGGCACAGAACCCGTGGCACAGACAGCAAAGGCAGCATTGGCAGCAGCAGAAATCATTGGATTGCCTGGTCAGAGAATCCGTGGCACAGACAGCAGAGGCAGCATTGGCAGAAGCAGCAGACGTTAGATTGCCGGGGCACAGTACCCATAGCACAGCAGAGGCAGCAGAAGCAGACATTGGATTGCCGGGGCACAGAACCCGTGACATAGACAGCAGAGGTGGCATTGGCAGCAGCAGAGGACACTGGGTTTCCAGGGGACAGAACCCATGGCACAGACAGTAGAGGTGACATTGACAGCAGCAGCAGACATTGGATTCACTGGGCCAGAACCCGTGGAACAGCAGAGACGGCAGGAGCAGGATTTGCCTGTGCACAGCACCCATGGAGCCCGGATGCTAGAATTTGTAAGGGAAGAGCTCCCATACATCAGCAGACGGCAGCAGCAGGATTGCGTGGACACATTTGGATTTGCCAGGGCAGAGCACCCATGGACCAACAGACAGCTTCAGCGGGATTACCAGGCCAGTGGGGCACATCACTCATGGTTGCCAGGGCAGGCATACAGACACCTTGGCATGAGAGGTAGGCAGGCTGGGGCATGGCTATAGCTTTGCCCACAGGGCGGGCAGATAGGCAGCATGGCATGAGCATGGGAAGGCAGACTGAGTCAGGTTTTGATCTAGGCCACCTGGGCGGGTGGGCAGACAAGCAGCGTGCCATGAGCAGAAGGCAGACTGAGGCAGACTTTGATCTTGGCCACCTGGGCGAATGGGTCGACAGACAGTGTGGCATGAGCAAAAGGCAGGCAGACTGAGGCAGGCTTTGATCTAGGTCACCTGGTGTCAGGGGCCGGGGGCGCAGGGTGTGGCGGCAGCAGTGGCAGAGAGGGCTGAGATGCCGACAAGCCTCCCCTCGATTACCTATGGGATCCACACTGCCCCTCACAGAACCTCCACCTGCGGCAACCCCGCCACTGCGTACAGTTGCCAGGGCAACACCTGACAGCAGCACAATGCCAAAACTGCTTCCTTCTACCTCACAGGAAGTGAGGTTGGCGCTTGCCCCTGTGTGCCACTCCGCACGCATTCAGGCACATTGGGGGGTGGAGCCTGGCCTATAAATACCGGCACTGCCATGCAGACAGCGCCGGTAATCAGAGACTAAGAAGCTGGTCCCCAAAGCTAAGTGTGATTTGTTGCTTGCATTCTTGACTGTTTAACCTTTGATATTACATTGACCCTCTTTGTGTTACTCCCGTCCCTTGTCCTTGTTTCCCGCCCCTTCCATTTCCCCATTCCTTGTTTGCTCTTGTGCAGAGATAGAGATAGGGTATTTGGGTGAGTGTTTGAGGGCGTGTGGGACCTGGTGGTGAGTCTTCCTGAGTGGGTTGTATCTGATAGAGGTGGTGGTGCTGTGTGACCCTCCCTTCCCCCCTAAGGGGTTAGCTTCCTCACTTGTCAGCCACACCTTCATCCCAGTCCCTTCCCTCCTGTGTGTGTGGGTAGCATGCTTGTGTTCCCACTTCGAAGCTCTGCGCCCAATGATGATAGAGGCCGGACTTCTTTGAGATCATTTAGGCTACCATTCTATCAGGGCATCCTTGCAGAGCATGAGTTTGAGCTGTGTGTGTGAGTGGGTCGGGGTCTTGGGGCTCCCTTATCACCCCCTCCCATGACAGAATTTCCAGCACCCCACCCTGATCCCACCCACTGGAAGGGACCCCCAGCAATATGGACATTGACAAAGAAATTGGAAACTTGGTACACGCTGTCCAACCCTAATTGATCTCCGGGAAAAACGTAATGAGTTGGCTGCTACGGTGGTACAAGGGCAGGGTGGGGTTGGAGTGCCATGGCACCTCCTGCCCCTGTCGCAGACACACCACCGCCCTCTCCCGCAGTCCGAGTGGCAGGCCCATGGGAACCCCAGGGGTCCAGGGTGGAAAAATTCCTAGGGGACTGGAAGGCATTCCAAGGGTTCCTGGTACTATGCAAGCTGACCTTCACAGTGCAACCCACCCACGTACTCTACAGATGCCCTCAAGGTGACATTCATCATAGGCAATCTCGGGGGGAATCGCCTTGGATTGGGCAACTAATTTGTTAAGTAGTGACAGCCCTCTCCTGTCCAACTACAAGGACTTCCTTCGGGAATTTGCCCATTTGTTTGACCATTCCCACCGGATACAAGACTCAGAGGCTTCCATCCTCTCCCTGAAGCAAGGGAGAGGACCCCTACTGGAACACATCACCGTATTTCAACAACTTGCTTTAGAGCTACAGTGGCTAGATGCAGTTTCGAAGGTGATGTTTCGTTGGGGGCTCACAGAGGAATTAAAAGATCAACTGGCCTATACTGTGCTCCCCAAGACCTGGGTTGAGGTCACCACGCTGCAGATTGATGACCACCTGGCAGAATGTTGATGGGAAAAGCACCAGGAATGGTGATCCTTTCCACCAAGACCCATGCCGGTTACCCCCCTTCCGACCGAAGTGTCAAAGTCCAATTAACCAGAACCAATGCAACTGGGCGCAGCTAGAGGACCCCTAACAACTGAAGAAAGGGAGCGAAGGCGGCGCTCTAGGGCATGCTACTATTTTGGAGACCCATTCCACTTCATACATGAGTGCCCTTCACTCTCCTCGTCGCTCCGCCAACAGGGAAATGCCAGGAGCCAGGATGGGCAGGGGGTGTCTCGGCCATGAATGCAGCCCCTGTAGCCCTCACTAAGAGGTTACCCCATGTACAAATCCCCCTCCCCCTGGTCCTTTCTGCACAAAGGTCCCTTGTTGTATGGGCCTTTGTCAATTCCAGGGCCTCCGGAAACTTTATAGACGGTGAACTCGTACACGCACAGCCAATACAGAAGGAGCCCAAAGAACGTCCCGAGATGGTGCATTCTATTGATGGATCACCTCTTGTCTCTGGCCACATCACAATGCAAACCCGTCCCCTACAGTGTTTGATGGGGACACATCAAGAGCAAGTATCATTTGATATCGCCTCTACACCCCTCTTTCTTGTCATGTTGGGCCTTCCCTGGCTCTCATAACATGAACCCCAGATTAACTGGAAACAACAGTGGGTGACTTTCCCATCCCCCTACTGCACCCACCATTGTTGTAGGCAAAGACCTTTGTCACCCACATCGTTAAATCTCTGTGGTAATATTTCTGACCATTCTTCTGACCTACCCCCGGAATACAAGGACTATGATGATGTGTTCTGTAAGAAACAGGGGGTGGAACTACCACCGCATAGGCCTTACGACTGTCCTATTGACCTCATGCCCGGGAAGGAACTGCCGTTTGGGCGCCTCTACGCCCTTTCAGCACCAGAGTTGACCATCCTTCATGCTTATATAGATGAAAGTCTGCAAAACGGATTCATTAGACACTCTAATTCTCCTGCAGGGGCGCCCATGTTTTTTGTACCTAAGAAGGATGGGGGTATAAGGCCCTGCACTGATTACTGTGGCCGTAATGAAGTTACTGTCAAGAATCACTATCCACTCCCCTTGATTCCAGAACTCCCAAATTGGCTCCAAGGAGCACACATCTTCACGAAATTAGATCTCAGAGGGGCATATAACCTAGTCCACATCAGAGAAGGTGATGAGTGGAAGACCACCTTTCGGACAACGTACGGGCACTTCGAGTACCTCGTGATGCCCTTTGTCTTAACTAACGTACTGGCCACCTTCCAGCACCTTATCAATGAAATTTTTTTGGATATTTTAGACACCTTTGTCATTGCCTACCTCGATGATATCTTGATATAGTCTACCAAAGTCGAGCAACATATCCAACATGTGTGACAGGTATTAGAATGATTATGACAACACAAGTTATATTGTAAACAAGAGAAGTGTGCCTTCCACCTGACCACAGTCGACTTCCTTGGCTTCGTTATTAGTCCTCCTGGCATTAAGATGGATAGTCAGAAGGTAGCTGCCATACAACGGTGGCCTCCCCAACGGCTATCAAACCTCTCCAGCACTTCATAGGGAGCGTCAACTACTATCACCAGAATATTCCCCATTATGCGGAGATCACCACTCCCCTCACCTGACTACTTAAGAAAGATCAACAATATCAGTGGGGTCTGGAGCAACAACGCAGCTTCCTGTTCCTAAAGGAATTCTTTGTTAACGCACTCCTGTTACAACATCCCAACTTCCAAAAACCCTTCTTTGTAGTGGCTGATGCTTCAAGTACAGCCATTGGGGCCATACTGCTGCAGGAATCCAACACAGAGAAATGGTTCCTGCTCTGTGCCTATTACTCTTGGCAACTTTCCTCGGCAGAAAGGAACCACACAATTTAACCTACCTGCGAACCGCCCAGATTACCAATGCATGGCACGCCCACTGGGCCTTGCTCTTTGCCCGCTTTCTTTTTACAATTCAATATCAACCGGGCAAACTTACTGTCCTGACAGACAGACTGTCCCGATATTATGAAGAACCTGAGGGAAGGCCTTGGGAGCAGGGACCGCTATTAGACCCTAAGGTCTTTGTGGCAGCATACATCTCGATGGAATGACTGAGCTTGTGGCCCAATGTGTAGAAAGTAGAGGAGCATACCCAGGTGACCCCTGAGGGGAGTAAATCCCAAACCTGCAGACTCTGAAATCCCCAGAAGTTGGGAACTCAGCTCTGAGAGGGGAATAAGCAGATCCTTGATCAGAGTGCGTTAAGTTTGTTGTTTTCGTTTTAATTTTAGGTCAGGAAAAGTGACAAAATTGGGCTACCAAAGCACTTTCACCACCTGAGAAGTTCAGAGCTGAGCAGGGAAGCCCGGAAAAGAGGTCTCGAAGCAGAAGGGAAAACTAAGCAGCAGCTGAAACAGCTGATACAGGAATTTGAAATGAGCACAAATGGAACGGATGGGAGCAGGAAATTCCCCCCCACTAAATCCCTCTCCAACCAACCAGCAACCAAGAGATGGAGATGCGCTGCCAAACGTGCCTCAACACCGCCTTCCAACTGACCAGCAGCCAGGGGGACAAGGCTCAAACCCTGAACTCGAGATGACCAGACTGAGAATGGAACATGAGCTCAGACTGGAAAAAATAAAACAGGAAGAATGAGAATGGGAGAGACAGCATCAGATTGAAATCCTGAAGCCACAGGCAGCCCTAGGAATGAACCCTCAACTCCCTCCACTAGGCAACATGGGAAACAATGCAGGAGACAGAATCTGGAAGTATGCCCCATTGATCCCACAATGCGAGGGAAATCAAGATGTGGAAGACTACTTCACAAATGTACATCATGTGTTTCTTCAAGAACAGATCCCGCAGGGAATGTGGCTCGAATTAGTGTTACCCAAACTCCCAGCAAAGGCAAAACAAGTTTTCAATACAAAAATGTAGGAATCTCCAGTGCTGACTTTTGATTCTTTCAAACAGGCAGTTCTTGAAGCATACAGAATCACTCCAGAAACTTTTTGCCAAAAATTACACAGCTTCAAGAAGGCAGAGGGTATGTCATATTCAGTTGTTTGTAATATATTGAAACAATATGGAATTAAACGGTTAGATGCAGGTGGTAATGCCACTAAGGAACAAATTATTAACTCTGTATTGCTTGAATAGTTCTATACTGTGTGCAGCCTGAATTTAAAAGCACACCTGCTGAATAAAGAGATCACAAATCTCAAAGAGGCAGGGACAAGTGCTGATGCATTCACCGAAAATGCTATCTTAGCTTATAGGGAAAGAAAGCCAAATAATGGGGAAAAGAAACCAAATACTGGGGAAAAATCCAAATAAGGGTTTTACCAGAAGCAGAATGGGTACAATCCACAATCTGAACAAGTAAACTTAACCCAGAACAAACCAAATGAGAATAGGGGTGAGGGGAGACAAGGATCACCCAGACTCCAGAGAACACACACCTCCCAATCCCCTACTAATGATTCAAGACAGTGCTACAATTGTAAACAAATAGGGCATGTGGTAAGAGAATGCCCCCCAAAAAGAAAGTTTCATAGCCCTAAAAGAGAGGCTGATGAGATTATTGGGACTGTCAGTGTGAATTTTGTGTCTGTACTTCAACCAGTCCCCAGAGGGGTTAATGATTGCTATACCATTCCTAACCCACCCACAGGAGATCAGTTACTACGAAAACCTGCTAAGATTAACGGAGTAAACTGTGTGGGAAGATTAGACAATTGTCAGGCTCCAGGGGTGGAGCCAGGGAAAGGGGAGGGGAAGTGGGTAGACAGGAGGGGGAAACGGGGTGTAGGGAATCTGGGATGTCCCTTAGTACACACGGGGAATCCTCTCAGATGCTCTCCAATACCAAGGAGATAGGGTGCTCAGCATGGATCCCAGCACTGCTGGTCTAAGAACACCTACAGCTCATCATTGAGGTCAAGGGACAGGGAATCCAGAAGCGAGGGATCAAGGAACTAGAGGCAGGGTTCAAGGAACCAGAGGCAGGGGAGCGAGGGATCAGGGGTAAGGAACAAGGAACCAGGGGCAGGGGAACAAGGGATATGGGGTATAGAACAAGGAAACAAAGGCAGGGGAGCAAGGGGTCAGGGGTAAGGAACAAGGAACCAGGGGAAAGGGAANGCAAGGCAGGAGAGAAAAGGGAGAGTGCCATGAACAGGAAGAGAGCCGCCCCCTGCAGCTCATTGCCAATAGTGCAGGCTGCCAAGAGTAGCTCCCAAGGCCAGAGGTTCAAGGCCTGGCCGTGACAACAATGGTGCACAAATGATGATGGTACAGGAGGACTTGATCCCAAAACATAAAATAAACACTCATAGAAAGGTTGTGGTATCACTGGCAATGGGCATCAGGGATATTTTTCCCACAGCCACTTTAGAGTTAGAATGAAAAGGTACAAAAGGACCAATCCAAGTCGCTGTCCTCCCCAGAATGGCACAAAATGAAATGTTGGTGGGGCATGATATAAACAAATGGATGCTGGGATGGAGGGTGGCTAAAGCCCAATCCCACGAACATGGGGAGCCAGAGAGCAACCCAGGAAGGGAGTGTGAGGGGCAACAAGATTCAGAGAGCCCTAAACAAGTTACACTCTACCCCTGGAACATGGGGAAACAGAGAGCAACTCTAGTGGAGGGGAAGGGTTACAGGAAGGCTTTACAGGTCCCATACCCCAACCTGTGAACTCCACTCAGGGGCAGGAAAACCCCAAAGGGAAGTCCCCAAACCAGACAGAAGGCAGGGGAGGACAAGACTCAGGGAGTGAACTGCAAGTCTCTGTCTCACATGGGAACCTGCAGGGAATGAAGCAAATGGGTCAAACTGATTCTGAAGCCCAGGACTTGGCACCCCACCTTACACAGGAGGGACCCAATCCTGCAGAATCAGATCAAGTAACCACTGCAGGGGGAGAGTTAGAGGCTGCAAACACCCCTACTCAAATCAGGGAATTACAGAATGACCTGGAAGTTTGCTGTCCTACCTTAAGAGAAGGTGGGAAGAGGCTAACTGAACCAAAAGGGTTACAGGTAAGCCGGGAGGTGGAGGATTCTACCTTAGGAGGAGGTGGGAAGGTGCAAGAAACCTTTCCTGGGATGGAGGGGGGAACAAGGGATATCTCTTCCCCAGTTATACAAATGCACCACCCTGTGATCCTAAAGGGTCAGGAGCATCAGTCTAAAAGGGAACTGTGCACCTCTGCCTTACCTAAGAAGAAGCAGGGAAACGCTGCTGAAGTAGAAACTGGAGGGGAGGAAACAGTTAAGAGTCCAGACTCAAACCGCTGCACTTGGTAAACTAAATCCTCCGGAATTTGGTGTGGGAAGGTCTGAAAGGATACTTGGAGGTTCTCACACACCTGTCACAAAGTCAGACTCCCCAAAAGGAGAAAGACATGGTTATACGGACCCAGGGGATCCTGGAGGTACAAACAGAAGTTGGGGGCAGGGCACAAGACAGGCTGGTGACAAACGCCCCTCCACGAAACAGTTTCTGGCTGGGTGATTGAGTTGAATGCAAAGACATCAATGCACAGCATCACAGCCAAGAGGGAAATATGAATGCCACATCATAACAATCTACTCACTAAGAATTACAGCGTTATTGGCTGGGTGATTGATTGGAATGCAAAGACATTCACACACACCATCACAGCCAAGGGAGAAATACGAATGCCACATGATAACACTGGGAATTACAACATTACTCCTGGTCAAAAGTGTTTCGAAATGCAGAGCTACACAGACAACAGAGGCAGGGTGCTCACTAGTGCAAAAACGGTCACACTTACTCCACACTTCCTCTTTTTCCTCCTAATAATACTTCTGATGGGAACAGACATACAGACAGTAAGAAATAGGCTGCCAGATAATCTGGAAACATGGCCAAAGTTTGTGACTGGGGAACAAAGGTTGTTAACATGGCGTTCCCACCCATTTCTCACAGTCTTATGCGAACACCTATGGATGTACTTTGAAGGGTATGGTTCACAGTATCACTCCACTATGACATGGTGGAAAACTTGTGAACATGATAGCCCCACAGGGCTGACAGAGGTTTTGGAAAACCAAAGGTTTGACTTTAATAGGATTCAACCACATGGAAAGGAGGTAGGGAGGTTGCATATCCCTACACACACCACTCTAAGCATGTTACGGGACCTTGTCGAGCCCACTTCATGATGCAACCTTACAGGGGGGCTGTCACAGAGGAACACAGGGTCGAACACATGTAAAACAGGATTACATGTAGACTACAAGTCTGGTAAATATGTAATGCAAAAGGTTCCACATGTATGTAATGTTACAATTGAGAACTGTAAAACCCAAATCACAGCTGTGACATGTGACCAACCTCCAAGAAATGGAAAGACAGTTTTGTTGATTGCCCAGACAGGGGGGGTCAGACGGATGGCCAGAGACATTTATATGCTAATGCAGGCTGACATTGCCTACGTGCAAACGGACACAAAAATCTGATAGCAAGAACAAAGGGAATTCAAGAAGCCTCAAAGAGTTCCCTCCTGGAGATATAAGGAGTGGTACCCCAGGGAGGGAGAGAACTTTTAAGAGAATCTCACTCACCATCTTGCAGTCAGCAAGGCGGAGAAGACATGAGCTGAGAGGGATGAATTGTTTCTACCAACTAAGAAACCAATGCCCAGTCGTTACACCAAAGGACTGAGAGAAACTTATGGACCTTGGTAGGGTAAGATGCTAATTTAGGAACTCAACCAGTATAGATCGGGAATGCGTTATGCTTACCTTTGATTTCTAATAACCACTCTGTATCAACTATCTTGCTTATGTAATCAATAAACTTACTTCTTATCTTTATGAAGAGGTGTCGGTGTCTAACATTGGAACACAAGTGAGCACCAAGAGCCCTCAAGCTCTTGCGAACCCAGAGAGTAAAGAGTCTGTAAATGGGAAGGATCAGGCCCTAGAGTGACAAAGGAGTTTCATTGTGGCACACTCGAATTAGCCAGAGAGAGAAACTAATTCAAGAGGGCTGTGCACAAGGGAAACTGAGTCACTCAAACCCGGTAAAGTGGGCGTGCGGACCTCCAACCCATGACACCCTTCCCCATCCTTAAACAGCTCAATGAAGTAACGTATACTGTACAGTTACCCCAGCATCTCCGTATTCACCCTACCTTTCATGTACCCCTGTTAAAGAAGGCTGCCACACTGAATGTCTCCACTCCGGCCAATGTGACGAACCCCATACCCCCCTCCCCAAGGGTGGAACTGATTATTAAGTCAAGGCAGTGCTCGATTCGAGATACCTACTTGGACAACTACATTACTTTATTGACTGGGTTGATTATGGCCCAGAGGACCACTCATGGGAACCCACTGCTAATCTGTTCGCCCCCCATCTTCTCCATCTTTTCCACCACCATCACCCTGAGAAATGGGGGCCCCTTGGACTCCTCGGGCAGGGACTTTGAGGCGGGGTATTGTCAGGGGTCGGGGGTGCAGGGTGTAGCAGCAGCAGTGGCAGAGAGGGCCGAGACACCTACAAGCCTCCCCTCACTCACCTATGGGATCCACGCTGCCCCTCTCAGAACCACCACCTGCAGCAACCCCGCCGCCGTGTACAGTTGCCAAGGCAACCCCTGACAGCAGCACAATGCCAGAACTACTTCCTTCTACCTCACAGGAAGTGAGGTCGGCACTTACCCCTGTGCGCTGCTCCGAATGCATCCAGGCACGTTGGGCGGGGGCGGAGCCTGGCCTATAAATACCAGCACTGTCATGCAGACAGTGCCGGTAATCAGAGACTGAGAAGCTGGTCCCCAAAGCTAAGTGTGATTTTTGCCTGAATTCTTGACAGTTTAACCTTTGATATTACATGTGTGTCCTGTTGACCCTCTCTGTGTTTCCCCCTGTCCCTTGTCCTTGTGTCCCCCCCTCCCCCTCTTTCCCCATTCCTGGTGTGCTCTTGTGCAGAGATAGAGATAGGGTTTTTGGGTGAGTGTTTAAGGGTGTGTGGGACCCAGTAGTGAGTCTTCCTGAGTGGGTTGTATC
The DNA here is from genome assembly GCA_003113815.1 of Sphenodon punctatus. Classification (NCBI taxonomy): domain Eukaryota; kingdom Metazoa; phylum Chordata; class Lepidosauria; order Sphenodontia; family Sphenodontidae; genus Sphenodon; species Sphenodon punctatus. The sequence goes on from QEPC01010816.1 coordinate 98,981, forward strand.
TGATAGAGGTGGTGGGGCTGTGTGACCCTCCCTTCCCCCTCTGGGATAAGTTTCCCTACTGCTGCTGGGCTGTGTGATCCCCTTGAATTCTCAGATTCCCCCCTGGTGCCTTACCCCTGGAGCCTTCACTTGTCAACCGCACCTTCATCCCAGTCCCTTCCCTTCTGCGTGTGTGGGTAGCATGCTTGTGTTCCCACTTCGAAGCTCTGTGCCCAATGATGATAGAGGTCGGACCTCTTTGAGGTCATTTAGGTTACCATACTATCCTGATGGGCATTACCCTCCCAGGGTGTCCTTGCAGAGCATGAGTTTGAGCCGTGTGTGTGAGTGGGCCAGGGTCCTTGGGGCTCCCTTATCACCCCCCTCCTGTGACACCTGGGTGGGAAGACAGGCAGCGTGGCATGAGCAGAAGGCAAGCAGACTGAGGCAGGGTTCGAGCTTGGCAACCTGGGTGGGCAGATAGGCGGCATGGCATGAGCAGAAGGCAGGGAGACTGAGGCAGACTTAGATCTAGGCTACCTGGGAGGGCAGACACGCAGTGTGGCATGATCAGAAGCCAGGCAGACTGAGGCAGGGTTTGAGGTTGGCAACCAGGGTGGGCATACAGGCAGTGTGGCATGAGGAGAAGGCAGGAATACTGAGGCATGGTTNATGTAATGTTACAATTGAGAACTGTAAAACCCAAATCACAGCTGTGACATGTGACCAACCTCCAAGAAATGGAAAGACAGTTTTGTTGATTGCCCAGACAGGGGGGTCAGACGGATGGCCAGAGACATTTATATGCTAATGCAGGCTGACATTGCCTACGTGCAAACGGACACAAAAATCTGATAGCAAGAACAAAGGGAATTCAAGAAGCCTCAAAGAGTTCCCTCCTGGAGATATAAGGAGTGGTACCCCAGGGAGGGAGAGAACTTTTAAGAGAATCTCACTCACCATCTTGCAGTCAGCAAGGCGGAGAAGACATGAGCTGAGAGGGATGAATTGTTTCTACCAACTAAGAAACCAATGCCCAGTCGTTACACCAAAGGACTGAGAGAAACTTATGGACCTTGGTAGGGTAAGATGCTAATTTAGGAACTCAACCAGTATAGATCGGGAATGCGTTATGCTTACCTTTGATTTCTAATAACCACTCTGTATCAACTATCTTGCTTATGTAATCAATAAACTTACTTCTTATCTTTATGAAGAGGTGTCGGTGTCTAACATTGGAACACAAGTGAGCACCAAGAGCCCTCAAGCTCTTGCGAACCCAGAGAGTAAAGAGTCTGTAAATGGGAAGGATCAGGCCCTAGAGTGACAAAGGAGTTTCATTGTGGCACACTCGAATTAGCCAGAGAGAGAAACTAATTCAAGAGGGCTGTGCACAAGGGAAACTGAGTCACTCAAACCCGGTAAAGTGGGCGTGCGGACCTCCAACCCATGACACCCTTCCCCATCCTTAAACAGCTCAATGAAGTAACGTATACTGTACAGTTACCCCAGCATCTCCGTATTCACCCTACCTTTCATGTACCCCTGTTAAAGAAGGCTGCCACACTGAATGTCTCCACTCCGGCCAATGTGACGAACCCCATACCCCCCTCCCCAAGGGTGGAACTGATTATTAAGTCAAGGCAGTGCTCGATTCGAGATACCTACTTGGACAACTACATTACTTTATTGACTGGGTTGATTATGGCCCAGAGGACCACTCATGGGAACCCACTGCTAATCTGTTCGCCCCCCATCTTCTCCATCTTTTCCACCACCATCACCCTGAGAAATGGGGGCCCCTTGGACTCCTCGGGCAGGGACTTTGAGGCGGGGTATTGTCAGGGGTCGGGGGTGCAGGGTGTAGCAGCAGCAGTGGCAGAGAGGGCCGAGACACCTACAAGCCTCCCCTCACTCACCTATGGGATCCACGCTGCCCCTCTCAGAACCACCGCCTGCAGCAACCCCGCCGCCGTGTACAGTTGCCAAGGCAACCCCTGACAGCAGCACAATGCCAGAACTACTTCCTTCTACCTCACAGGAAGTGAGGTCGGCACTTACCCCTGTGCGCTGCTCCGAATGCATCCAGGCACGTTGGGCGGGGGCGGAGCCTGGCCTATAAATACCAGCACTGTCATGCAGACAGTGCCGGTAATCAGAGACTGAGAAGCTGGTCCCCAAAGCTAAGTGTGATTTTTGCCTGAATTCTTGACAGTTTAACCTTTGATATTACATGTGTGTCCTGTTGACCCTCTCTGTGTTTCCCCCTGTCCCTTGTCCTTGTGTCCCCCCCTCCCCCTCTTTCCCCATTCCTGGTGTGCTCTTGTGCAGAGATAGAGATAGGGTTTTTGGGTGAGTGTTTAAGGGTGTGTGGGACCCAGTAGTGAGTCTTCCTGAGTGGGTTGTATCTGATAGAGGTGGTGGGGCTGTGTGACCCTCCCTTCCCCCTCTGGGATAAGTTTCCCTACTGCTGCTGGGCTGTGTGATCCCCTTGAATTCTCAGATTCCCCCCTGGTGCCTTACCCCTGGAGCCTTCACTTGTCAACCGCACCTTCATCCCAGTCCCTTCCCTTCTGCGTGTGTGGGTAGCATGCTTGTGTTCCCACTTCGAAGCTCTGTGCCCAATGATGATAGAGGTCGGACCTCTTTGAGGTCATTTAGGTTACCATACTATCCTGATGGGCATTACCCTCCCAGGGTGTCCTTGCAGAGCATGAGTTTGAGCCGTGTGTGTGAGTGGGCCAGGGTCCTTGGGGCTCCCTTATCACCCCCCTCCTGTGACACCTGGGTGGGAAGACAGGCAGCGTGGCATGAGCAGAAGGCAAGCAGACTGAGGCAGGGTTCGAGCTTGGCAACCTGGGTGGGCAGATAGGCGGCATGGCATGAGCAGAAGGCAGGGAGACTGAGGCAGACTTAGATCTAGGCTACCTGGGAGGGCAGACACGCAGTGTGGCATGATCAGAAGCCAGGCAGACTGAGGCAGGGTTTGAGGTTGGCAACCAGGGTGGGCATACAGGCAGTGTGGCATGAGGAGAAGGCAGGAATACTGAGGCATGGTTCGAGCTTGGCAACCTGGGAGGGTGTACAGGCAGCATGGCATGAGCAGAAGGGAGGCATACGGAGGCAGGCTTTGACCTTGGCAGCCTGGGCGGGCAGACAGGCAGCGTGGCATAAAAGGCAGTAGGGAAGGCAGGTTGGTACCTTGGCAGGGCACTCAGATAGGCTGGCAAAGACTGAAATGCACACAAGAGAGAGCCAGTTACATAGGCAGGCCAAGATTGTCTAGGCAGAGGCCGACTGGCAGGCTTACAGTTTCCCAATGCCACCGTGTGTCATAAGGTCAGTTAGATAGGCCATCTGAGGCCATCTAGTCAGAGAGAGAGAGAGGCAGGGCGGGCACCGATAATTGGGAGGATGGGACAGCACCTCAGAACAGCAACAGCAGCCCAGATTGAGGAGGAGTCCCGTCCCAAGACTGTCTCTGGCATGGGATGGCATGTGCCACATCACCATCAATTCATGTTCAGGGGCAGCTCAGAGAATCCCAGCAGCGGAAGGTTGACCTTTATAAAAAGCAACTGCCCCACCAGCTTGGTCCCCAATCTCAGGCGGTGCAGCGAGCAAATGTCACCCACCATGAAGAACATCCACTCACTGGGGACACTGGTTGATGGGCAGGACAAGAGACCCTTGACCACTTTGGACAGGGCCAGCCATATTTTTGTCTTGCCATCCCAGTAGGTAAAGGGATCGCTGCTGGGTTATATGCACAGCTCCTCCTCCAGGTAGGTCTCCACTGATGCTGAGGTGCCATCGTACTCCCTCAGGTAACTCTTCCTGGGCACCACCTCCACCACTGCCCTCAGCCAGGCTGCTTGTCCTGCTGTGCAAGAGCCCATTCTTCCCAGAGTGGCCTGCACATAGAAGCTGCTGCTGCTAGCAATAGGGGTGCTGCTGATGCTCAGTCTGCTTCTGGTGCTGCTACCGCTAAGGCTGGGGTCAGAGATAGACACCACCAGCTGAAAGGGGTGGCTGCTCCCACTCCCACCATCCCCAGGGGCATCCTGCTGGTACCGCACACTCTCCAGAGCCCGCTCTGCCTGCTGGACCCTCTCAACCAGCTCACCCTTCTAGTACCCATGGAGCACTGTCTGGCATGCCACACTGCCCTTGACCCTGGGGTCCAGCATGGTTGCCAATACATATTCTGTCAGCTGCAGGAGCTTGTCAAACCGCGCCTTCGGCCCTGCCTTCAGCTGCCGTACCAGGGCAACCGCCTCAGCTGACAGCTTCCTGCCCTGAGGGCCAAAATCCTGCCACTGGAGAATTTCCTCCAACATCCTAAGAAGATTTTGAACCAGAGGGATCATCTGGCTGATGGTGGCCATGGACGAGCTGATGGCCAGGTCTTGGCCAGGAACGGTCACAAAACAAAGACCGTGTGCACCGGGATCTTCCATTCCACCTCATCGTACCCTGGAGGTGCCCCGCTGTCTGTAACCAGTTGCACCTGATGCAAGGCGGCTTTTTGCTCAAGAAGCTGCTTGAGCATCAGTAAGGTCGAATTCCACTGGGTGTACACATCCTGCACCATCTGGTGCACTGGGGAGACTTGCTCAGCCTGCTGTGCCCCGAGGAGGTCGCTGCCGTTCACGCTCTTGTTAAAGAAACCGGCCAGCTTCCTCCACTGCTCAATGAGGGAGCTAAGGGTGCTTTCCCCAATCCCCTTCTCCCCGAAACCCAGAGCATCCCTGACCACCAGGTGAAGGGTGTGTGCGGCGCAAGGGATGCTGCTGAGCCCCCCTCGTGGAGTGCCCACAAGTTGTTGGCGACATTATCGGTCACCATGCAGCTCTTGGTGAAGGGCACACCAGGCGTGACCCACTCCCTCACCATGGTGGTCAGGGCTGCCTCGATGTTCCGAGTGGTGTGGGGTCCATCCATTACTTCTGCCAGAAGCAGGGCCCACCTATACCCTGCTTCAGGACCCCTCCTGCCACTGCCAAATGGTGCCTCCAGGTCCTGCCACCAGTGCACCGTCACTGCCAGGTAGGCATGCTGAGCATTCCTGCTTGACCACAGGTTAGTGGTGAGGTGGACAGTGGCACCCCAAGCCCCTGCCAGCTACTCCTTTACCTGCTCCTTTAAAGCCTGGTACAAGGATAGCACCCCTGCCGACTCAGGGTGGTGCGCAACATCAGCTTAAACTGGGGGACCAGGAAGACAATCAGGCACCTGAATCCCATGTCCCCGACCACTGAGAAGGGCAGCCCATCCAGGGCAATCATTTCCCCCAACATGCGTGTGGCTTTCACTTGAAAGTCACACTGCCCTCCACGTCCTGCAGTTGCTGATGGACTTGGAAGCTGCCCCTACCCCAGCTCCTCCATGGTGGACTGACGCTGCTGCTGCTGCTGCTGCTGCTGCTCCTTTTGCTTCCCCCTAGCAGCAATACCACTCATGCTACTAGATGCAGCTGTTAGTGTTAGAGTAGGATGCTTGCCCGCTGATGGAGGCGGACGACTGGTCGCTGCAGTCTGGAACCCACTGGCGTCCATTGCCCCTGTCTTCCTGCTTAGCATCACAGCACTGTGCCATCCCCTCAGGTGTCTCATCATGGCAGTTGTGCCAAGGTTGGTGAGCACCTGCACATGCTTCACCACCTTCTGGCACAAAGTGCACTGTACCTCACAGGGATCATCCTCCCGCACCAACTTAAAATGCACCCATACGGAGGATTGTTTGCCCCCTCCTGCCTTCTGGCCTGCACCGGGTGACGCACCACTGCCAGCACTGATGGGAGGGGCAGAACATGGTGATGACACAGCTCTCAGAGGGACAGCCATTGCCTCAGCTCCAGACATCTCCTCCGTGGGACTAGTGTCAGCCTCTCTGTCTCCAATCAGAGTGCTGTCCTGCGAAGGGGAATACTGGGACCCTGAGGCTCATGGACTGCCCACCATTCTGCTGCCACCCTCCCTGTGTCCCCTATACCTGCTGCTGCTCCTCTCCCTGCTGCCGTTGTCTGGGGATCGGACCCTGCCTCTAGCAGCCGGGATGGGATCCACCAGCCCTGGACTGCTGGGGATCACCTCAATAATGGGGAACGATGGTGACCCATGATGAACTTCAGACCCTGACCTTGAATCACCTGTACCTACTCCTGCAGCCACATCAGAGACAGCCACAGCCTCCTGGGATGCTGGCAGGAGCCAACGTCAAACCACCCCCCTAGTGCCACTGCTGGGAGCCTCGGAAGCCTGACAGCCAAAATCAGGCCTGTGGAGTTTGGGGCGTGGTGATGGGCTCGGGCTGCTGCCTGCTGCCACTCTGCTGGCACTGCCCCTACCACTTCTGCCACGTGCCCCATTGCTCGCCTTATGGGCAACAGACCAGTGTCTCCTGCTTTCCTTCTCCATGTCTTCCAACCCAAAGAACGCACTTGGAAATTTTATATATGTATTTTTTTTATTTATTTATTCAAATTTGTAATCTAATATATCTATATCTATATCTATATATACCTATATATATATATATACACACACACTAACTCTAACACAACAAACAACACAGGGAGGGGTACAAAACTGAAATGAAATGTAAATCAATCTAATCTTACTCTAAATAAATCCAAAAACAGGGGAAGGGAATCAGCGATGGAATATATAGTGGGAGGAGGGAAGGATTCAATGGAGGGTAGGGAGAAAGAACACAGGGAGGGGTAAAAAAAATAAAAATAACACCTAAATCTAGCTAATCTAATCTAAATAAATGAAACTATGGAGGTAAATGTGTGGGAATGTGTGAAATAGGAGGAGGATGGCAATGGATTGGGAGGAACACAAACTGCTGGGAGAGGGAGACTTCTGAAAACGCCTGCTGACAGGATCAGTGGCTAGTTCAGGAGGAATTGGAAGGGGGGAGGGCAATAACTTTTGTTACTTGCTGCGCCCGCCTTACCACAAGCCCCATTGGCTCTTTGCAGCCTAGCCTCATGCCAATCGCAGACTGCAAAGCCAGTGGGTGGAGGAAAAGAGGGATGGTGATTGGGCAGGTTGACTGACTGCTACTCCAAGTCTCTCCACCCCTGGTGCCAGGAAGACTGATCCTCAGTTGCCTCCCCCTCCCTGGGCCTGCCAGTCACGTTTTTCCTGTCCGAATGCCACCAAATTCACCTGAACACAGCTGAACTGTTTGGCTGCTTCCGCATTCGGTTTGGCCATTTGGTTCGGCCATTCAGGTTGACTGTCCAAACGGGCCGAGTTCAGGCCGAACACCGAACGTCCAAAATGCGTTCCTATTCTCCTTTAGGCCAGAGATGTCCAGCTTCTTGACCACCATCGACTAGATTTATGCTGGTGGGCTGCATTGCATAAAAATCTCTCATTGTGTTGCCAGTGTATGTTTTTCTTTAAAGTGCAGGTGGCAGTCAAACCATTTTCAAACATTTCTATATGAACTGTGCAAGTTAAACTTGTAGAGCCTGGAGCTATTATTCCATGACGTCATTCAGGAAATTTATATTTTCTTTAGATACTGTGATATTGAATAAAATTGGATTTTAAGGCCACAGGATGGATGAAACCCTACTGCAGGCTGACTTTAGTCTGAGGGCTGCCATTTGTACAATGCTGCTGTACAATGCTGGCTCTCAAAACATGTATCCATTTGTTTTCTTTCTTTCTTTCTTTCTTTCTTTCTTTCTGCCTTTTGGTTTCTGAGTTTGTAGGTTCCACTGAAATCTCGTTTCAAGCTTTTCTCGACAACCATGAGGGCTAGAAACTTATCTTTGTAAAAAGAAAGTTGAGTTTCTGAAAGATTTGGCAGCTGGAACTTCCAAAACCTTATGAGTTGGCCACCCTGAATTAAGTACTTGCCGAAACAATTGGCAGGGTCAGTGCTAGACTATTAAGCACCTGGCAGAGTCAGTTTCTTGTCTGGGATACACATCCAGGTCCTCCCCTGGGGAATTCAACCACTTACCACTGGATGTCAGTGTTCCACAGGAATGCAATAGAAGGAACATTTGTCTGGCAGTTAAAAAAAAACCTCAACTCTTAAGGAAAGCTGTTTAGAAATGACAGTTTTCTAACAATTTGAATCAGCCTTAATTATAATGCAAACCTCTGCAGAAAGATTATGTTTACAGTGAAAGACATCTTACATGACTTTCAGCTTCATGTGCCAAAAGAGTTGGATTTGGTTTCAGCAAAAACAAATGAACATTCTTCACTCATCTCCCCATAGCCTTGATATTTTGATATGCTGCAGAGAAAGTGACTCAGTTTTTCTTTTTGACAGTTTTTCTTTTTCCAATAGCCCAACACAAATATTTGTTCAGATCAGCCAAAGCAGGAACATGTCACTAAATGATTGATTGCTTGCTGTGTTTCAGCCTTTGATAATTAAGCTTAACACAATGTCTCCTCTTCAGCCTGAGAGTGATATTGTGCTAGATCCAAGCTACACATGAAAAATTAAAATCAGAAAAAACAAGGGAGAGAAAAAAGCACACTTTTAGAAACCAAACACTTCCATCTGGTGCCCAGCACAGAGGGGATCAAAGAAGCACAGGAAAGTGCAAAGGGCTTGAAAACAATTGAGGAAAGGGAATAGTACAATTTACAGCACGCGCCATCTCTTAAAATCATGATAGCAACATTAAGCCAAAGTTTATTCCCAGGCCATGTGGCAGAGCTCCATAAAGCCAGTGGGGTTGAGATACTCCATTCCCTGTGGCCTTCAGTAGATGAGGGAGTCATGTGGTTATATGACATCTGACCACCTTTGACTATATACCCAATAGGTCAGGCAGCCATTCACAACTGGGAAGACTAGATGTGGACATCCACTGTGAGAAAAAGTGGAAGATGAGCCCTTGAGTGACTTCTGGAAATATAACTGAATGCCTTAGCTACTCAAGAATCACATTTAGCAACACATAAGCAGTGTGTGAAATCCTGAAGCCAATGGGAGTGTACGAATGGTTTTTGTGGCCCGGGCAGCCTGGCCTTTAAGCTTCATTGCATCCCTTGCCACATCCCCCCCTGCTACTTGTTCTGGTAACCTGTACCTTTGAAGGCCAGGGGTGCGATAGCAGAAAGAGGGGTGTGGCTTCCTACAGTTTCTCACCTCTCTGCATCCTGCTTCCTGATGTTTCCATCTGCTTAAAGCTGATTTGCTGTTGCTGCTGCTGCCAAAATCAGACTAGATCTTATGGATTTACCCTGGGGGAGGGGGTATCCATTTCCCTCTAGTTATAACTGCATTCATGCTATTGTGGTGTGCATGTTATTAGGAGGGATTATAATGAGGTTGCCATTTAAACTGCTGGATATTCTTCCTCATATTCATTGTCTCTTTGAATTTCACTAAATTCTTGGCCTCAATGGCATCCTGTAACAATGGGTGAAGCCACATAAGCTGTGGTGGCCTGATCCCTGTGTGGCCTCATGGCAGATAATTGCCACCGCCACATGGTGGGGCCATTATGGGGAGCCGGAGAAATGGTCATGAGGGAACTGGGCGGGCAGCCCTTTTAGAGCTGCCACCAAGGCAGGTCACAGCACTGGCCCTGCCCTGCCTCCCTCCCCTGGCCCAACCAAGAACCTATCCCCAGCCGTGATGTGGCTTTGCATGACAAGCAACAGTCCCCGCCGATCAAGACCCTGCAGCGGTGCTCCCCATGTTGTAGGGCAAGTGTGGGACTCCACACAAGTAGCCCCAACTTAGATAGCCTTAACCCAATTGGGGTAAGGCTGTTCCATGATGCATCCTGGGGCAGGGGGAACATCTGGCAGGCACTAGCCACTAGGGATGTACGAACAGAACCGAGTGCGGAAATTCAGTTCAATTCGGTTCAAAAATCGAGTTCGGTTCGAACGTTCGGTTCGGTCAACTGAACTATTTGAGTTCGGTCGAATTCAAAACTTCCGAACCAAGTTCGTACATTCAAAACCGGAGTTTTTTTGCCTTCCAAACTGTTTCAGATTCGATCGAACAGTTCGGTCGAATTCGAGTTCAGTTCAAAAGTTCAGTTCGGTTGACTGAACTATTCTAGATCGGTCCGAACTACGAACTTCTGAACCGCGTTCGCACATCCCTACTAGCCACACAATGCACTGAATCACATGACCTGGCTTCCCAGAGTGGGGTAAGGCTCTCCAAGGCTCCCCACTCTGGGTGTTTTAGACAAGCATCTCCCCACCCATTACCCACCTATCATACATATTGCAGAACCACATTGGCACCCTTGGAAGCCCTGCAACATGCATGTTGGGTGGGTAATGGGTGGGGAGGCACTTGTCGAAACACCCACAGCCTTGTGTGGCTGCACCCAATGAGTTCCCAGTCTGATTACACGTGCAGATAAGTTCTTGATGGGGGGTTAAGAAGTCATGGATCCATTGGTGCAATGTTTTCCTACAAACAGGGAGATTTCTAATCAGAAAACCAACAAGCAGTTGTTACTCTTAACAGCATGAGCTGCCTGTTTATCCTGGGTTTGACTTCAGATTGAGCTACCTGTTTATCCTGGGTTTGACTTCAGAGCTTTCTTCTTGTGATTGTCAAGTCTTGGGTTCTCTGTGTGCAAACTGGGCACATTGTTTCCACACCCCTTTTTCCCCTAGGTCAGAATATTTGGACCTAAACAACCAAATTTGGCAGGAATGTGAAGCATATAATGACTAATGAAGCTTTATCTGAAATGTTAATTAAATTATTTTTAATTTCGGAGAGGCTTCAACAAGAGCTGAAGCAGGTAGCTGATTTACTATCTGTGGATAATAACCGCATTTTCAAGTACCACATCAGGTACTCGGTGGGATACTTGATTACTGATCACAGTACCCAGAAATGCAAAAAACTGGTCATTTCTGGTACTGAAATAGGTATTGAAACTAAAAACATCGGTATGGAAGGCAACATTCTGGGAATGGAAGTTAACATTCTGGGCCATTGTGTACCCAAATCAGATCAAAATCAGGTTCTGATCGGTACCCAATGTCGGGTTGATTTGTGTACTGTAAAATTTATGAATACCATAAATTTGCAAGTATTCATTTCGGCTCTAGCTTTGACGCAAATTATGGAAGACATTGGCCCTTTTTACATGGGTGGCACCCACGCATAAACATCCCGGGTATAAATCCCATGGTGGGTGGGTGTGGTGTGCGTGCATGTGTGCTCCTGCACACCCGCATGTACACCCATCTACATCCACCCCCCACGTACAAAGCAACCAGTGAAAACATCAGTTTCTCCATATGTGTTGATGATTGGGGAGTGGGTGTAGACGGGTGTGCAGCACCCATATACACCTTCCCTCCACCCACAGCACACAGACCATGGTGCACACCACCACCCCTGCACCACAGTCTGTGTAAAAAGGGCCATACTTTCAAATTTCTTGTCCCATATCAGTAAAATAATAATTTAATCAACAAACATTGTCAAAGCACTTCTCGCTCTAATACCCAAATGCTGTACTTGAATACTTCGGCTGTTTTCATACAAGACACTTTACACCCACTACCCACCCACCTCCCACCCACTATACATGTTACAAGGCACCTATAGAGCAACACTTCAGCCCTGAAATATGCATAGTGGGTCGGTGGGTGGTGGATGGGTAGTGGGTGGAGAGTGTCTTGTGTGAAAACAGCCTTTGAGTCATGAGTGAGGCAAAATCAGGGTTCCTAAAAAGTATTTTACTATCCCTGAACTACTGGGGTACTAAGACCCATTTTTTGCTACAGTCTTCAAACCACTTACTCAGGAGTAGTTTTATTAACCCTAGTGCAGAGGTTCTCTAATTGTGTATTAGAACTCCAGGTTGGGTCACATTATCTGCAGATAGGGGTCATTATGATACAGATTGATATCTGATACAGTTTGTATGTCTTTATTGCTCATCTGGGGTCACAGGATTATATTTGCCTACATCCAGAATAAGTGGTCTGAGGAGTACAGTCTTTGAGTTATTGAGTGCTCTGAACACCTGACTCTTCATCAAGAGCAGGAGTGGCCAAGAGGTAGATCACAGTCTACTAGCAGATCATAAGTTAGTCTTCACTAGATCACAGTGTGGAGAGGGGAATTAGCCTCTCAGAGATTGCCTCTGGGGAGAAGAGTGGGACCCGTACTCCAGGGATTATCTCGGGAGAGGAGATAGACTAGGAGAGCTCTTCCAGTGTAGAGGCGCTCTAAAGGCAAGTCTCCTTTTCACTCATGAGTCTAATTGCTAAGGTGCCCTAGAGCAGAGAGCCAGTGCAAAGGGTCCCTTCCCTGCCTGAAACCTCAGAGCCAGAACCTCATTCTACCTCCTGGTAGAATGTCTGAGATTGATCCTTGAATCAAGTGGATTATCTGCATGATAAGTCTAGCCACGCCTGATCTACCGTTGTTAACACCCCTATAAATCAGCTTGTCAATCTATAAGTTGCTGGCACTTTTTTTATTAAAATGGGCTAAACACAGTCTAGTTGTACCTTCTATTTTAAACTTCTACTGCCTGCAAGTTAAGTATTTTAGGTACAATCTAATAAAGCTGTGTCTTTGCTGACCTGCTGTAGTAGAGGACGGGGGTCCCTAAAAAATGAGAACTCTATGTTCTGAGTCTATTCTAGTGATCAAGGATCTTTAACATTATTTTTTAGTAAGTAAATATTGCAGGCTCTTTTCGATATAGCAGATCAAACTGAGTTGTACAAATGGTGACCTGTGGTGGAAGTTTAACTTATGAAAACTATAATTGTAAAACACACAATGGAGATGAAGTCATAGTAGCCAAAGCAGGCATTTTTTAGCTGTATTGAAGAGTGTAATAACCCAAGATAAAATACAAAGTTTCTTGACTCTGCTCTTCTTTGGCTTTTGAGTAAAATTTTTAGGGGAAAAGAATAAAGTAATGAGCAATGTGCACAATATATGAGATACAGGACACTAATTCATAGTAAACTGTTACTGGTCAAACTCAGTTGTGCTTTGCAAAAGGGAGATATCCACATATTTGTAGTCAAGCATGCTGTGACAAAAAGCAGTTTAGAGGTGTCAAATACCGGAAAAACACTGTGCAGGCCAGATTTTGATCCTATTTCAACCAGTGTATGTCCATAAAAATGACTGGAGATTAACAAGAGTTGTAGCTTCACAGCGGGTGTAAATTAGTGTTGGGTCAATCGAGGATCTGTCCAAAAGTCACTCCAGATTTACTTCAGGTGTAAAGTCACTGAAGGGGGAAGGGGAACATAGTCACTTCTGATTTTAAGATCAGAATCTATTCCCTAATTTAAGTATGATCCTTTGTAGAATACAATCCCTTATCTTTTATTCCTGGCCGTTTCTTTATTTGTAGCCACATGGCAGTTCATTTGATCACACTAAGAATCCGAGTCTTATTAGACCTGCTAACTTATCTCTTTTGAAAGAAATACAACAGGAGAGATCGAGATACACTAGATAAATACCCTAGTTCCCTGTGCACAATTAGTCATAGTTTAATATTAAAGCCCTCCATACTTCAGCAGCCTTTACACTGTGAAATTGAAATTTAGTATAATCCTAGCTGGGTTTTCTTCCCCCCTCCCCCTCCAAGAAATGATACTCAGTTGTCCCTTTGAGAGAATTCTTAAGTTCCTGCAATGCATACATGAATTAAAAACAAATAGGCTTCATTTCCATAGGTCATCTAGGACCACTAATGGTTAAGCCTACATTTTTTTTCTGCTCTCATGCTCCTCCTTCTCCTAAAAGAACAACATTTTTACTTTATACAGTCATTGAAAAAAAAAAAAGTACTTTGTGAATGACCCTTGCCTATATTGGCTCTCTTTTGATGACCTCCAGGTTAAAGGATAGAAAGATAGTTTGAGCCTGCTTTCTGTCACAGTTTCCTTTCTACAGGAACTCCTGGAGATGTCTTGGTGGGAATCCAGTGATAAAAACTGGAACTCATTTCTCACTTACAGAAAGGAAAACAAAACTGAGGAAAGAATGTTTCCTGCTACTCTTTGGTCAGTTGATAAGCTTAATTGGCTAGGTCTGTCTGCTGTACATTGATTGTACCTTCCTGCGCGACCGCCTCACTCTCTGTGCCCTGGATCGACACTTGCGGTCCGCCGGGGGCGCCTTTCTTGGAAAATAAAAAAATATGCCTTTTTTATTTTCTTTTATGCCTCCCTTTTATGTATTTTATATATTTTATGTATATTTTAAAATATTTAGATTTTTTTTAAGCTACCTCGAGCTGCTTAGGCAGGAGAGGTGGAATATAAATGGTGTAAATAAATAAATAATAAAAAAGCTATTGATTAGCACTTTATATAACAGTGGCTTGCACAGACTTTAGTTCCTGCTAATGTTATTACTACATCAACCTTTTCCTGTTCCCTGGCTCTTTAGCATTATAAATTATGTCAAATGTCAAAAACATATTCAGTGCTCTCGGACTTTGGGGCAGTTTCCTTAATAAGTTTTTGACCTCCTGAGTATGCCGTGTGTCCTCCTAATAGGTGTAAAAGATGCTTAATAGGAGGCAGGAAGAGTGTAGCTGTTAAGTTATTATTAAAAAGTACTATAACTATTATGGCTACATTTTATGTTTTAATTGGTCCTCAGGAATCAAATAAATTGATATTCCTTGACATCTATCTAATGTGACTGTGATTAGTGGGCAGTGTGGGCAGATTAATGAAGACAGATACCTATATCTAGAAGCTTACAATATCTTTGTAACCTTGCTAATACCAGTAGAGGTCACTGTACAGACTTTAGCAGGTTGAGTAGTATATTGAAATAGGGTGCAATTTTCTAAAAGTACCTAAGTGACTTAGGTGTCTGAGGTTTTTTTAAAAAAAATATGTTTGTTGGGTTTTTTGCTGGTTTTCTGCCTTTAAAACTCTATCATTGAGTTTATTTTTAAAAATGAATATGAAGAGCCTAACTGCCATTGATTCCCAATGAAATTTATACCCTTAAGTGCGATTTTGGCCTTTGAACAATCTCCGCTATTGATTTGAAGGAAAACTGAAGCTCCAAGTTGTTTCCATCACTTTTAAAAAATGGACCAACCAGCCTATGTCCCATAGGTCCTTTGAAAATTTTACACATGGTAACTAGGAAATGAGGGTAAACTCAATGAGGAAAGGTTAAAATATGTGCATAGTCAGGCCTAGAGTTGTCTGCACATGTTTAATAATGATCTTACTTTCACTGTTGGAACTCCGACTGATCTTAATAAAAGCAGAATTCAGTCATGTAGGTACACACACAGGAAACTCTAGCATATATATGAGAAAAGATGGTCTTGTGCTTTAGCTCATTTGGGGCACTTCTAGCCAATGCACCAAATTAATGTTTTATATTTATTATTGACACTTTAAAAAAATAAATAAATTGTAAGCCGCCCTGAGCTGCCTCGGCAGTAGGGGCAGGGTATAAAACTGTTTAAATAAATAAATAAACAAATTAATTAATCTGTCCCACAGCTGCCTTTTATGTGGCCTCTTTCTGGATCTGCCCTACACACCCAGCTACTACCTTCAAGCACAAAAGAAGTACACTCAGAATAGAGCAGAGATGTAGGAATACACTCAAAGATAAAGGATGAGTCCATGGTATATGTCTATGATCTAGACCCTCTCCTTCCCTCATCCAGGACACACCCCTTTAAGAAAACTGACCCCAAGCCCTATCTGGCCCATGGAGTTTATGTTAATTTTCAGTGTGGCCAGTGGGAGAGAAAATGTTCCCCACCTCTGGCTTAAAGTCTCTGTATATGGACACGGAGGAATTGGATTTAGGCTCCATCCCTAACCTAGATGACCTGTGTGACTTTGGCAAATGACTAATACTTTTGTGCCTTAGTTTTTCATCTACCAAGTATTGTGCCTCTAGTTGTGCCAATAATTGTGCCTCTCTTTTCCCTCTTTTGGGTCTTTTAACTTCATTGAACCTTAAACGTTATATAAAGAAACAAAACATTGAAATCTGTAAGTAAATATGCAGAGAGGCCCACAGTATGTCAAGATGAGTAATATACAGACTGAGAGGGATAAACGATGGTTTGGTTTTTTGTGTGCAGATTTTTTTTTAATCTCTGCAGTCTTGTTTCGTTTTCCTCCCTGACTTACTAACATTCATACTGATGCATGTCATAGGAGACTCTTATGGCTAACCAATGAAATGCAGCAGAAAAAGACAACAAAATGATCCACGTCTGCATGTCCATTGCCCAAATCAGCACTCCACTTTGAATGCAAAGGCTTTCAATTAGTTATTGCCAATCATAATAAAAATACTCCAAAGTGTGTGCTTGCAAGTGTGTTTGTGCATATATATGTAAGCTTCCAGAGGCCTTTCAGTCAATGGACCTCAAGCAAGCAAATGAGCAGGGAGAGGGAGAAGGCTGATTGGTTTGCACATGGAAAGGCATTGAAACAACTCAGAATTGCCATAGGTGGCAAAATAAACATTCACTGTGAAAACTGGGACAAATGTGGCTGCTTCTGTTTGGCTCTAATGGAGCAGGTATTCAGCCCACTTTGCCAGATATCTGCTTCTGATATTTCTGGTCAGTTATTTTGATATTTATCTTATTTTGATTCAGCCATTTCAGTATTTCCATCATTTTGTAACTTAATTTCACTGTATGTGGAAAAGCTAAAATTAATTTATGAAAATGCTGAAAAGACCGAATCAAAATAAACAAAATACCAAAATAAACAAAGTATATGAACCAAAATTATCCAATAAGCAGATATGCAAATATCCGTTTCAGTTCAAATATCATTTGGATATTTGGAGGGCTATCCAAAATGCAAGTAATATTGATGAATACAAAAGTTGCAATTTGTTGTCAGCCTTAATTGCTGTTCTGTTTTGTTGTAGGACCACTAAAGGTAGGCTATACTGTAATGTATGGCTATGTTTTTAAGATGGTTTATGGTTACCAAATTCCATTTTCTCATTAGTCCCCTTTTCTTAGGTGAAGTCTATGTTACATTCTCTTTAAGGCTTCTGCTATTATCCCCTTTTCAGTATGAAGTCCTATATTTTGTTTTACAACAACTGTACACTAAATCACATTATAATTACCCTCCTAAAAACATTTGTCTATAAATCTTTAAATACTTAGCATCTGATTATAATGTAGTAAAAAGGCTGTAATGTAAATTGATGCACTTTATTACATTTATTGTTGTTTTAATGACAGAGGGAGGAGTGTGGGGAAAGCTTCATTAAATATTTAAATATTGTTTCTGCCCCTGGGGTTTGAATATGGCTTCTAGGAATGAAAAGGCTTTTGCAAGATGCTTAGACTGTGCCTGAGGAATATTAGACAATTTAGAACTTTTGCAGCTTGGAATAGCACATTTTTTGCAGAAAACAATGTATGAGTTTTTCTGCCTGGCACCTGCACATATTTAACCCACCAACACAGCTACGTTGTGTTTAGTGTTTTGTATCCAAGGACCAAAATCAAGTGGCTAGTTATTTCAGCGTAAAAGGCTCCTGCACAGCATTGAACTTAGTGATTTTGACAATGCAGGCCTGGTACAGAGAGGGTACTGGGCAACGTTTGTAGCCACTTTGCTGGGAGAAGGTAATGAGCTACTCATTTAAGGTCAGAGCTAAGATTTTATTCCAGTGGATTCCACTGTACAGCGATACAGTGTTTAATTTGTTATATAACTAGTTTAAGGGCCCAAGACCACCTCATAAGTTTCACCATCCCTTAGGGTTACTACCTGTTGAATATTAGGTTGATCCTTGTAAACAAGAAGTAAGCAGCAAGTAACATGTACTCAATATTATTTTAACTTGGCGGCTTCTCCTGAGAGAGCTCCAAGGTCATAGGAAACAGGAAGTCCTCCACAAAGAGAGAAGAGGAAGACATACACACACTGCTCTAGTGTCAGAATGAGATCACCTAACACAGTGCTCTAAAGGAGACAGAGAGAAGGGACCTCCCCTGTGACATCCTGGACTGCCCCTTTAAAGATTCAAGCGAAGCACGCTCGTACCACCGAGACAGAAAGAAGGGACCTCCCCCGTGACGTCCAGGACTGCCACCGAAGACTAGGGCTGATGTGGCAGCAGCTGTTACCGCGCTGCAATTCCATTTTGCCATTTTGGAATTGCCCGCGGCACACCACGGCTTTTCTGCAGGCATTCCACTAATTCCACCAGCATTCTGCAAATTGCGGAATTGCGGAAAAATTGCGGAAACTGTCAGAAAACCGCTGTTCTGCTATTTTGTGGTGCTGGCAGAATGGCGGAAGTAGTGAAAATGTCATGTTTCCGCTATTTTGCGAAGCCTGTGGAAGTAGCGGAATGAAATTAGCAGAACTTTGGAAGTAGCCGAATGAAACTAACGGAATGAAGGCCTCTGTCGTGCCGTACCACTAATTGCGGAAACGCTGTTTCCGGCAGAAATAGCTACCGCTGCGACATTCCGCTACAGCCCTACCGAAGACCAGAGATAGGAATAGGAATGGAGGGCCTGTTACTTCCCCTTCTCCCGAGGCAGATAATCTATTGTCTGATAACTCTTCCCTGAACATGACTAGCACTAAGAAGTGTAACATTGTCCCTGATGAAGAAGTTTCCCCTCTGTTTGATCCCCTCCTTTTTGTGGGGGAGGAGTCCACTAATGGGGATACTGAATCCTTAGGAATTATTGGGCAACCAGTGTTTTTTAATTGGTGATCTGATAAAGAAACTAATTGTGCAATTTGGGGAGATAATGATGCTGTTACAATATCAGAACGTTCAGGTGGTCAATGTAACTGTTTTATTGTTGATTATAGAAAAAGGGTGTTGGGTAAGGAAACCCAAGATTGTCTCAAAGTCTCTCAAGTCCCCCTGCAGAATAGGAAATTTATTGATACAACTATGGATACTCAAGGGGAGTTTTAGGCTAGGACCGCTGCCTCATATACCACAACTGGATTTTGTGAGCAAGGGGTGCAGAGCATTAGTACTCGTTCACCGCAGTTACAGGTGGATGATAAGGCAGTTTCTTTTATGATATTCCCACTACAAGATGGCTCGTTTCCTTTATGGAATTCTAAAATGGCCATTCAACATCATTTATCATGTACTTTGTCATCACAAATTCCCTTGTGGATACGGGTGTGAGAACACCTGGGGGTTTGGGGTTTGGCCCGTTCGGGGTTTGGCACCCCCAAACCATTTGGGGTTCAGGGGTTCATCCCGAACCCGTTCAGGGGGGCCAAATCCATTCGGGCAGCGGGCAGGGGTCAGGGGGACCTGGTTTCCCCTCCCTCCAGGCTGAGCGGGTGAAAGGGGTGCCGGAGCTTACCTCCCCCCCACCCTGTGCAGCCTACTATTTTTTTTTAAACTCCCCATCCCAGGGACCCTCGTACCTAGTGGCACCGGGGCTCTGGTCCCGGGTCCCGCAGTGGCTCCGGAAGAACTGCGGAGCGCTTCAGGCCTCTACTAGGCCTTCTGGGTCAGGTGACTGGGTTAGATGACCTGGAAAGCCTAGAAGAGGCCTGAAGCGCTCCACTGCCACCGCCGGAGGCAGCCCCGCTGCTGCCACCGGACCCAGAGTCTGACCTACCTGGTGGTGCTGGGGATCCAGCCCCAACAGTGGCAGCCGTGCTGGGGCCAGCGACAGCAGCAACAGCGGAGCTCTTCAGGCCTCTATTAGGTCTTCCAGGTCACCTGACCTGGTCATGTGACCCAGAAGGCCTAGTAGAGGCCTGAAGCGCTCCACAGCACCGCCAGAGCACTGCCACTATGGGACCCAGGGTCGGAGACCCGGCACCACTAGGTGGGGAGGGAATCGGGGGGGTTTTAAATTTTTTTTAATAGGCTGCGCAGGGTGGGGGGGAGGTGAGCTTCAGCGCCCCTTCGACCTGCGCAGCCTGGAGGGGAAACTGGGTTTCCCCATGCCCCTGCCCCTGCCCCTGCCCCTGCCCCTGCCCCTACCCGAATGGGTTCAGAACCCAAACTTTGTTCAGGTGGTTCAGACGGGGGGAAGTTCGGGTTTGGGGGTTTCGCGGATGGGCCGAACACCCCGAGTTCAGCCCAAACCCCCAAACTGTGTTTGCACATTCCTACTTGTGGAATATTAGATATTTCCAGATTTTACCAGCACCTAGAAACTTACAAAGACTTGTGTATTTTCGCTCAACTTTGTTAGTCACGAGGATTTTGGCACACTTCAATCTCTTTTACTCTTGGAGGATTTTAACTGGGGAAGTGTTGGTTGATTCCACTCAGTCCCCCCTGTTTATGGATGAGGCTATGAATAACTCAGTATCCCCTAAGGCTTTGATAGAACCCCTAGTTGATCAGGGGGCCACCAGGCCATCTAGTCAGAATTCTTCTAAATCAAAGAGGCACTTGAATTCTGTACCTATTAATACTATATTGCTAAATATAGCAATGGAAGAGGAACAGAGGGCTGCTACTCACTCTGTAAGTTCCCAAGAATCTATCCCTCAGGGTGGGGTCAGATCTCAAGATGGTCCTCACATATTAGGAATCCTGACTTCGTTACATACATAACTTAATTCCAGGTAATATTGGTACAGAAAACCTGTGCGAAATTCGAATTTCCACTAGAATTGGAGGGATATGTTTCCCACTATCTCCTGGCCTCTCAACATAACATTAAAAGTTATCCTTGGGGGAATCTAGGGTGTCTGATTGATGGTAACTTTGAGCTGTATGTTCAGGCGGAACTGAGTTTTCCTCCCCTGACTATGGGGGTGGTGTTAAAAATAGATAGGTTCTCAATTATATTCTTGAATGTATATGTTCAACCCGTCAATTCCAGATACTTTGATCCCATGGCCTGGGGAAAATTGGCAACAGCTGTTGTGGAAACTTTGGACAAATTCCCCCAATAGCTTTTTTGTCCTAGTAGGGGACCATAAGGCTAGGATTGGCCAGGATGATGAAGCTAAGAGTTCTCATTGTGAAATTCCTGATAGGAGCTTTTTGTCTCAATTAAACTCTAGACATTCTAAGGATACCCAAATTACAGCTTCGGGTATAAATTTTTATAATCTCATTATGGCTCTCAATCTTCATGTATTATCTTGTTTTCATGATCTAGAAGGATAATTTACCTTTTGGGGCCCTAACAGATTCAGTGGGTTGAATTTGCTGTGATTTTAGCCAATTCTTTAGACCTTCGGAGGAACTTTTCGATAGGACGGTCCCAGCTTAGTGATCATCTTCCTCTTATACTTACCTTTGATATTTTGAGCCCTTCAGTGTTCTGTAGGTGATATCTTGGAGGAATTCACTAATAGTAGACATTGTCCAGTGAAATGGGGGCAAGATAGCTCAGGGATCTCTTAGTATTTTTTTTTTTTTATGAGCACGTTAAGGAAGAGAGAGGTATCATTCTGGCCAACACCAACAAGATGGAGTCCATTGAGGCATTTGATAGGTTGTCCAATTCCATGCAGCAATACTTTTTGGCCTCCAGGGCGGATGTACCTGGCATTTATGGATCTCTGCCAGGCATTTGATTCAGTACCTAGGGAGAAACTATGGAGTAAGCTACGCTCACAAGGTATTAATGGAAATCTATTAACCAGAATCATCCAGCTGCATGATCGGAACAAGGCCCAGGTGATGTTGTCATGTCAAGCAATCTCAGAGAACTCGATTTTGATCAATAGGGGGATAAGACAGGGTTGTGTGCTCGTGCCCACACTGTTCAATATTTATTTAGGAGATCTAGTTGAGAGCTTACTGCTGGTCGAGGGCCACCTCCCCCCCCCAAACTTGGCAGTAGGCCGGTCACAGCCCTTATGTACGCGGATGATGTGGTCATCTTGTCTCAGACATGGAAGGACTTGAAGGCTCAGTGTAATCAATTTAAACACTATTGTACTGTGAAGGGTCTGGAAGTGAACGTAAATAAGTCACAAGTAATGGTGGTAGGTGGGAAAGGGAAGATGTATACCTGGAAAATAGAATCTGATGAACTGAAGCAGGTAGACAGGTTTATATATCTCGGGATGTGTTTCTTTGGTAAAAGACATCTTGGGTCTGGCTAATAGGTTCAGAAATACCTTGATGTCCCAGATTTTGAGGGTCTTCTCTGTAAAGATGCCAAGTGTGCTCACTTATGGGGCCGAAGTTTTTCAGACAGGGGCTTGGGATCAGAAATTGGAGATTGTGCAGAATAAATTTTTGCGGAGTCTCCTAGGAGTTCCCCAGGCAGTCCCGGGTGCAGTGGGGAGGGCAGAAACCGGGATCCTCTCGATTGTTAGTCAGATGGGTCAAAAGAACTTGCTTTATTGGGTTAAAGTATGTGCACTGCCAGAATCCTCCTTAATCTCTCTATGCTTGCAGGAGGAACTGAATCAAATATGTTCACCAACTTATCCATGGATAAAGGAGACCATGCACCAAATAAATGGCATAGGTCATTCTTCAGAATTTTTATTGGGGAAATCTCCCAGGCAACAGAAATTGATTATTAAAATTGCTTTGAGTGATGTAGTGAAGCAGGAAGATATTGCTAGGATTGCAGAATGGAAGGTAGCACCACACCTTCAGTATATCAAAGGGTGTCATGTCTTTGAGAGGTACGTGGACGCTCTCAGTAATTGAGATGTGTGTAGGGATTACACCCTTTTGCTCATGCAGTTAATGGAGTCAGCAATAATAATGGGACAATACCAGCAGACCCCATATGAGCAGCATCTGTGTTGGTGTAATTTGTCAGTAGTTGAGGATGTCACCCACATCCTGTTCTCTTGTACATGCTATAAGGTATTGAGAGAGGTGTGGTTGGCTCCTCTTTGGAATGAGGGAAATATAAATCTACCTAGACAGGTTAGGATTGGGAAGCTTCTTGCAGCCAAGGAGGAAGAGGTAATTAGGGCAGATGAGAACAATGCCCAATTGGCAGCAAGGGAGAGGGAAAGTGACCTGCAGCTTTTGGCATAACTCCTTTCCCCAGACCCCTAAGTAAGGTCTGGAATGATTCTTCTTCTGTGGAATTTTGTATTTGTTTGTTTCATCAATTTTAATTGTACATATCATTTTATATTTTTCCAATATTTATATTTTGTACTTTTTTATATATTTTATGTGTTTTCTGCTTTTTGGCTAATTGGCGGAAGCTTGCCTAATAAATGTATTGATTGATTGATTGATTGATTGGTTGATTGATTGATTGATTGATTGATTGATTGGTTGATTGATTGATTGATTGATTGATTGATTGATTGATTGACTTTTGGGCCTCAGTGACACATACTTCCTCCTCCCCTGACTGTTACATCTGTTAGTAATCAACTTTGGTATGATTGGGAGTGCCGTAGGGCCAGGGCCAAAGTTACACAATATATAGTGTTTATCGTCAGGGACAGTCTTCTCATTTGCTGGCATTGTATTTTCAAGCTAAGAAGGAATATAAGGATCTCATCAAGGAGAAAAAGAGAATTTATATTGGACATAGGTGGGAGGAGCTTCTTGTGAGATCCAACTCCAGTGATTCTAGAAGATTTTGGAGATTACTTAACAGTTCATTGACTGGCAGAAAGGTTAGTACGCATATAGCTCTTCCCTTCCATGTCTGGGAGAATTATGATCGCCAATTATATGTGGAAATTGAGGTAAATTAATTAGGAAAAGATGACAAGAAGAAGTTTCCCCTTTTGCCAGCTTGGCCCTCTGTTATGGGATTCGAGGTGTTGCTCTTGATTGACTCCTTCAATAACAATAAGGCCCCAGGGATGGATCATATACCAATTGAGTTTATTAAAAACTATAAAGAATGGTGGGTTCCTGTGCTTTCCTCCCTTTTCACAACTATAAACAGGACAGGATTTATCCCTGTAACATGGAGGAGGGCGGTTATAGTCCCCATTTATAAAAAAGGCTCTTGTAAGGATCCCGTGAATTATCGGTCAATTAGCCTGCAGTGCTTAGTATAATAAGCAAGATCTATGCTAAGCTACTATTATAACAAGGCTAAATATTTGGATCGAAGGAAGTAAAATAATACATCCCGAGCAGGCAGACTTTTGGAAGGCCTGCTCAGTAGTTGAGCACTGCTTGATTTTATTTATTTATTTATTTTATTTCATGAATTTCTACCCCGCCCCTCCTGCCATGCAGCTCAGGGCGGCTTCCAACATATTAAAACAATAAAATTAATTAAAATCATCCAACATATTATAAAACATTAAAACAGGACTAAGATCAGCGTAAAAACCCAAAATAGGTGGGGGAACTAAGCACCCCCCTACCCCTCCCCCCCAAAGGCCTGGGCGAACAGCCAGGTCTTACAATATTGCCAAAATGTTAACAGGCCAGGGGCCAGGCGAGCTTCCTCCGGAAGGGAGTTACAAAGCTGCGGCCCCACTACCGAGAATGCCCTCTCCATTGTGGCCCCCCCTTAACACGGGGGACCTCCAGGAAGGCACCTTATTCATCTTATTGGGAAATATATGAATTTAAATGGCCATCGTTTTGTAGCCTTCCTTGACCTTAAGTCAGCCTTTGACTCTGTCAATAGAAGTCTATTGTGGGCTAAATTGGCCAAGACTTCATTTGATAAGAGATTACTTTTTCTTATCCAGAGTCTATATGGGAATCCCACACTGGTTGTCAAAACTAGTAGGGAGGGGAACATTACAAAAGAAATTAATTAATCCACTGGGGTCAGATAGGATTGTGTCTTGGCCCCTACTCTATTTAACTTATTTATTAATTGTGTTATTCCATTAATGGTGGATTTATTTATTTTTCCTCCCAGATTGGCTGATATCGCTATATAAGTTGTTTGCTATATGCTGATGACTTGGCCCTTCTGTCAACAAACTCGAGTTGGCCTGGTTAGGCAGCTTAAGGTTTTTTCTGCATACTGTAAATCAAATTTATTGACAATCAATTATAAGGAATCTAAAATTGTGATGTTTTCTATTAAAAGGAAATTGTACAGCTGAACTCTCGACGGCCAGAAAATTGAGCAAGTCAGGCTGTTTAAATATCTGAGCTTGTTTTCCCACACTACTGGTAGGGATGGGTGAACAGAACAGAGTTCAGAAATTCGGTTCGGTTCGGTTTGGTTTGAAATTTGAGTTCGGAGATTCAGTTCGGTTCGGTTTGAAATTCGAGTTCGGTTCGGACGTTCGGTTCGGTCAACAGAACAATCCAAGTTCGGTCAAATTCTGAACTTCCGAACCAAGTTCGGCCATTCAAAACCAGGTTTTTTGGTGTGTGTTGCCACTAGGGATGGGTGAACAGAACGGAGTTTGGAAATTCAGTTTGGTTCGGTTTGAAATTTGAGTTCGGTTCGGAACTTCAGTTTGGTCGACTGAACAGACTGAGTTCAGTCCGAACTCCGAACTTCCGAACCACGTTCTCCCATCCCTAGCTACCGGTAGTTGGAAAGAACAGTTTAATAGGGCCTTGCTAGCGGCCAAGGGTTTAACAGCGGCATTGTTAAAGCTTTTTGACAATACTGAGGAAAATGTGACCAAGATAGCTTTGGAAGTCTTCAATAACAAAGTGAGAGCCAAATTTCTATATGGTGCAGAAATTTGGGTACCCTTGAATACCCTCAATTTGAACTTAGTGCAATCAAAATTTGTCCAGGCCCTAGGTAAAGCTCCTAGAGGTACTTCGTTACCTGCTATTCATTTGGAGTTGGGCCAAAGAAGTTAGCTTTTTAAGGCTTGGTCATCTTCCTTAAAAATGTGGCATAAAATAACTAGCACTGTGGCTACAGGTCTTACTTCCTTCATGCTGAAAGATAGTTATAGGAATCAGTACTAAAATCTAATTACAACTATATAAGATGGGTTTCTCCATTGAGTATTTGTCCAGTAAGGACCCTTTTCTTGTGTAGTCAGAATTATTATTACGTTGGGATGACGTGGATAGGCAAAACGAACTGGCGAAAAAAAGAGCTTCCCCACATATGGTGGGCTATTTGCCTTTGATCCCAGTTAAGGGGGAAATGGCCAGTTATTTGAATTCTAAGGGTGATTTCAGACGTTACGTGAACACGGTGAACCACGGTGAATACCCACCTGTGGTCACCGTGTCCTGTACGTCTGTTCGCGGCGCGCCAGATGTTGGCCATGGTCAATCCCCACATGGGGTTCATTTGAACCACGCTTCCCGGGCTAGCCGGGGGAAGGTCCCGGGAAGCGTGGTCAAACGGACCCCGGGCCGTGACCAAGGAAAAGTCACGTCTGGCCG